>MU383934.1:0-156515 GCA_022495065.1 Xylaria telfairii
TCCAGAGCCCTCGCCAGTCCGTACGGGCAGATCTCCAGACCCTTCGCTAGCCCGTACGCGTAGGTCTGTGCCGGCAGGTCTGTATAGGTAGGTTTGCGCGGGTAGGGCTCGTTCGAACGATTAGATCGCAGCGGGTTAAATCGCGGCAGGTTAAATTACGGCAAATTAAATTATATAATATTAAATTTAATTATATTAATAAAAATAAATACTTTATATAAAACTTTTATATTTAATTAACATAATAAATATTTTAAAAATATTATAATACGTACGTAGTTAAAAATATTATATTATTTAAATAAAAACGCGTAAATCTGTGTATTCTAAAAGCATGTGTGTATTATATGTAAATTTTAGGTGGGGCGCGACACTTCGTTTCGAACTTAGTGTACCCCCTGACAATACACCTTCATGCAATGCGCTTCGGTTGACCCCGATACTTCTGCAAATGGATATACCCGCGCCAAAGCGTACTCTACAACAATAGCATCAAGGTTATCGATTGACTTTTCAGAGACGCCATGAGCTATTCTTACCAAGTTTAGCCCTTTGTCAAGCAAGTATAATCTGTCTAACTAGCTCAGCGGCTGCCTCCAAATGCTGACAGAACCGTGTGGCGCGACCAGCCTCTGCAGTCACGACGGAGAAGTAAACGCTATCAGCATAAACCTCATAGTGCGACCACACTGCCTCAGTATCCCTCCACATGCACCCCTTCTCTAGCATACCCGTCTCGAAGCAGTTGCTGATGATAACTCTCGGTCTCACTCTCTTGTATACCGGGTCGGTAAATAAGGCCGGCAAGTCCTCGCCCGGCTGCAGAAGAGCACGCAGCGCCCCGAAGTTGCGCTCCCAGCCGAGGTTCCTGCTGGCCTTGCTGATAGAGGAGACGTGTGCGCGGATGGCCGTCACGAGGAGGGCGCGGCGATCGGCCATGCAAACTGACGCATCGCGTGCCGCGGCTATGAAGGCGGCTACTGGCGCATTAACGACCTGGATCAAGTCCACGCGGCCAAAGTGGTAGTGCGCCTGATTGACCGTTTCCCAACATGGCGGCGTGTAGCCGTAGGTTGAATACGCTGCGAGCTGGACGATCATCTGGAATACGCTCTTGGGCGACAGCTTGTGCGCCCGAAGGAACTTGGAGCCGTACCCTTCGAAGAGGAAGTATGCGTGCTCGGCGTCCTTGATGCTATCGGCGAACTGAACCCCTACTTCGTCCATACGCGCTTCCAGTGCTGCATCTGTCCGGAGCGGTAGGGATTCGGGCATGATGGCAATTGCGCTGGGCTGCAAATTGTGGACGTCTGTTTCTTGATGGTTTCTAATAGCTGTGGCTATCTCATCGTTCAGTTCACTCAACGTTAGTGCATCTAATACTGTATGCTCGCCCAGTGTGCCTGAGATTCCATTGCCACACACGATAAATTGGAGTGACTTGTCGTGCCAGCGATTTGCTGCATCCTTTTCACCTCCGAAGTGGAATTGTCGTCCACGCTGAGCCGCCGTTGTGGGATCCGCTTCGTCTAGCGACACAATAAAGGCTGCGGCTTCGATGGTTTTGATGCTTGCGGCGTTCTGCGAGTCGAGCCCCTGAAGCCGTTGTCGTGCTTCCGCCCACCCATGTCTGTTGTCCGAAGTGAATATGCCAACAAAAGACCGCGCCACAGGCTGTCCCAAGATGAGCTTAAATGAAGCGAGCAAATCCTGGTAAGTTGCTGGCTTGTTCCCTACGGACAAGCACACTTTGAAGGCATTACCTTTCCAGAAGGCAACGCAGTAATCATTGTCCGGATGCCTCTTTATCTCATCGCTGTCCACGCATGGGATGCGCACAGTATTGAAAATCCACGGATGAAACGCAGTTGTAAGCTCTTGTTCGTTCAGCATCGCAGGCTTCACCACCCCTGCCTCCAGCTTAAGTCTGTAGTTATTGACCGTGTAGGAGAGGAGAGCGGCTCTTTCTGCTTGCGAGTGTGCAAGTTTACTTAGAGGGTGGCTAAACCAGAAGCTGCTGCACGGAACGAGCGACAATCTCCTGTCAAGAAAGTTATGGCGAAATATCAGCTCGAATGCCCAATTCTCTGCATTCGGGTCTGTAGCCCTAGCGGCGGCACGGTCGTATAAAACTCGCCCTATGCTTCCCTCTCGTTTGAATTCCTCAATAGCACGAACAGTGTTGGCTAATTCTGATGAACTTGCAAATGCTTCGACATCTGTAAGAAATGCCTGACACAACACATTGATATCGGGCAAGGGCAAGTTTGGCAATCTGTTTGGAACGAATCGGTTTTCGTGAATCATGGCTTCTAATTGCTTGCGACTTGTACCGTTGGATCCATTTTCCGTGGACTTGATCGGATCCAGCTGGACGACAGCCTCATCGTCGGCAATCTGGGGATTCGGCGCTTCCTGTGCGAGACCACTAGGGATGAACTTAGATTTCTCCGCCACTAGCACTGATAGAGCTCTCAGACCATCGGCCTCAAGAATATCATGGGTCCTAAGATCCGCCCCTAGAGTGCGCCCTATCCAGTTCTTGAACTCAATCGCGATCAGAGAATCAAGACCGAGTTCCACAAGGGGCTCATCAGGATCAAGCTGATCGGCATTAGCCGTTACAAGAGAGGCCATATGGTTAATTTGCTCTGCCAATATAATTTCACGTGCCTCAGACATGCTCGAGACAGCTGTTAAACGCCGTTTGACGCTCGTTTTATCTTGGGATGTAGATGACGGGGCTCCATCCGCAACCCCAGGGACCAACGATGCATCAGATACGGCCGCTGGTGCCTGTGCGATCAAAGCAAGTAGCGCATCTTTCTGATCGCTCGGTATATCGAGACTAGCGACAGCTTTGATAATACGCTCAACATCGACAAGCCCGCTTGTTGGCGCCACTGTCTCCTTTATGTTTACCATGACGTTCTCTTCCGCCAACAACACCATTCTACCCATATGAGTTCGTTTTTGAACCACTTTGAACGCCGACGCGGCTTCATGGATAGGTAGCGCCGTCACCGGAACTAATGTATCGATATTCTGATGTGGGACTATCGACATGACTCTTTCAAAGGCTGTCCTTGCTGCTAAGTGACGGTGCCGAAGAAGCTGGGCAGCGTCATATGACACATGCTTAATAGCACGACCTACGACAGCCGATGACGAAGCAGAGCTATGCATGTCGACAATCGTACCGAATGGCGCGATGCACACCACCATCTCTTCTGGGAGGCTAGTCGCCGAGGTGTTGAATACGGCTTCTACACCAGTTCCTCTTGTCCACCGTAGTAGGGCTTTGGGTAGAGCTTGGTCGTCGATATAAAGAACATGAGCTGGGGTTGTACTGGGTTGTGCTATCAGTGCCCGCTTTTCAGGCTCTGTCCTGACAGTCGCAAGAACACGAACGCCGGCAAGCTTAGCTACCAAAGCCACAGCATGCCCAAGAGGACCACCTGCATCGTGTACCAGAACAGTCTGTCCCGGCTCGACCTGTGCACACTCACGTAAGGCATACCAAGCAAGCGACAGATTCTTTGGAAGCACCGATCCTGTCTTAAACGAGCATGTCGGCGGGAGTCTCTGCACGAAGTGCCCCTTGACCCGCGTCCGACTGGCGAAATTTGTGTTGGTGTTCCAACAACAAACCCGGTCCCCAACCTGGAACGAGTGAGCCAGGTCAGATCCTAGCGCCGTAATGAAACCAGCGCACTCTCCGATACTAGTAGAGTTCTCACTTCTCCCAAGCAAAGCATCGACGTCATCTTGATCCAGGGCATAGGCGAGGGGTTTGATCTCGATTTCGTCTGGCCTCAGGGGAGAATTGACAGCGTCGTCATCAACAAAACAGAGGCTGCTAGCCACACCGGGCGTGGGGATTGTCATTTTAACCGGCCGGCGGACGTCATGGAAAAGCGACGACGTATGAGTTGCAGGTGCCGTGGAAGCATGGGTCGCAATGCCTTGGAAGTTTTGCCCGCGTAGAATCACAACGGGGTCAAAAGCATCCCGAGCTTTCTGAAAAGCGAGGACATCGACAGACCCAGACAGTGGGCCCGAAGGGGAGAGTGTGGCGCAGACGGTGAGTTGGCCTCCTGGTGTAGAGACCATATCGGCGGCCACAGATACTTCCTCGATGGCTCTGAGCATGGCCGTTCCAGCGGTGCAGTTTCGGAAGTACAGAGGTAGAACAATGTGCATCAACGCGTCGAATGTTGCTGGGTGAATGGTATGAGGCTGCTGATATCCTGAGGGCATACACTGGGCGACGTCTGGTATCACGACTCGTCCCAGTGCTTGGCAGCCACCGATCCGTAACTCTTGAAGGGTGGCGAAATTAGTGCCGTAGTCAATACCATTCTGGCGCATCTCCTCGTAAAGAGAGTCATGATCGATTGATTGAGTGCAGGCCGCGTCGGCTTGAGAGAGGCGATTCTGCATGTCGAGTAGCGATGTTTGCTCTTCGCGGCCCTCATCTACTTCGTTCGGCGCATGGTCGTACTCAAGTTTGATGTAACCACGGCAGTTCATAGCCCATGTCTTGGCATTATGTGACGATGTGATCTTGAAACTCTCCCATTCCGACGAGTCGCGCGATATTGCTCCGCCGTAGCCAGGAGCAGAAAGGCTGATCATGACTTCAACTTTTCCCGGCGATTCCGGAATCATGATAGCCTTAGAGTAAGTTACCTTTTTGAGATGGAATCGTTTGATTTTGGGTGCGGCACGTTCCTCGTTCAGCTGCCTGGCAGCCTCCATGGCCATAGTAAGGAAGCTAGACCCGGGCAAAATAGCAAATCCATCGACAATGTGTTCATTGAGCCAGGGCTGAGCATCGAGGGTCAGGATGTTTCTCCAGATGGGCTCTAGCGGTGTGCTGCCAATAAGTCTAAGGCCAAGGAGATCATGATACGGGTATTTTCGGAATCGGTATTCTCTGCTGAGTCTCGATTCATGCCAAAATCGGTTCGAATAGTCCCAAGAATAGGGGGGCAAGTCTAGGATCATACCACGAACCCTTTTCCCATCTTGTATGGCATTGGCAGCTTCAACATCAACATTCAGACCGAACTCGAACAGTTTTCCAGCAGCCGCGGCCATAGTAACGAATGCATTCTTACCACGGACAATTGCGGACAGGTACTTGTAATCAGCTGTGTTCGGCAGAGATGCTAAAGTTTGTTTTAGAGGACCTCCAAGCGCGGAGTGAGGTCCAACTTCCAAGAAGACGCGAGTGGCGGCTCGGGAACCCGTCACTAATGATAATTCATTGTAGCACTGCACAAGGGCATCCGAAAATCGCACAGTTGAGACAAGGTTCTGTGCCCAATATTCAGCTCCAAAGCCGGAGGTCTTGAGTTCTCCTGTTACAGATGAGAAGAATTGGACGTCTTCTCGAGCTGTAGCAGTCTCCAGGCCAGAGAGCAGGTTGAGATATTGGTCTTCGACAGCTTTCATATGATGTGAATGGTATGCAACATCGACGGCGAGGATCTTGGCCATGATGGAATTGACTTCCAAGACCGTCTTTAATTCTTCAATAGCATCCTTGTCTCCCGAAATAGTAGTGCTCCCAGGACTATTAATACAAGCGAGTGATAAACCCCCCTTCGTAACACGGTTGATATAGTCGTATGCCTGATTTTCACCTAAGGATGTGACGAGCATGCCGCCTGGTATGCCGGTTGTTTCTCTTGCCAGACGAGAGACCTTACTACGGTGGAAGGAAACCCGCAATGCCGACTCATGCGACAGGGTGCCTACTGCGTAAGCAGCTGCAATCTCACCACTAGAATGTCCAATGACGGAATCAGGTCGAATGGAGAGGCTCTCAAACAAGTCTACCAAGGCAATTTGGAGCGCAGTGGTCGCGGGCTGAGATATTTCGCTTTCGTTGATTCTCGAAGTATCCTGGTCTTGGCTTAGCGCCTCGTATAGGCTCCATGAAGCGCCCAGACTCTTCAGGAGCACCTCGGACTTTCGTAAAGATGCAGCAAAGCTCGAGTGTGTGAAGAGAAGCTCGCGGCCCATAGCATACCATTGAGCGCCTTGGCCAGTAAAGACAAAGCTCAACCTTGCCCGGGTGGCAGACTTTTCCGGCTTTCGGCTCATTGCACCGGTAGCAGCGTCAAGGAACTCTTGTGATGTGCTGGCTAGGAAGCTTGAACGAAGGGGGAAATTTGACCGTCGCTCCGAGAGACTATAGGCGAGGCGACGGAGTGTGTCTTTTGAGATGTCTAGGTGACTGCTCACCCATCCCTTCAAGTTTTCAAGATTCCCTACTAAAGATGTAGGCGTTTTTGCAGATAACACAAAGAGGATACCGGTGTTATTATCTTCATGATGACCGTTAGTCATTATTCCATTTACTTGGGAGTTTTCAGCTACAGGTGGCTGGTAACCCTCAAGTATGGCCGCCACATTGGTACCGCCATAGCCAAAAGAATTAATGGCCGCCCGCCGCACAGAAAGTGGCGGCCACTTTTCGAGTTGCTGGGGAATGCGAATGTTGCGTTCCTTCAGGTCAAGTCCGTCCTTGACATCCACGACGTTTGGAGTGGCTGGAATCAGCCCCTTTTCCAAAGCCAAAACAGTCTTAATTATACCAGCGAGACCGCTGGCACTCTCACAATGACCAATATTAGCTTTGATAGAACCAACAAACAGTGGATGATCTCTGTCAATGCCAGCGCATAACACATTATAAATTGAGTTCATCTCGGCCTTGTCTCCGGCTTGGGTACCAGTGCCATGAGCTTCGACGTAAGCCGTCAGACTAGGTTCGAGCCCCGCGTCTAGATGGACAGACCTCATGAGATCTTCTTGTGCCTGTGAGTTTGGCAACATGATCCCATTGGTCTTGCCGTCTTGGTTAATGCCTGTATTTTTGACCACGGCGCGGATAGGGTCACCGTCCCTCACAGCATCAGAGAGGCGCTTCAAAACAATGGTAGAAACACCTTCGGAACGAGCGTAGCCTTTTCCACGGCTGTCAAACGCGTAACACTTTCCATCGTCATTAAGCATACTGGGGGATATTAGTTCCGTTGACTCTGAAGAGTATGTGGAACTAAACTCACTGTAGTTTGCTCATGGCCATTGTCATATCTGGAGAAAGTAGCAGGTTCGTCCCTCCCACCAGCGCCATATCGGTCTCTCGAGAGCGTAATCCCTGCACGGCAAGATGGAGGCCGACCATACTCCCAGAACACCCCGTGTCCAAGGAAAAGCATGGTCCCCTAAGATCGAAGGTATACGAAACTCTTCCAGAGGTGATTGCCTCTCCGCAACCCGTCAGATGGTACTTGGCCAGATCTTGAGGGTCTCGGTAAGCATTGCGATCGTAATCGCGGCTGACGGTTGCTACATGAACCGAAGTTTTGGAGCCTTTGACAGTGCCTAGCGGGATTCCAGCGTTTTCCAAGGCTTCATATGCCGTCTCCAGTTGTAATCGTTGCTGAGGATCGAGGGCATTCGCTTCTGCAGCAGGTATGTTGAAGAATGCAGCATCAAATGTTGCCAGATCTCGATCTATGTAACCACCACCTTTCTGGTTGTGACCAGCTTCTGCGTCAGGGTGCGGATGATGAAAGGATCTCCAGTTGTACCTATCCGCGGGGATTTCAGACCAACCGGACTCTCCCTCTGTGAGCAGCGTCCATAGTTCGTCGGGACTATTTGCTCCACCAGGGAACCTACAAGCAAGGCCAATGATGGCGATAGGTTCAAACGTTTCACGTTGATGAGACATGCTCAGATAAATTGGTTATCAGATTCAGCAAAGGGGTACAATAGGTGGCAAATATAACCTCAGCTGATCCGCAAGAGAGTTGGTTATTACTGATATTGGTTGAAACTTAAGTGGACTGCTGAACTCTTTCTGTACGACATCTTTCATGTCACTTATAATAAGTTTGACATGCTAGCGGTTACTCATATCATACCATCAACTACTCCGGTCATAAGGCTGTTTCGGCTACCTTACCCCGTAAAGTCTTAGGCCCTAAGAAGACCTAAGAAGTTGTGTTACTGCGCGTCAACGTAATTAAGACACTTACATCGGGTATTACCTATCACGACCCGTCTTAGTCCATCTATGATACTATCAAGAAATGACCTCGTCGTTTCTACATTCTGACGTCGAACCGACCGCGGCACACCTATTACCCTCGTCCCTACATACAGATAAAGGATGATGTGTAATTATGACTATTACACGAGTTGCCAATCGGTGCGGGGGGGCAAAGAGCGGTGACTCGGTGAGAGACAACAGCTAACGTTCTGCAAATTGGAAACATAGGATCCAGAGGCGCTGCACCAACTATGTGATCACAAGGGTTACTGGTTTACGCAGGATCCATGGACATTGGTTTAGTGAGTTTGATTCTCTCCATTCATAGCCGACCCGCCGAGACTAATTGGTAAGTCGCGGGAACCTGTTGGGTCCGGACTGCATGTTCAATGAGGTACATGAAGGTACACGAAGGAACAGAGCGTTGTCTTCCTCCTGGGCTCCCGCTCATTTGTGTTGATTGCTAACAGCTTTACAATGTTCGGCCAAGCTTCCTCCTAGCTTGGTAGTATACAACTGGCATTGCAGACAAGAGCCGAAGATGACGCCAACCGGCATCGACAATTCCAGTCCCGAGTGGATCGGCCCGGTCAAGATGCGTAATACGGAAAACGGAAGACCCCCATCAACGTCATGTGAGAACCCCTGACGACATGACACGATTGTGCTGAAAGAACACTGCGTCGTCGTCGCGTCATCCCCCCATGTTCACGTCCGAGCACCCTCTTTGCATTTGGGCTGTCTACTAGAATTCTGCGGCGGCCAATGAGTGTTGCAGCCGCCGATGACTGCATGATACAGGGCGTTAGGAACCATCTACGTTCTTAGTTGGTTGGATAGGCGAGGATGGACCCTTGCACCCATTAAGGTAATCCTTCTGATCTACAGTCCTGAAGCTCCCTCCGAGTGGGGGTACTCATCGCAATCTGTTTCCGTCTTACCACACCCTACCCACATTATAGTGCATCCGATTTGCGGGTGACGAGGAAGAGATGGTGGATGATCGGCCCCACGTGTAGGCGGTACAAGCCGGGAACCCTGCCAAGACTTATATATACGTGCTGTACATAATCTTGCATACATACGGAGACATGACATAGGGATGTGTATTTGCACTGTGCGTACCAGATCACCGGGTCGAGTCCTTTGGAGCGGACCTGTTGATCCTACGTCACATGCAGGGATCGACAATAAATAGCTATTAATCTCTAATTAGTCTAGATTTGCCCAATGTGGGGAGAGCCATATGAAGTCTCCATAACGACCACCCCTTTAGTCTACCTATTATTACTTACAAATCAAGAACCCCTTCGAATTGACTCACTATCTCGCTAGGTAAGTGAATAGTAGGCTCATGACAATTGGCGTTTACACGCACGCAAGTGAATACAATAGACAGGCTAAGCTAACCGTTGCTGAGATAACCCCTGCCTATATAGATGTTAGTAACTAGAGCCCAGGTTATTGGTTGCATAACCAATAACGTGTATTGCCTATTCGACTAACACCAAGAATTCTAGTTCTCCTAGCTCTCCTAGCAAAGAAGCTAGGATACTCTCGCCAGCAGAGTTTACGTCTCGCTGCCATGTGGTAACCTCCGCCACTCAAATGCCGCACTAATAGCTAGGGCAGCGAGCGGAGTGGCAAGAGTAACTAGAAATACACTCCTGAGAGCAGAGTTGAAGGCTTCCGTAACTGTTACAACCAAGTCTGCAGGGACCACCGCTCTAAAGCCATTCGCACCGGCCTTGATCACAGCTGCACTGTCTACCCCATCTATTTGAAGATTCCTTATAAGCTTATCGTTGAAGAGGTTCTGCCCTATACTCGTGGCCAATATGCCCCCAAGACCTTGGAAGAATATGACCATCACACAGCCCGTTGGCACGTCTACTTTGTCAAGAACTATTTGAACCGCTATGATAGGCATCTGATTGCATAACCCGTATCCAAAACCGGAAACAATTTGGTATCCTATCCATGCCGAAGGTGGGCTGTCAACGCGGATAAGTTGGAACAGACCGCCTCCTACGGCAAGGATGGGTGGGCCGATCCAGGTGAATGGCACGTAATGCCTAAGCTTGGAGGTCACCCAACCCGTGAGCACAGTGGTGAGTGTGTTTGAGATAACGAGTGGAAGTATGAAGATTCCGGAGGTCTGAGCGTTGGTGTTCTTTACAGACTGGAAGTAGATAGGCCAGTAATATGTTTGTGTGACCATGGCCACCTGGATAGATAGAATGAAGGCACACGCCGCACATACTGTGCGATTACGGAAGATTCGGAGAGGAATAGTACAGCTGGTATGATATTAGCCTAGGTAATCAAGAAGCAAAATCAATAAAACTCACTTTACTTGATCTCTCACTTGCAAGAGAATAAAAGTGATCAAGATTAAGGCAAACCCGATAATAGTGCCAAAAACTTTGGAATCGGACCATGGGTACATAATTCCTCCCCATTGTAGAGCCAACAATAGAGACGTGATACCACCGATCAGAAGTGTGGCGCCTACGATGTCTATCTGGCGTAATTTTTGGATTTGTGATAGCTCTGTCTTTGCTGGTGGTGGGGGGTTTTTAATGGTCAGCCAAAACTGAACCAACCCGACTGCTCCAACAGCTATAAGTCGTCAGCTACGTCTTCTGCAACCTGCAACAAAGAAGCCTTTTATATACAGCACGAAATCGCTAGGCTAGGTAGTGTAGGCTCTTCGCACAACAACAACAACAAATGCCTATTACACCACATATCTAGGATCGTGACAGAAACTTCGAAGACTTACGAAGATTGATCCAGAAGATAAACCGCCAACTCAATGTTTTGTTGTCCGTTATGACACCACCGATGAGCGGTCCAGTTACAGATCCCACGCCGTAAATGCCGAATATCAGCGCCAAGAGGAAAGCCCTCTTCTCCAAGGCGGCACAATATGATACGATGACGGTAGCCCCGCTCAGCAACCCAGCTGCACCTAAGCCAGCAACAGCCCTCCCCACAATGAGCGCGGTTGAGCTGGGTGCGAGGGCACAAACGATAGACCCGAGTTCGAAGACGAGTAACATTATTGTGTACGTCCATTTTATACTGTAAAATGTATAAAGTCGTCCACAGCTGGGAAGCAAGGACAACTGGGTAAGGAGATAGGAAGAGGCATACCAGCCAATGTCGTCGAGACTTTCAAAGTCGTGGGTGATCTGGGGTATTGCGGTCGCTGAGACGAATATTAACTTTGTATGCTCATTCGACAGATAGAGTCGAACGTACCTAGAATAGTATTGTCGAGTGCTAGCATGAAAGAACTAAACATCAAGGCTACGGCTAGAGACTTAAGAGCCCACCCGCTAAGATATTCGGGGGGGATGGTAGTATCGTTTGAATTGGTTTCGATCGTTGTTCCCAACGCCTTGGGCTCCACAGCGTTGTCCGTGTCTGATTTGGCGCTCGACATAGTTGTTATCATGGGAGAACAGTTGACCTTTGCTGTAAAGACCTCTCTTGAATTTGGATATTAAAGTTTCGGCGTGGTTTGTTTGAAATGGCACCGTCGTAGTTTACCTCGTCAAGATGGACATAGGCGAGCCTTGGGGTAATTATGCCGGTTGGCGAAACGGACAAGGTTATGCGGCGACTAGAAATAACTGCAAGGGCTGGCTTGACATACATGCTGCATTGCCGCTGTATCTGCATTTGCGGACCGTCTATCCGTGTAGCATCCAAAATAATAACAAGGGTGGATCCATTGAGAGCAGGGGTCCAGGCCGCGCAATGGGCCTGGAGATATCTCTGGGGGTCAATACTTACGAACAACCAATAAACGTTAACTCTGCCCAAGAGAATGATAAACTGTCTCTGCAGAAACAACAGCGGGGGCACTGATGATCATCAGCTCAGGTTTGAGCCATCTTGGATGTTACAGGCTGGCATCTCCGATGACCGAACAAAAGTTCCTAACATCTGCAGCCCTGGCGATAAGAAAGCTAGGGGTTAGGAAAACGAGTGCAGGGCAACCATTTGAATCCTGGACCGGAAGCACTCGGGACCCTTCCACACGACGTTGTTTATATGGGTATACACCAGAAAGGAAAGCCTTGGTAGGAAAACAGTTACATCTTTAACTTTGACAAGGCCTAACTAGCTCTGCCATCCCGACAGCCATCAGCTTACACGAGACAAGCATGACAGCCAATTAAACACTGGGCCTCAAGAGAGATGGACTCGCGGAAGCACCTCGATACAACTTCAAGGTATCGGAGGCAAGTAGCACTCCAAGAAACGGGATTCAGCTGACCGTAGACATCTGGCTATCATCGCGCCATTCCAATATCACTAAAACCATGGTATTTAGCATCCCGTAAAGCTAAGGAACGTTATATTTCCTTTCTACCACCTGCTCTTCATTGCACACAAGCAAGTTTTCTTTATTTCCTATTGAGATTTCCTACGGGCCGTTTTCTTTCAAGGCTTATCGGCGTCATTATATTATATCAAGATCATATTTCAATATGACAGACCACAATTATCAGCTCTCGCCAGCCGAAATTGAGCATTTCGTCGAACATGGCTGGGTCAAGGTGTCCAACTGCTTTACTCGTGAACAAGCCACCGAGGAACTGTCTGATCTTTGGCCGCGTCTTGGCATGGATCCCAACGATATGTCAACATGGTAGGGTTTCAGTTTTCTAACACGGCCAAATTATCCTCGCCTGGGCTTTGTCCGTTCTAATTATACACAATCTGATTGGACCTAGGACTGTCGAGCGTACAAACATGGCGCACCTCCGCCATTTCCCAGTCTCCTCATTTGCCCCAAAGGCGTGGGGTGCGGTGTGTTCCCTGGTTGGGGACCCCTCAAAAATCGATCTATACATCTCAGCTTGGCGTGATGGATTTATCGTCAACCTTGGCACGCCTTCCGGCCACAATAAGGTAGTTAAGCCGCAAGATCTCAAAGGCTGGCACATTGACGGCGACAACTTTGTCCACTATCTTGATTCTTCTGAGCAGGCTTTGTTGACCCTCCCGCTCTGGACGGATGTTCCAGCCGGTGGCGGCGGGACCATAATTTGCCCACGTGGTCTCGATATCATCGCAAAATATTTATATGAGCACCCTGAAGGCGTAACTCCGCTCATGAGTACACGAGCGGAGAACCCGGAGCTCGAAGAAGAAGCGCATGGGTACAAATGGTTCAATGACTTAGCCGCCTCCATGCCCGATGATGCATTCATTGAGGCCACGGGCGTCGTGGGCGATGTATACTTCTTGCACCCGCTGATGCTGCATTCTGCCAGTAACAACCAGCTGAGGTCAGTGCGAGTTATCACCAATCCGCCTACGCGATTGACGGAACCTTTCGTTCTTGATAGAGCAGACGGACTCTTTAACCCTGTAGAGAGGAAGATTCTGAGGGCTTTGGGGAAAGAGAGTTTGGCCGGGTGGCATATCACACGGGAGAGACAAAAGCTGGTGCCCCAACGGGAGAAGAGGGAATTGGAGTTGAAGAAGAAGGAATTAGAACGACTGAAAGAGAAAGAAATTGGTGAGATGGCAAAAACCACGGTCAAGATCTCCTCGTAATGAGGGTGTTTCTGCCAGTTACTATATGGAGTGTGCCAGCAATGCGTGACGTGATTCAACATCACAGATTTCAGAATATAGGGTACGGTGGAATGCATAGCCATATGAAGTTCTTTTTCGAATATAGTAACCGGATCGCTTTTAATTCTCTATACTTATTCATCCGATACTACGGAGTTGCTTTTGCAATAGTAAAAATAAAAGGAAACAAGCCTATTTCTACACTTAACCAAATGCTTTTATTTCAATTGCAAATAGTATTCCAATTAAGAAAGGATTCATAGAGTTAAATAAGTCTAATAATTCAAACCTATATATCAACCGTAATCAAACCGTATCAGCATAGTTAGAAAACTTTCCTCCCCAAGTTCAATGATGGATTCAATGTGCGAATGTCAGCTCTGCTCCTAACAGTTTATGGATAATGAGTATACGAAGATAAACAGTGCGCGGGCAGATAGTGTCTTTCCGCCAGACAGCGATAATGACCCTTACATGGAAGAGCAATGGTTAATGAAACTATTTGGATGCAAATTCTATACGGCTATCTCGGTCTTCCACAAAAATTCGTTTCCTTCATCCCAAAGGGGATCAGAAGTAATAAGACTTGATCCGCGCGGATGCAAAAGGCTGCATCCGCTTCTTCCGATCACTATCGGAGTTAATTATACCATGTTAGAGTTGGGTACCATAGGACTTAAAGAGATCCAATATCTGCTTCTCAATGGTTCTCAAGTCATTCTGTCTGGGCGTTGCAAAAAAATACAAATCTTGTATAGATGTGTCTTATGCGTCCAAGACACTTCTACCATATCACGCTGGCGGCGTATCTAATTGGATTGCATACAGATATTTAAATCCACCTTCCTTCGGTTGTTCGGTTGTTGTAGGAAATGTAGTCCACTTTTGTGTTGGGTAACTCTACGACTTGCACGCGGTCGTCATTTTGGTAGCCCTGATCATTCCTTTTTACGTTGCCCGTGCGTCAAACCCTCCTCCGTGTATCCACTCGGCGGCGGTGGTCATCCGGTCAGCAAATACTGGTTAGTCTATCAGGGCTTACATCAGAATACTGGATAGTATCCTTTTCCTTCTTTTGCTATCGCCTTGGCCCGCTCCTGGCCCAGTTAATTGCATGCAGTGCTAATCGGGATACGAGTACTGCATGCTATCTACCTGCTGAAGCATTCGACATGGTATATGAACCGTGCTGGCCGTGAGCGGAATGGTGAAGCGGCCCAACATACCATACCAAGCACAAAGAGATCGATCTAGACTCTGTGCAAGAGGCGCACTTGATCAGGGCGTTAAATCCGCATACTAAGTCGATACCTAAGTATATGCTGCGAGGATGTATGCAAAGGAGGTATTCTGCCACCAATGCAAACGTGGCTGTACAGCTCCTATTATAGGGGGCTAGATTTCCGGCTTTCGCAAGCCCGGCCGAATACTTGTAATAGCAATACCCGGGGACGGGTGGGGACTTCCGGCCATACTGGCCGGCTAGGTCTATTGTGGCAGACGCAGGGGGTAGTCACGTGACCAGTCTCGCGGTGATTTCCCCTTGATTTTTCTACTATCATTCCATAATACAGAATCCCCCGGCCATAATTACTTGACTACCAATCTGCCACACATCTATGTAAGTCGCTTGTTAATTGGGTTATTAGTTGATTTATTCTGTACGAGTGAGACAAGTGTGATTTGTAATAGCCACTAAATTTTGCAGTTTCACCAGGGGGTGGCTCGACAAGGGGTGGATTATGGTACCTATTGTTTTCACCAAATCAAAACCCCACCTGACTTTACTGCCATCTCATCGGGCAGATGAATGGCGGACTCGTGAAATATCGCGCCTTGTTGTTAGCGACGACGAGACGAGTCTTGCAGGTGGTGAGCCTTGCTACATGCATTTAGGTGCATTCCTTCGTCTATGTAGGCTTAAAGACCGCCGTGGTAGTACCCTAGGTACCGCAGTAGAAATTACAGGGGGTTAAGAATTGTTGTGGTAGTGGAGAACCCTTCTAAAATAGACGAAAGTTCCTATGCAAATGTCGGTTCTTAATTAGACAACAGTTACCAATTAAACAACAGCTCTCTGAACACGAGGCTTAGCTTACGTAAAGTCTATAGACCTGAAAACTTATAAAACTGACTCTAGCCGCATTCGAACATCTGTATGGCTCTGTTTTGGCAAAAATAATGCGAATTGAAGGAACTGCGAAGTAGGCAGTATGATAAATAGGTCGCCTTACTATTATACTATAAAGGTACCTGTAATTATAGCTACTGTCACGGTCCCTAGTATACAGTAGGCAATAGACTCTTGTTGTTGCACAAGGGTCTCAAGGCTACGGCTGAGACTATCCTAGATACATCTACAAGACTCCCTTTGTTCCTTGCGCCTTGTGACAGCTACATTTATAAGCGTACAACCCGACCAGTTATTTTGATACAGATTTTAAGAGTAGTAGATCTTATTCTGGCGATATACTTCTAAAGTTAGTATAGAAGTGTTGTGGAGTTTAGAATTGTTGTTTAATCCGGAACTGTTGCTTGGTGGGTGGGAGAGTTTGCTCCACTTGCCAAGCCCCCACGGGGGTTTTATACCCACTATCTAAGTACCTATTTTCCTATTACGGTGTCCTTGTCTCTGGCTTGCTACTTACTACTCGGCCCAGCCGCCCCCTTTTTGTTTTCGGCGTTTGTTGCGGCACTGCGCATCAGGCGAGAGATGCTCAAATGAAGCTTGCCCTGGCATTGATGCAATGCCCAACAAAAACGAAAAAAAGAAAGCGACGAGAGACAGAATGAATGCATGTTTGATCCACAGCCCAAGATCTTGGGAAAGAAAACGCACCAATCGCGTAGCGGAGCATCTTCCAGACATAGGCCCATTGAGGGGCGGATGGCCTGTTACCTACCGCCAATAAGTCTTAGCATTGATAGGATTCTCTCCGAACTCAGTAATTTAATACGCCGTATTGCTGCTCTATGGGCTGAGGTAGGTACTGCTAGTCAGGCCGAAAATTGGCTTCCGGCTGCCCTTCTAGAGTAAAGCTGTAGTAAGGCAGCGACTTGTATTTAGTATAAACTATCTATAGTTGCCAATCGCCACGGGAAGTGCCGCACTTGGCGTTTTGGGTGGGAAGTCATCGATATAATACATGTAAATAGACGATCTATTATGATCTTGTACAACCACTATCCTGTTGCCTTGTGGTTACGTGTCGCGAACTGGATTGGATAGCCTCTCGTGCTCTTCTAGTCTTGCTATTATGCTCAACTACGGCGCTCGGACCTGTCGTGAAATAGTACAGAGAATTAGAAGAATATACACACAATGTATGGTAATGTTGGTTATTGAAAAGCCAGGTTTCATTCAAATATCACTACCAGCTATCTCAGTTTTCCGCCTAAGTATCCAGGATGTTGAATTCCTGTACTATATATTGCTTAAGCAAATAAAATCTCCCTGCACGTATTCCAACCAATTAAACATAAACAAATGCGTGCAGCCAATGGGCCATTGTTTCTTCATCAAAACAATTTGTGCTCCAGAGTCATATCTGACTCCGGTTCCAACCCCACGCATGCTCGGAAGATGTTTATGAGCGCCCCGCGTTGTTTAGCCAGACTGCAACACACACTCGGAGTTAGTTATAGCCACTTTAAGCGTGATTTATAAGGGGTTTGGAAGCCTTTAGACATTGTCTTGGCCTAAGAAGGAGGGGTTGTCCCCTAAAAGTTACCAAAACAAGAAGAAAACGACTCCGTGAATTGCTTACGCATTTACGACAGGGGTGCCAGGGGGTGTCAACGGGGCCTTGAGCATATAGCTCAGAATGCTCAGAACACTATGGAAACCCTTGTAGTCATCATCGCCGGTCTGAAGTCTCCATTGAATGCGAGTCATCATCTCCGCCACCAGAACAAGATCAATAATCAATGGCGATGCAAGAAGTGAGTCTTCACAGACGTTGAATATGCTGTGGGTCTGTGAGCATGTGCGATTTCAAGTACGGTTGGGATGGGGACCACTCACGAGATAGTCTGATGTCCTCCCATGAAGATTTCAGAGTAATATTCGTCCAAGGCACGTTTTGAATCGCCAACTGCTGGCATGTATTTAATGACGACGGTGTGATTCGGGTGTTCTCCGTCTGGGTAGAGAACTGAGTTCGCTTCAACCATATCATCTACAACGTTCGACTTCGAAATTTCTTTCGATCGGAACTGTTTTTGAGCACTGAGATTCTTGCCATCATTATTACCAAGATGGTTATAGCTGGCAATGGAGGTTAATTTAAGGCCAGCGTTGATCATGAAATCCACTAGAGCAGATTTCATCTTCGTTTGGCCGGATTTGAAATCGTCGCCTCCAATAAAAGCACCGTGTTGTTCTGCAAGCTCAATTGCTCCAGGAACAAAAGTATTTTGGGGAGACTATAAGCATTTATGTCAGTACGGTCCCTCTAAGTTCAGAGCTGGCTTTTTCGATGAGCTTTTGGGAGCAACCAGGCAAGCAGTAGGAATAAAAATAGGGAGGGAAGGAGATTTGAATTTCAGAAAGATACGAACTCCATTGATGAACGGTGTTCCCTCCAGAATGCAGGCTACAGCAAAAACGGTGGAGGGCGATACTTCTGGGTGCCCGTCGGTAATTGCCTTAAGTAGATTGCCAGCAGTATCATGGACACCAGCAATGATATCGCAAAACCGCTCAGTATTGGCAGTCCATTGTACAATAACTTTGTCCAAGCCATGATGAGCCTTGAATGCACTTCATCACCGAATCCTAGGGATCAGCAACTATCCAAAAATAGGATTAGATATGTGCTTAGGTAAGCCTACCGAATGTCTTGGCGAATCTGGTCAACATGGGCCATACTGGCAGTTGATCCAGAAAGGATGTTGTTTGCACGATCCTCCTGATTCGACGCAATAAAGTCAGGATAGTATATGCTAGGTAGAGGAACCATGGAAGCCATTTCTTTCCGAAGTTGAGCTTTCAAGGTAGGTTCGAGGACCCCAGCGCGGTCCATAGCGCTAGAAAGATCCATATTGTTGATATCCCAGCCGCCAATGACTAGATCATTGGGATGCACCATGGGGAGGATGTTATGGAATGGGATGTTGAAATCCTTATTAGACACTCCAGTTCCCATCTTGTTCATGGTTTTACCAGGTCTGGCTTGGGTTCCCAGCTTGACGGTTGACCCCAGAAGCACTGAGCCGTAGTAGTTAGCAGAACGAGGACCCTCACGGGTGTCCCACGCGAGGCCACGGCGATTAGCAATAATACCGGCGGTGACGGTACTTCCATTGTTGCCACCCCAACCTACTAACATCATGCCAACCTTCGGAATCCTTCGGTCGACCTTGAAGTTGTATACCGTTTCCTTGGGTGTAACGACATACTTTTCGCCATCCCAGGTTACAGCTGTGGTGCGATAGGTGTACTTGGATAAGATCTCGTTATCGGTGTACTGCACGTTTGGTGAGTCAACAACAAACGATGGATCATTGGAAGATAAAGTGACACTTTTCAGGTGTCCGTTGCCGTTCAAGGAACCCATATCCATATCAGCGTGGGGCGTCATGTTGTGGGGGTTGTTCAAGACACTGTAAAAAAAGATACTCTGCATAAATTTAAGTTCAATCCGTGATCGTCTTTGCAACTAGCATATAAAACATACCTTGCTTTTATTTCGATTGAGGAGAGAAGGACACACTGCAAAAGCTGTAGACTGTTTGATAATCTTGGTAATTTTATATGTTGAAAGTGGCGACAGTTCTCTCTATCTATAGAGGTTCAGAGTGGATGGGAAGCACAACCCCTAGGTATAGCTGGCATCGTAACGATTTGTCCTATAAGTTGAAAGAGGAAGATCAAAGAAGCCCATAGATATGATTAGTCCACGTATGTTGAGATAAGCCAGTACGTAGGGATACATTGAAGTACATTGATATCCTCGCGTTTGGTCCTTCTGTTTTGTTTAGTCGCTTTTGATGCCTGTTAAGCCTGCAGTTCCCCTAGCCCACTCGGCTCTGATGATACGCACGGATGTCCGGAGGCCAGATTAATTGTCATTACTGTTCTGCTGACTTGTTAACTCCTCAACTGAGTCGGCGGTCTAAGATGACATGCATTGCAGCATGCATTTTGCCAGATAATGATATCGGTAGAGTTTGTCTAAGTTGACAAGGGCTCTTCCAAGGGTGATGATAAAAGTACCGTAGTAGAAGATACCTCTCCAACCCTGACTAGCGATCACTATCTGTATGTGCAGCTGGGGGTGACGTGGAAGTCCAGAACGAGTAAAACCTAGCACTCCACCTTGCATGTGCGGACGACTATACCTGGTCAAGTCCTATTAGGGTTGATAAAAGTCAGCAGGTGGTAATATCCCTGTTACTAGCCCTGTTTACACATTCCATGTAATGCAGGTAGATCTTACTGCTGGAGCTCCACCAACCGAGGAATTTGTAGTATCATTTCTAGTCGGCCGCGAAAGCGGAACAATCATTCCCTAGCTATCACAGATTTCAACATGCGGTTAAGCGCTGCTGCCGCGCTCCTACGTTTACTGAGAAGATTCTCGGGTAGCTTGTTTAACAGCATGGTCAAATAAAGAAGCCATGTTTTCGAAATACCGCGTTGGATTGAAGCTATGAGTGAAGCAAGATCCCGCTCATAAATTCACTTCGTATTCTCCTGATGCCCACTGCCCTTCACCATCTCAATACACAGCTTTGTAAAAAAAAACCTTCTATACCTTAAAATATTCCTTACAAAACTCAATTATCATGCTTTTCATCGAGTCGAATGTAAAAATAGTGGTGGCCTTAGGCATACTTTGGTTAGCCACTCCCTTCCCATGTTCTCAGACACACGACTCTAATACGCCTATTTTAGGATATGGGACATATATGAGAAAATTGTTCACTCGTACTTTATAAACAAGTACAGGACAGTCCCCTTACCCGATAAACCTACGTACAACTCCGAAGACGTGAGCCTGGTTGTCCCCACAATTGACACTGAGTCGACTTTTACCGAGTGCCTTCGCCTTTGGCTCGCAAGCAAACCTCGAGAGATCATTATTGTCACTGTTGCTCGAAACTTATCTCGTGTTCAGCAGCTGGTCTCACCAGTACAGAACTACACCTCTAAGGTGACTATTCTGACTGCTTCGGCAGCGAATAAACGACAGCAGTTGACCTTGGGTATCATGGCTGCTCGTGGTAAGATAGTCGCCCTGGTTGACGACGACGCATATTGGCGAACTGGCACTGTGATTCCGTATCTCTTGGCTCCATTCGAGAACTCTCTTGTTGGCGCTGTTGCAGGTCTCCAAAGGTTAGTCCGTCTCAATTTAAGATTTTTTTGAGTTTATCATTCCTTCTCCGAGCACAAATGAATTACTAACGAGTTTATAGTCCGGACTTCCCACCCGACCGCCAAGACTCGAGAGTAATGACCCTCTGGGAAACTCTTGGCGCTTACGACATGCACACACTCAACAGATCTCAGCCTATGCGCTTCGAAGCCGATGGGGGGGCCTGGTCGCTCGTTGGACGGACACTGTTTGTTCGCAGGTCTATTCTCCAGAACCAGAAGTTTGGCGATGCGTTTTGTTATCAACGGATCGGTAATAGGCTCGTAAACGGGGCGGATGACGTCTTCGTCACGGAGTGGGTTTTTAACTGTGGCTGGGAGATCACTGTACAGAATTCACCAGAGGCCAAGGTAACCACCAACGTCAGGCGGGACTACAAATTTACCTGGCAGGTGCTTCGCTGGGAGAGAGGAAATCTTCGGTCTTTTTTGGCGCGCCTTTTCATAAACCCTGGTTATTGGGTTATGGCACAGTAAGTCATGTCGGTCGCCCGCAGAAACCTTCGGTACTATGTATTGACTTTGAAATGATAGGAGACACCCCTACACGACTTGGAATATCATTGAACGTCTGCTCCGGCCTATTTGGGCGTTTGCATATGTTGCGGTTTGGTTGCAGACGGTGAGGACTATGCCATTAGTTGGGTAAGTTAATTTAGTATTTATTGTAATGCGACGACTGAGGCACAAAGCCCCAGACCTCAATGCGGCTGCACCGCGCATCGGACTCCAATTTCTTAGTCGTTTGCTAATAGCAGAAATCTGCACCGGACAACAGGCTGACTTACGCACTCTGGATCATATTTGGCTGGGGTGGGTGGGTATCGGTGTACGGATCGTTTCTCCGAGAGCATCCCTATTGCGTCCGGCAAATTTGGGGGCCCTGGCTGATGGACCGCGTTATGCCCTTGGTGGACATCTATGCCTATATCACCATGAACAACGATAATTGGCTCACCAGAAATGCTGACGTGCAGGAAATGCAGAATTTATGGACCGAAGACAGGAAGGCGTAAAGATATCTAGGGACGATCTGACGTTCATGAGCCGACCGTTAAAGCCAATGCCAGGATATCTTAAGCGGCTTGAAAGACACCAAGTCAATCAGCCACGCTCCATTTACCTCTGCCTTAATAATCGCAAGTTTGATAGCTCAAGAGCCGAGTAATTAAAGTCTGACCCCAGCGATGGATCACCCGGTATCAAAATAGCACTTCTGATACTGTTGGCAGCATGACTTTGGAACTTGTTAGCAGGCACATACGTGAAAATGGTGCCTCCATCTATAAACCATCTAACCCCAGTAATGTAGCTTGAAAGAGGGCTAGTCATAAAAACACGACATCAGCAACTTTCTTCTGTCTAAGCTCAGTCCCGGCTACTATATTCTTAATTTTCACCTTCCTCCTCCAATATTGTCGACATACATAACCAATTTAAATTCTAGTTTGAGATCTGCGTTTCTTTATGATCCCCTTCACGATCTATAATTCGAAAGCAACTTAAGATATCTATCCAACAGGGCCTCTGTAATCTCATAGTCATGACCCAAGCAATATAGCCGGTCCAAGAAGCGCCTTCCAATAATGTCTTCGAATTCCAGTTTCTCCTTGACTTTGTTTGGATCAGGCGGTTGAAAAACTTCCTTTCCAACTACACGCCCTCCAGCTGCCTCAGTACACCTTACCGCAACACATTGAACCTTGAATTCATTACTGGCTAGCTGTTTCTTGATCTCGATCTCTTTTTCGTCTGCCGTGATGAATGGATCGACTTTACTGAGGAAGTCATGCAACCACCGCGAAGATATTTCAAAGACGCAATCACACGTTTGATTACTCTCCCAATTGACGAGGGCCCAGGTATATCGGAATTTCAGGCTCCAGTCCTGTCTGCGGAACTTATTTATGCAGGGGAATAAATAGAAGGGGATGTCCCAGTCGATTCTGTGCAGCTCGATCTCCCGAATACAGTTAGCCAACGCAGGATAAAACTGCATTTCATGATAGATTAGGTCGTTAACCCTACCAATTAGAAATGTATGGAACGGGGTTGTTGATATTGTCAAACTGCCGAGATCATATGTCCTGAGTTTTGCATTTAGATCTGCACCAGCGTGTAGAAGGAAACTGATAGTACCACGCAGACGCTCCATGCATTGTTCAACCCACTCCTCTCTAAGCGTTTCACTCTTAGCTACTCCATGATCAAGTGTCGGTAGCCTGTGAAAACACGACCCATGATACTTTCTAGACTCGAACGTTAGGGATAGAAGGGTGGACTTCTCCTCGAAAGATGACTTCCCAATAGCCTCGGGTACTTGGGAGAGGAATGTAACATTGTACAGATGTACGACTTCTTTCAACAGGTAAGAATCCGGGAACTCTTCTGGAGCTCGTAACTGCAACAGACTTCTAAGGTCTAGAAGTTCTTCAGTTTCTTCTTGTGGTGTCAAGTAACCCGCAACAACCAGCTCAAGTAGTAGTTCTGAGTAGTTCCGGAAGCGCAGCTCGCTATCATGCGCCGGGTTATCTGCGAGGTAATAGCACACATCTTTCACAGCCCTGACGGTTCGTAGTAATATCTCCTTGCTCGAGCTAGTATCAGCTAGAAGAATATTGTGCCCCGCTGTTGTGCCCAGGAGGAATTCTTGCACAGAACGATGAATAGGCCCAACTGTATAATCGGCTAGTGAAGACATTCTTGTGCGAACCTGGTATTCCTGTATTTTTTTTATCTCGAGGAAACCTGCTCCCTTTGCAGAAAGCCATTTTCGATATCTCTCTAACACTCGTGTTTCTTTAGTAACTCGTTCTGCACCGACAACGGAACACAGTAGGTTGGAGCGAAAATCTGCATGAGTAGCGAAGATATACCCTAGGAGGGTATCAGATGAAGTTCCAAGGTGCCGGCTGATATTGTTTGTATGTAGAAAGTACCATAGTAGTCTAGCTGTATCTTCCTTGTAGAAGTGGGCGTTGCCATTTTGCCTGTCCAACATTTGTTGGAATAAAGCATAAAGGTCGGGTTCCAGTTCGTCAATTCGTTGGCGGAGTGTGTGCCACGAGTCTTCACCTTGCATACCGTCTATAATACTTTTAGTTGCCAAATGAACCCAGAGAAATACTCCGGAAGCCTTTCCCACTAGGGCATTGGTCAACCATCGATATTCGCGGAGGTCGTCAGGCGAAGAGGGTTTGTATTGGGCCAAACAATTCTGGATGTATAGTTTTATGGAGGGCCCGTTCAAATCATGTGTCCGTAAGCACGGATACGAGCCAAGCGTTCTTTCGAAGGTGTGTTCTGGTCGACTGGAGACGCAAATCTTTGCGCTCCCGAGATGGCTTAGTTCTTTAACCAACTTGATTATGGAATCGCGGTCGCGTGATCTAGCTTCAATCTCGTCAAGGCCATCGAGAAAGAGACAGATCGGAGAGTTTGCGAGGCGTAAAGCGGCCAGAAAAACATCGTGGAGTTCTTTTTCTGACCAATCATGGTCCGAGTACTTTGCTGCCAAGTCGAATCCTTCCATTAAAAGAGAGTCGAGGATATGAGGTTTGGAGTTTAGGATTTGGTGCAACAATGCTCGCAAGCAGCCTCGAAACTCCCGTTGTAAGGGGTGTCGACCAGTCTCTATGAAAAAGTATCGATAAATTGTCACATCGGGCCTCCACTTGCTAAGACAGTCCCTTGTATGTGCATTCAAAACTAGAAACTTCATCAACGAAGATTTTCCACTTCCAGGCTTCCCTACTATCCAAAATACGGGATGTTCTTCTTTGAGCCATTGGCTAAATTGGTGATGTGCGACCGCAGTTTCCTCATCTGAGTTCTTTTCGTCAAAGATCCACCTAGTTGTTTCCTCTGAAGCTTCCCAGATTTCATTCTCTCGTGCATTCATCTCGGGAAACCTGAGGGTGTAGAGAATGCGATCTGTTAACTCCTTCCGTTCTTTATCATATTTGCTCTTCAAAAATTCCGATGTGACGTGGTTCCTTGTTTCACGGTGTCGAGCATCCGCATGTGCTTCGCTGGCCTGTGCCGCCGTGTCGATTTGCTTTCGCAGCATTGAGGCTTGGTCTGTGGCGTGTGCTCTCGTGTTCCCTGCCTCTGTGGATATGAGCTTTTTTATGTCCCTGTGCCCCTGGGACCAGAGTTCAATGAAGTCCTGAAGTTTTTGGTCGAGGCCTTTTCGAAACTGGGATTAATAGAGTGTCCAACGTTGGCAATCGGCATCTAAAGTAGGTGCTTACTAGCGAAAGCTGCCTCTGATCGAGCCTTCTCTGCTGCGCACGAGTCGCTAGTCTCATTGTTAGCGCCACAGCCACGCCTATCAACCGCCGGGGTCATCTTTCCTTACCATATTCTTGCCAGGAATTCAGTATTCAAGATAGCATGAGACTTGTCAATATTTCTTTCTAGGCTTGTGATTTCAGATTCGTAGTGGAGCTTATATTTCAGAACTCCTGAGAGGGACTTCCCTTTGGAAGCTATGCTCGATATTCCTTTAGACACTACGTTCGGTGGCCCCTTAGAAGTTGTAGATTTTGCCTTAGACGCTGTACTCGATAACTTCCCGATTATCACCTTGAGATTCTCCGTATCTTGTAGTAGATTGGATGTGAGGTCCTTGAGCCTCTTCTTATCGTTTTGCTGTTGCCGCGACGGCGTGTCGGTCGTGTCAAAAGCATCGAGCCTCGGGGGCAAAGTAGAAAGTAGTTGGTTTAAACTTTCAGCAGTCGATACGAGGCCAGGATTTGGACTACCTGGGTTGTTTTCATTAGTCAAAGCCGATCGAGGGACCTGGTGAATTAAATCTTGAGTGCTATTTACCATCATTCTGCAAGCTGCGGGCCAGCTGAAACACCTCGTCGGTGAAGGAAATGACCTGCATCACATTGCAAACGAGTGACAGGGTCGCTATGGCCTCCATGTTCTCGGTGTCGCGAGGAATCGCGACGTCAATGTATAGGACCTCGTGAACGAGAACGGCGAAAAGGACGGCGGAAGTGAGGATGGCGAATATGAGTATAGGGAAATTTGACAACTCCTGTAGATTATGATGGAACAAAATCAAACGGCCAGGCCCCTAGAAGACAGCGTAGGTTGCCGGAATTGAGGGGGATGAAGCTTCCGAGCAAAAGATCAGCAGGAACGGCACAGTACTTTGGGGTAACTTTGGATTTCAGATCGTCCAATCATTTCTTGATCCGTGATTCACGCCAACCAATCATTGTTCTGTCGAATCTGACTGTCCTGCAAGCTGAACTGAGAACGCACGCGAAATACGGAAATCATCCTGTAGGGGCTGTCACGTGGCTAAGGCCAGGCGCCAACGCCTGCCAACCTTCCTATATAAAGAGCAAAGGGTGAGGTTACATGGGAGGATGGATTAGGAAGCCAAGGACCCTTTAGGACTAGAGAAAATTATTAGTTGACTATGAACACTGTTCCAGGCCTTGTCACGGGAGCCTTCAAGGTTGAAGCCATGCTATGCTCGCTATGCTCGGCCCTAAAGTAGCCTAAGGCCATTTCTCCCACATCTCTTGCGGACAGATTTCCTCCTAATCTTCATCTCTGTTTGCGCTACCACTTGGCACTCTATTTTGGTGAGTTTGTATCTTCCTGATGTCAAAAGATGTGGTATATGAGTGTCCCATTCAACTTGACTACTTCACTGGCCCCATGAGCAAGGTGGGAAGACCTCAATATAATGCGTGAACAAGATTACCATGCCCCCTTCGTGTCTCAGTACATGAAGTGACTCCTTGACTTACCTATGTAACTTAGTACACTTCCGACAGCTGAAAGGTGGGCCGACCTGGCTTTAACAGACAGAGGCTCATAGGGCTGCCCGGGGGAGTGGGGTCGTGGGGTGCCGATCTAATTACAGTAAATGGTTGGTTGTAATATTAGTACATATGTACCTAAGGAACGGTCGGAACGAAGGAGATAAAATGACTCACAAATAAGAAGCAGTATGTTGTACTGTCTATTGTATGATCCTGGCCAACCATATTGCTTGATATCATCCAAAGCAATCTTAGTAACTCGGTACAGAGTGCCCTGTTGACTCTCACGGGTTCTACGCCCCGTCTCATGTTGACTCCACCAGCGCACCGCATTTACTACGGAAACAGAACTGTCCAGCCCGGAGCACGCTGCTCTTCCTATTCCGAACAATGCCGCCTTTACTTGGGACAACCCCTGCCTGCTTTACCCATTCCTCGGAATACTTTAAGCTTGCTATTAAGTATAGGCGAGTTAAGGAAGGTATAAGTTAAGGTAAGGGGATATAACATATAGGATTCAATTAGAGTAACTATTATGAGGTTAGAATTGATATGTTATTATAGGGAATGTGAGTAATTCCTAGTTGTGGTCTCAGATGTAAAATAAGATACCAATTGTTGCCTTGAGCTCCTGACGTGGAGGCTAGTGCTGATTATCCTAGATGCAAGAGAACCAACATTAAGGCATGACGACTTAACAGGTCCAAAGAATTTGATAAGGCCTTTTTGTATTCAAAATATCCTCAGAGAAGGATTTATATTTAGAAATCACTATACAGGATCCAGAATCTGCGAGCCAAACTGTGCATTGTTTTGAATAGAACCCGGACCAACCGCAAAAATAACATGTAAGGTAATTACCCAGATCCAGGACACCAGGCAGCAACGGCTGCCGTACGAAGTACTAGGGTGTCTAACTATATTGTCTATGGAGGATGGCTAAGGATTGCGTAGATGTTATGAATTAGTAGTGTATAACATGCATTTCAAATCGCCTCTTAATGTTCTTCCAGCTCTATGTAGCAAGTTGAGGTGCCCTTGTTCAATCATATTAGCCAGGTTTCGCAGGGCAGTCATTAAGTGAAGATCTCTGTCTTTTGGGGCAAAAATAGTATGGGAGACTGCAATCAGAACCCCCAGGACCGAAGGCTTTCGTACTGACACTGCAACGCTTGTATACAACATGAGGGCCTGTTTCTTCAGATTGACAATGTGTGTTCTTGTTGAATGTATAATATCTTTACCCCTTTCATTTCTTTCCGTATTTCGACTTCTTGCAAGCCCATATTCCCTACTCCTCATGAGATATTAAACTTGACTCTGTTTCCTTCCTGGAAAAGGTTGCGATATCTAGCGTTTATAGGAGTACCCTCGCCCCCTTTCCTCATAGCCCAATCTGTCTCCTATCTCCGACGAAAGATAGTTTCTGACCGTGTTAGCCTCAGTACTTCCGTTAACTAAATTATCGTCATCGGCGAAAGTATTTATCGACTGTTATAGTTTGGGAGCAAATATCAGCGGCAGTTGCTCACCGTGAAGCCTACCACGTTTTAACCATATTTAGCCGTTCGTTCCCTCCGTTTATTGTAATAGGTAGAGAAAAAGACAAGCTAGCCGTATTGCCCCGTAGTATTAATACAAATCTATCTAATAAGTGACACGTATCAGCCTAAGAGCAATAATACGGTGTCAAGCATTGGCGAAAGTCTTTAGTGACAGTTCACTGTACGCTGTGCTGCACTTGTTTACAGTCAGGTGCATTCGTTCCAGCATTAGAGAAATAAGCCCTCCGGTCGAGGTACTACCGATCATACCGAAATAATTACATAGTACCAACGGGGTTCCTCGAGTCAATCGCCTCGATGAGTTTCTTCAAGATCAATAGGGCTGGGGATCCCGCGAACCCCGCTGCCATCGATCGAAATGGAAAGGAGGCAGAGAGCTGTCCTAGTTGGTACGGACTCTAAGGGGGATTACTTTTGACGCCTGTAGGCATATTTTTGAACGAATTTGGTCACCGTTGCTGTCCGTCAACGGCTCATAAACGACCACATCGCGGTAAATCGCAGCCTGGTCAAGTATATGGAGTGGCGATGCGGGGCGATGGATAGATGCATATGCTACTGCCAATGGGCAAAATAGGCTTAGGTCTGTAGGCGGTTGATATTGAGACTTCAGCTTGTGTTGAAAGTAAACGCTAAAAGCGGCGCTACTTACCGATTGAAGGATGATGAACCCCAAGGACAGATCTGACCAACAGCAACTGCCGGTGGGTTGGAATAATACCCAAGCCCAGTTGGAGAATACCTGAGACGCAACCTCCCGCGCACCACTCTTGGCCAGCGATCAGCTGGATAGCCATTTGAATTACAGCGACTAACATCATCTGCATGTATCCATTGAAGCAATAAAAATCGAGGCGTCAACAAGTATATCTAGAGCCAGGCAATAGCTCGCCCATTTTGAACTACTTTTACACGTTTTCATCACCTGTCCTTGATCTTTGCACTTTAAGAGGCGAATGAAAACTAGAATCCCACGTCAACAGTTCAGCCTGCCGCAGCGATATTAACTGCGCTAGGGCAAGATCTGCATATGCTTTTTAATCGGGTACGGGAATGTTCCCTGGTAGACTTGCTCTTTCATTTCCCAGCCCGCCTCACTCCAGAGCCTGGCCGTTGGACTCGGATCTATGCATTAACGTGTACTACCACCCGAAGGCCAAACATGATGATGATATGATGAGTACCTACCTAATTGGCGCACCTATCAGCAGGACGATCGATGTCCTGCCTATCTATTCGCCCCCAAATGTTTATTCTTTAAATGCGACGTGCTGCAGCGCTCTCATTACATTGCCGTCCATAGTCGAGCGTACAACATGATTGAAACAGTGCCTTTCTACTTCGCATCCTTCCACAGTACTCTATAGAAAATGGCCAACCTTTCATTTCTGCCCCGAATCCGGGATGGGTGGTTTAGCGTTGACTTTTGGCTATGCACAACTCTTATGTTTCTCGTTGAATTTGGTTGCGCCGTGTTGGGAGCGCCGTCGCCTAGACTGCTAGAGATGGTCGTTTGCGAAGACTATTACCGTAACAATAGCGATGCCCCCACACAAGGAGATTGCAAGATTCAAGAAGTGCAGGTCAAGCTTGGGTTTTTGTTGACACTATTATCAACGTTCTCAGTTCTTGCCGGTCGGTCTCCTAATCCTCGGGATTACCTTGCTATAATGATTGCTAAAAGCTCGTAGCGACCCTCATGCAGATCCCAATGGGCCTTCTCGCAGACAAAAGGGGTAGAAAGACAGCCTTAATTTTGAATATTATCAGCATAATTCTTTACTGGGGCTGGATTCCCGTCGTTGGTAAGGGCGGATTATGCTACCAGAAGCACTATTATGGCTAAGATGCCTCAGCCATCTTCACCAAACTCCCAATATGGACTCTCTACATTGCTCCAATGTTCATCTTCATCGGCGGTGGTCCCTGGGCCTCTGGTGCTCTTATTTTCTCCGCGATCAACCGACGGATAACACCGAGCCAAAGGCAAGTAGAGTCCCACAAGATGACTGGCCTCATTAACCACTTACGCACGACATAGAACTCCTGCGTTTTCGATAATGGAGGCGACATCTGGTCTTGCAGACCTAGTAGGTCCTGTGTTAGGGACGCTGACTATGGAACAGCATATCTGGCTACCGTTCTTACTTGCAATCCTAAGTTTCGCGCTCATGTTTGTGCCAACATTGTTGTTCGGTGATGAAACGATGCTCTCGCCGACAGAGTTAAATCATATCCAGTCGGAGGTTGATGTTTCTGAACACACTGATAGTGAAGAACAGCCCTTACTACGTGGCATCAGCAATTCTACCTCTTCCAGTAATTCTGAAAGGTCGAAATTCATACACTCCACGGCTATTATCTATGGCATTACATTTGGGTCCTTTTTCCTAGTCTCCTTGGCTCGGGACTCAAATAACTTTATTATACCCTGGATATCCTGGCGATTTGATGAATCTATGGCCCGAGTAAGTCCATGCAACATAAGAGCTTGTTGCATTTTGCTAAACTGAATATCCTAGGCTGGACTTATTTTCTCTCTGAGAGCTATAGTTTCATCCATTCTTTACTTCGTTCTATTACCATTAGCAAGCTCATTCACTTCGAAGTTTCTGAGAGTCAGACCCCTTATTCGAGATTTATCTATTTCATCCGGCAGTGCGATGCTACTTTGCATTGGGTCAACAATGGTAGCAGTATCACCAAGCCTTTCGGCACTAATAGCGGGCTTTTCAATTATGACTCTAGGATCCGGGGTTACTATCAGTCTGCGCGCCTTTCTTGCCTCAAAGATTGATAGGTCCTTTTCTGGGCGTCTTTTTGCGGCAATATCGGCCACGTCAACGATAGGCAATCTAGTGGGAATGCCACTTATGGGAACACTGTATTCACTCAGTATATCGAAAGAAGAAGGTCATCTTTCCTTGCCCTTCGCAATGTCTGCTGTAAGCTCCCCTGACAAACTACGTCCTAGCTTCAATGTTTGACTTCGGCTTAGGGGGCTTATTTCCTCGTTTTATGCGTTATTGGGGTATTACAGCTCGCTATCTAGACCAGATTCATCGGAGTGGCTGGGAGTCACTGTCGTATTCACGTTACTTTTTCTTTTGGGGGGTTTTATTGGGGTTATGGTATTGGGAGTAAATTGTCTGGTGTTTTGGGACAATATTATGATAAGTGCCATATAATCATCAATAATCGATACGCTAGTGCTTGGGACAAACCCAGCAAACACGCGCAAGAGTCATAGTTGTGTCTCTTAGGCCCGTCTTGCAATCAAACGCCCACACGGAGGGTGCATGTTCTGGCACAACTCTCACGTCCATATCCTCGGGTTTGCTCGGCGGAATAGTGAAATTCACACGACCTCGATTCATCTCAATGCGGCCCTCGAGCTCGGCGTTGCCAATAGCACAGATACCCAGAACATCTTCGAGGTCAGTGTTTGACAAGAAAGTAGCAACTTCTTCTACAAAACCAGTCGGTAGCTCGTACTCCTTATACTCAGACTGCGCGGGATGGTTGAATCCAAATTCGTATGGCACCAACTTCCCGCTGATGAACCGCCAAGACCTAGGAACGACGTAACCGCCTGCTACTTTGCCGTCGGGCGGTACCGGCCAGGGCGTAGAGACATGCCCGAACTCGACTACCATCTCCCCTTCCTCGATGGTGAAGTGCTTGTGCAGGAGGCTGAGTCCTACTGCTGAAGCTATGTCATAGCGTTCGAAGATGTCCCTGTCCATGCGTAGTGATTAGCATCATTCTTGTTAGTTTGCATGTTATTACATACCTCAGCTCATGAAGGTCTTTCCTCTCACCTAGCACCGCCAGGCGAGCCTGAAGGACACGGTTGGCTTCGCTAAGGGTGCCAAGGTTGTTGAAAGTATTGATATCTTCCATACTATCTCGTCGCAAAGATGTCTTGCTAGTGAACACGGATGAGAATATCTGCTGGCGTGGTCCACTCCATGGGCATACTACAACCCGATGGATCGGGCGCACTTATACAGGGCGAACCCATGCCGTTCGCTCTCCATTGTCAAGAACTTGATCAGTTACGTAGACAGAGCCTCAACTCTCTAGCTCCCCCGCAAAATACTATACACGTGGCGCAGGCGAATTTGATAATTATAGCAGTGCAAAGCAGGATCTCCAATGGCGGCATTTGAAGTTTCACGAAAGCCTGAGACGGTGTGAAGGTGGTGCCAAGCTGTGGTCGTGATTGGGCTTTTAGGGAGCTTTGTACGAAGTTGGAGACACTCGGTGAAAAGAATCTATAGGGTGTCGACTGTCACGGGTTCTGGTTTGTGCCAGGCTAATTATGCATGTCGCACATCCTCGATCGCGACCGGGTTGGCACCACATGCACATCTCGCCTTTTATTTCCAATCAGGGCAGACAAGGGCGTCGTTTCGACGTAGCCAGAGTGTGCATTTAAAGCCATACAGGGTGGCGGCAGGCTAGGGAGGGCGTTTCTCGTTCTCGACGTGGCTCAGCTCAGCAGAGTAAATACCGGAGCCAACGGATCAGAGCCGCAACTAGTAAGAATGTCCACGGAACCAATACGGGCCGATGCAGCCATCGCTTTGCAGCTGAAAATTGATGATAAATCCCTGTGCGACACCACCGACCGGGTATTTGGGCAACATTCCGCCAACAACAACACTGCATCCACAACCGCGAGCACACATTCAAATCCAAAATGGGCGAGCTACAGGCCTCCATGGACACTGCGATTGTGCCAGGTTCGAATTGGGAGGACCAATGGAACGAGCCCGATTCTTCTCAGTCTTCCGTCGAGCTTACGCCCCCCAGTACGAGCAGCGTTGGAGAACTGACCCCCGCGGCATCAGATAACGATGTGCTATCTGATTCTATTGGGCCTCGGAGCGAAAGGAATAATTCGAGCAGTATTAAGGATTCCTCTACAGTGAAGCTTGCCACGGCAATCGAGGACGTCGTGTCGTCACTCATTAAAACGGCGAGTCCTCTTGCCAGACAGCAGGCCTGGGCATCTGTCCAGACAATAGCCGAGGACAACATTGCGCGAATTACAGAGAGGGAATTATCTTGGCCCAAAGTGAGCATTCCAAAGCGATCCCTGTCTCTCGGTGATCCCAGCTCACCATTACGACGTGATTAGGCACCGGGATTAACGCATAATGAGGCGGGAGGGTGCCCTGAACAGGAAGCTGCTCACCTAGCCAGCCAAGAGACTCAATGGCAGTTTCATAGGGCCCTAGCAGTAGTTAGACGAGATACCAGTCTAAATCTACAACAACTTGAGGATTCAAGGACGGATCAAAGTCTTCAAGGTAAAAATCTCGATATATCACTTCGAATATTGCCGGTAGGAGATTCTCCCCCGCCCCGGAAACGTGGCCGTGTCAACAAAAGGCGTGGCCAGTCAGCTAGGCGACATCTTCCAGCTGTAGATGGCAGTAGTAATGCCCAGGCTCCTCGACGTGGACGGCCGAGTGAACGAGGTTTTAGTTGTTCGCGTTGTGCAATCGCGAAAAAAAAGGTAAGCTCACTGGGAACAGTTTATTTAATTAGGCTAAAACTCATGCAGTGCATCGGTGACGATAACTGCTGTGATGCATGTTCCAAGTCGCCAATATATCGACAGCTTTGCATAAAAGCTGATTTCAAAGAATCTCGTCTTCTACTGCATGGTAAATTATGCATGACCAAGCCAATATAGTATAGTTTGACTGAAACACAAATTTAGACCTTTATAAGACACGAATACAAACACTGCTTAATAATGTGGTTGGGCATAGCTGGGGAGATCCAAGTCACCAGCCGATCAAGATCGCATTATCGAATGGCTTCAACTCGCGGCTACAGATTGAAGTACGGAAATATGTCGCATTGAACGAAGATGCACTCACACATAGGATATTCCGTGGTCTCGAGCCAGGAACAACATATCCTCGGGCCAAAAGTACACCTTTTTCTCTTAGAGATGGCACGCTTACTAGAGAGAAAATCGACCGGTATTGCGAAGAATTGGCTAGCGATATGATTCTCCAAGAATCTCGATTATTGACTCAAAATAGCCTACTGAACCACGTTATACTATTTGCTGTGACACAGATTAATATTGAAGATGGCAGAGCCCGGATAGAGGGTGTATGAATACCTTTCACATCTCTTTCAGTCAGAGCTAACCAAGCGTAGTTGGAGATGGTACGATTGGCGCTCCGCTTCTGGGCCATCCAAGCCATATTTTTCACGTATCCATGGAGAATAGAGAGCGGAGGTCATCTTATCGGTATGTTTCCGTTACAGCTACACGGATATTGGAATGGTATCACACTCTTGCCGCGCCTAGTGAACCAAGAACTCGACCGGGCTTTTGAAACACGGATGGATGAGATTGAGAAGGAGATCTTGGAGAGACTTCAAGCAGCAATCGTGCGTATAAAAACCTCCCGTGCCTGATACTTTAGTCTCCTTGTGTCGTATAATCTAGCAAGTTCCATGATGCGGAGCTTAGACATCTCGACTAACATGTTTTTATGCACGCAGTTCAAACGACACCGCGACTACTGGTGCGCGATCTTCCTATCGGCGTTCATTTTTTTGCAAAGTTTGGAAAGGGATACTTGGAATATGAGTGCATGGGGTTATGAGACAGGGAGTCAAGGACCCGCTGCTTGGCCTCTAAGAAAGAGCCCCTCTGAGTATTGCCATCAGAACAAACACATTGCGGAAATTGTCTCCACGCACTTCAAGATCGTCAATCAAGGGAATAGTCCCCTGAAGCTGAACTGGACTAAACCGTTGAATCAGCAACTACTTAGTAATAGCATGCTAGCACAGGGGTTTATCCGAAGTATACAAAGCGATTTCAACAGCCCTACTTCACGTAAGTTCAGTACAAGCCGAGATCCATACAACACGTCAGGCAAGACGCTAATGATAGCTTAGACTACAAGGCTGAACTAGCCCAGCCAAAGGAGTTTACTCGTGGAGATCCACAGAGTTTGAACTACATATATACTAGGATGCTTTTTGAGGAATGAAAAGTTCATTAGCGTCAAATATGAGACGTGCTCAAGTTAATAGCACCCACAACCGTGACATATGTGAGTGCGAATAATAAATTATCAAGGGTAATAACCCCTCACCAAAACAAGAGAGCCCAAGACATACAGCTTAAGCTTTCTGTCCTGCTGAACGGAACCAGCGAAATTGAACCTGTGCTGTGTATCCGGTGTTTATTAAACAAGTAGTGACTGTCATGGCTAGCCTGCAGCTGCCGTGGGCCGCCGGGACCAGCCCCCGTATCTATATTGCACTCATGCATGCCTTGCGCTTCTTTCTCCCTTCTGCAAGCTTCATGCTTGTATGCTACCTCCCATCAGGGCTTTCCCGGTATACCCGATCTGTGCACTGCGCTATTACTTGTAACAGCAACGTAGGATATCGCTGTGGTCGGGGGGGCGTTCTTTTTCTTCGTGATTCGCCAGCGCGAGCCCAATGGTCTACTGGGAGAACTGCTTTTTGGTGCCCGATGGAGGGAAAAGAAAATATAGCTTGACTGATATTGTGAGGGGTAAGATGGTATTCTAGACTCGTTCACGTCGTTATGTTGCTGCCCTCAAAAGTTGGGGGTTGCATTGAGCTTTCCCCGCCCGGAAGGTGCGGCGAGAATTTACATCAAAATCCGGGGTTAACAGCTCCTACAGTAAATGATGACGTTAGTTGGTGAACTCGACGTGAATGAATAATATCTTGCCGCAAGTCACGTAATGCTTACCTGTTGATCGATTGCTTCTCCATGCCCACCCTAAGCTACCTAAGTAGCCACGACACCAATGCCTATGGCAATACTGGTCCGAATGCGCCACTAATCAATCTATGAAACGCCAATTGCCGAACCGAGTATTGTATACTGCGAATAGTCAACTGAAAGTCTCCAGCCTCTTTAAACTTGAGGCTTCTAAGGGTCCTTAGGTCCACCAGCCTAATAATAGCAAACTTACATAATGCATAATCAGATCATATGTATATCCAGCTCAAAATAGGTGGATATATGGATGACAAAGTCCGCCTTGCATGAAATATTCGCAAGACCCGGTCTCGATCTGGCATTCTTTCCTTTGATTACCTTAACCCCCACTTGAACTAGGATTGGCGCGCGATTTTCCGTACGGGAAAGCGTCATCATTCCGGTTTAACCAGTCCGATATAGGTACCCATGCTGGTAAGCTTCGAAGGTTCGATTTGACGAGTGTGACATTGCCGGTCGGTGTATCTCTTATCTTGCCCGAGGAAGCTTTTTCAGCTCCCGTTCCGATCGAGGTCCTGGCTGTTTGCAGAGACTATCGTACCGGTGAGTGTCACCTCAGAACTTATTATCGACAGGGAAAAGAGGCGATGCTCACCTTGTCAGTGCCGTGTAGGCTCCCGTCTGCGAGCTGACGCACGCCGGATGATTGCGTCATGGTATCAAAGGCACAAATAGGTATTGCAGGTATTGGTTGACGCGGCAAATACGATCGAAGCGCACGATAATATCAGAAAAGTCGCTCGTATTCGTTTATTTATCTTTATATATAGAAGCCTCATGTTTTGTTCTTGAAGCACAGGATTCTCATGTTGGTCTTATCGTTCTGCTTTATGTATGTCCACATTAATCCAACATGCAACAGTGATCTGTTCTTCTTCTCGTTTTACTATCGCGACTTAGGTGGCCTACCTCTTTTCCGACCTCGCTTTGATCATTTCCGACCGCTCTATGTTCGGGCGCCCCGAGTCCTGTGCGTCTGACCTAAGGAGGCCGTAAGCTATCTCGGCTAGAGAAAATCATATCTCCATTGGATAGACTGCGATTGTCCTATCCTATCAACACCCGAATATATCCAAGCGGTAGATAACTTTAAAACATAGTAACTGTAGCATTGCCTAAAAACCGACAACAAAACACTTGACATATGCAGAAAGAGCCTCACAGGAGCGGTGAGAAATGTCGTAATTTAGCTTGCCTTGATGCTATGAGGGAGAAAAGGTGCATATTTCGCTATATGATGTATACAAGATCCTTACATCGGAGATGGGGAAGGTATGGTGTTTGGTAATCAAGCACAGGGAATTCAGCCAGTCAGAATCCATGTCGGAAAATCGAGCAACGTGGCTTTTTGATTTGCGGGTGGCTTGGGTGCAGTACTACCCCATCCCTCGCGTGCCGTAGCTAGTGCCTCCGTGGTAGATCCGGGACAGCTCGGTGGCTGCCCTAAGATCGCAATGAGGCTCTCATGCACCAACCCTTGTCCAAAAGGAAGATAAATAGCACACCCGATAGATTAAATTATGTGAAGGACGCAAGGGAACTGATCATAGCTACATAGTGCGAAGCGACTTTTCCGCGAATCTGCGCCGTTGCGCTGTTAACGACGGAGCAAGCCTTCATTCGAACCTGGTTTTTAAAATATGTGTTACAGCTCATAACCCGATAAGTGATCGGTCGTAATGTCTCAAAGAGGTTTCACCGATGAAGCCATCCCCCGCTCTTGTGCGATAGCAGGATGAATTATATACGACCGCTTCACCCTCCGAACTCGTTTCTGTTGGGTTGTAAATTCAGAGAACAATGATTCACAGCACTACTACAATGCCATGTCGAATATTTTGGGGAACAGATATGCAATGGGGAACTGCCTTCTTGCGGTGATTTTCCTTACTCTGCTCACATTGGGAGACAATGTCCTTACGAACGCTCTACCGATCGCCCTAGGCTCTGTGCCTCCCCAAGTTCCAGGTTTCTGGAACCTTACGACGAAGGCTCTCATTCTCTCCATTATTTCAGGTATGGCTTTCGCATCTAAGAGCGCTAATCTCAACTAACAAGAGTAGATCTAATTGGTCAACTCATTCTTATTCCAGTGGCCTATCATTACGGCTCTCGGTATGCTATGAACCTCAACAGCTTAAGTGTTCTCATAGCATCTATCGTCTCTCTCGCTTCGTGTACAAAATTATCATATCTATCTCAAATTATCTCACAAGCTTACGAGCGTGCTAGTGTTTTGGAGAACCGGCGGGCCCGCGTGGATCCCTATCGTAGCTGGAATTTTCAAGATAATAGGAGGTGGATCCCACGCGACTCTCTTCCTAACGATAACCATCATCCGGAAAAATGCTTCTGGTAGCTTGCGGTATGTTAGCATTCTACGTTTAAGGAGCTGTGCTTTTAACTAAGCTGATTCCCGGCCTCGTAGTGCTGCTCTCATCTACACGACCGGAGCGGCCGTTGTGCTCTACCAAACCATAGCATCTACGGTCACTCTTTTTCTTGCGAGACAAAGTCCAACGCTGCCGTACATATTCTCGATTGCTTGCTGCATTCTCGCTATCACAGTCACGATAGGTTACGATACGACAGAGGGCCAGGCCAGCGAACGAGTATATGTAGACGATCCTTCAACACAGCCGCTCCTCACACATGGAGCGGCAAGCCAAGATCCCTACACAGAGAGGCCATCGACATTTGGCAATATATACAGGAGATGGAAGAACGAGCCGTCTGAGAACAGAAAAATCATGAAATCATTGGGCTGGATATTCGGGCTGGCGGCTTGTTCGAAAGCAACTCGGCCTCTATTCCTTACTTATATTCAGCATCGAGACGGTATTATGCCCGACTTGGTACGTAGTAAGTGTTCATCACTAGCTTCGTAGGCTAATATAGTGGTGCAGGCAAGCTACCTTTGGCATGTTCGAACAGTTATGTCGTTGGTTATCTTCATCGTGGTCTTGCCTTTGGTTGTGGTCCTTTCAGTCAAATACACGGCAAAGCTACCTAACGCCATAAACTTGTATACGGCCAAAATTAGTGTCATCCCTTTAACTATCGGCGCCTTTTTGATCGGCCTGGCTCGATCCAAACCTCTTCTCATTACAGGTAAGGCCATGGTCCTTCCCTCGCCAACTCGGTCTTGTGAAATCTAACATGCCCTAGGCCTCCTAATAAACACCGTAGGAGTAGCAACAGACTTATCCCTGCTGGCATTTGCCGCGGACGTGGTCACAGAAGATTTGGTAACCTGTTTCTTCATGACCATGGCCTCAATAGAGAGTGTTGGTACTCTAGTTGGGATTGCATTTCTCTACCCACTCTACCAGCGAGTTCTAGACGACGATACGCTCTTTGGTGGAATTCCATACTACATATGCGCAGTATGTATTCATCACTCACCTTGTCTCATCCTTCCTTTCTCTAGTCCAGATTCTAACATGAAGTAGGACCTATTTACTATTGCTGGGGTTATAGTGTGGCAAATGAAGCCGCTCGTTGCATAGTAGCTCTTGTATTCGCCCACAGAGTTATCACTTGAACCTAACTTATGGATAGTCAGGTTGTAGTTGCATGGTCCGGTTTACTTTTTCGTATGCCTATTTAGCAACTATTCGGAATGGGTGGCGGCGTTCGGGGCTTTAGATCAAGCTGACCCGGGCGCAGAGGTTCTGCTGCTAAGTCACAATTATGGTATTAATAATGGAATAGAATAAGACAAGCCTTGCTTATAGAACACACTAGAACTATCACAAAAATAACTTACTATCTACTACTCCATGGAATAAGTATTATAAAAAACTACTACTAGCTAACATCCAGTATTAAAGAGCCGCATTTTTCTCACTTTGCAGATCAAAGAACCCGCCAGCGTTCCGTTTTCTATCAGCACCTTGACTCCACCACCGCCCCCATGTTGAAGGAAAACCGTGCACTCTCGGGACCGCCTACTCCGTTGTACGTACATGTCCACAGTGCCCGCCCTCTGTCTTAGTTGGTACAGGCAGGAGGCATCGCAATGGTCTGCACGCCATATCTGGTTAATTGGTAATGATAGAGGTTCTCCTCGAACCCGTTACAGCAGATTACGGCGGAAGTACATGTATCCAGCGCTTACTTAATCTTTGCCTGTTTTGATGTTTGCTCTCAACGAGGGGGCTTATAATTATGTTCTAAGGCGAGCCAGCGCCCTTTGGGGGCTGCTAGCGCCCTCTAATCTGCTCACAGCTGTGGGAACTTCTCCCAAGCAATACTCCGTCCCGGGGAAATATGTTCAGAGCCATCAAGGCCAACAACTGTACTAACTCACCCGAAGGTAATGCTCCTGAAAATTTGAAGATGGCTGACCGTTTTGGCAGATACCACAACTCCGGCCACACAAACTAAGCTGAAGACGAAGCTAGTACTAGGCAACTACGTTAAAATTAAGTTATGACGGCAGGGATATTGCATTCAAATTAAGCCGTACCGAACAAGTTAGCCTCCAGAACGATCTGAAGCGACAGGTCATATCATCTTGCAGATGTGTGTGGGTCAGGACAACCCCAGCTTTACTAACCTCGATAACCCTGATGCATGTATCTCTGGTGCTAACTTGGAAAATGCTAGCTTTGCCGTGTTTATTGTGGGGACCTCGAGGACTTCAAGGTGGACACGAATTAAATTAAGTGGTCATTCACTTGTAATAGATAATCAACACTTGACCCCTAAGTGAGCTTTGTTGTCGATAAATCTTTGAAGAGATCCTAAAGTTTTGTAACGTCCGCAACTATGGGATGAAGGGCTTGTCTGTAACCAACACGTGAAAAAATGCGACCTTGAAATGTTCTCTCAAATGTCCGCGGTTAGGAAGGTAGGTACTATTCCCCTTGATAGAAGTCTATGCTTTCGTGATAGGATAGCAATTCCGGTCATTTCATGCCTCTCCGTGCATTATCCCCATGCATACATGTATTGCCGGCCGACGTAAACTAGTTCGGGTTAAATTCATCATACAAAGGCTATACAATCAGCGGCTGCTTACCGCCCTTGCATAGAATTAGAATGCTTCCCTAAATAACCCACATCCTCTTGAACTAGGGGTGTGTGAAGATGAATCGCAAAGAATCCTATTTTCTTCTTCGGACTTTCAACTTGATACGGGTGTAACCCCTGCTAAAATCCCCCAGCCCATGAATGCTAATGTTAGGTTGATCCTGTCGAAGCGATTGTAGGTGCGTTGCCAGCTTGAATGCCTCCTCGGGGTCCCAACACCGCGGCTTTACGTCGGGCTCGTTCAGCCAGATCAATCCCTACAAGACGGTAGAATGGTTATAGTGCATCAATCGAACCTCGCGTGACCGCTGATCAAGGTCGCTTTGGTTGATGTAGATAGGCATGGAATGTCTCCCCTGCTATTAATGAGCCCCCCGACGTTCCTAGTCGCAGCCTCAGAATTTGAAAAGCCAATGGAAGGTTATAACTTAAAGTAAAAGGAGGATCATGTTGATATAATCGATAGCATTCCATAATATACGCGTATATCTTAAAGATAATAAAACTGCTAATGATGGCCTGGAAAAGGAACAGGATTGTGGATGGCTATCTTAGTGCACATAAAAGATGGCAATAGTTAGTGAAGGAGAAATAAAATTAAAAGGCGTAGTTAGCATTTATATTCTTTACTGCTTCATACTAGCGAACTACCCAACAAGTCATCTAAAAATAGAGACAGATGGGAACAAGCATTCAAGTAGCTTTGCTCTGGTGCTAATTCCTAATAGCACCGGGCACTATACAAAAATAGTGTCTTTAACATGCAAACCCATTTATTAATGCCTTGGGCCCGATCGCCTATTGCACATGGTAACAATTACTAAAGAAACACTGTTACTATTAACATTACCATGACATACATGAATTTGCATTCTAATAATACACAAAACTACATGAGGAATAAAATCTTGTAATCTAATACTTTCAACGCTGTTATCTATTCCTCCAACTTCCTCAACCCACTTTCTTCGAGGTGTATTCGCAACTCTTTACACAGCATTGGTAATTCTTGGGAACGAGGTAATGGCCGACAAAGATAAACTGGTGTGCACTACTGAGGTAGGAGCTCATTGTGACACGCATATTGCGTGAGTGGGCGAGATCCGTGGCGGGACCCAACTGCAACACTCAAACCCACCAAACCTACTCAATCACATAATCGGCTAGAATCGGCGAATGCAAAGGCAGTATATGCGGGAATGCATTGACCAATTGAAGAGAATCGCGCGTGTGTGTATTCTGTAAAAGAAAAGAGAAACAATCATCGGAATATAAATAGATGAATCCGTCAACCTTGCCAATTGTTGCTCGTACACCTGCACCCCTGCTGCCCTAACGCAATATGACTAGTTAGCCAAAAGTTGCGGGCTTCTGAGGCGTCTCGATTGACCAGCCGAGTTGCGTTCATCCTCAACGCACAACATAATTTTCCCTAGTCATAATTATTATATCCGCCTAATCAGGATGTCAGTCCTAATCACAAGAGCGGCAACTGTGTTGTTAAAGATATATACCAGTGACCTGCTTCCTTCTTAGTGCTGGAATTCGAGGATCGGGTGTGGCGCGTTGGCATCGTCCCGAAAGGCTATCTTGTGGCAAGGCGTTATGGTCAGATACGTGAAGCGATTGCACTCCTAGTATTTTACATTAGCACTCTGGTAACACATAGTTGGTTGCAATTTCCGAACCTTTGCGATTTGACTTGTAAAACATGAAAACACAAACGATCGACATGAGGGAAACCAATATGATAAGGTTGACCATATCTATTGTTGGTGAATTCACATTCAGGTTGGAACTGAAAGACTTGGGTTTCAAGGGAGCACTGGGCCAGACTTGAGCCCGGAAATTGAAAATAAAGGAGGCCTCCATTAAGTCGACCAAACTTCCAGCGGGATGTTTGGAAACGGAGTGAGGTAGTAGGAGTAGATAGAAACCAGTGTTGTTCTTGGCGGAATGTTGCCCAAATACCGGTCGGTGGTATGGCACAGGGATTTATCATCAATTTTCAGCTGCAAAGCGATCGGTAGCTGCATCGGCTTGTATTAGTTACATAGACATTTTTACTAGTATGGCTCTGATCCGTTGGCTCCGGTATTTACTCTACTAAGCTGAGCCACGTCGAGAACGAGAAACGCCCTCCCTAGCCTGCCGCCACCCTCCATTAAGTCCGGTTTTCAAACATGAGAACGAGAAACGCCCTCCCTAGCCTGCCTCCACCCTCCATTAAGTCCGGTTTTCAAACATGAAGTTCTATGCCTTGATCTGCTTTGATCCTAACCAAATTTGTATGCGATTTGTAGTAGGCCCGGCGCTACCCCAGCTATTTCAAAACAAAAAAAAATTGCTGAAACATACAGTCTCAACCTGCCTACTTGAAGTGCAAATTTAGCCGTAAATGTCAAACTACAAAAGCAAAAGAATGCATCAGCCGTGAATCGAACACGGGGCCCATCGATGGCAACGATGGATTTTACCACTAAACCACTGATGCTGCAATTTGATTGGTTGACAGTATGTTAGGTGTGTTCTAAACTACTACTCCTAACATGACGAGACCCACATTTAGGTAGGGCGCAATCACTTCAAAAGACCTCAACTCCAACCAAGCTTGCTATAGCTGTTGGCAATACTAGTAACCTACCCCGAGCTAGTCAATCCGACAAGGTGCCAAGAAGCCCAACTAATATCGAAATCACGACACCATTAGGTCCGCAATGCATAGATCTGCTCCCACAATTATCTCACCTAATACTTCGATAAGCTAGACAGGGGTCCTACGGGCACTGCCCTCACGGGCACCCAACACTAAAAAACGCCCTCAACTACTTAAAACTAGCTAAATCATCGAATTCAACTGCAATTACCTATTTTTTAGTATTTTCAACTAAAATATAGTCTTTTGTTTTTAACATGTTTTTAATTACCACTTCTGGCGGCCCGTTATTATTATTAGGCACTTAGTAATCGGCAGTTTTATTTTTAAAAATATCGCGATTACGTAACTTTTGCCGCGTTTTATAAATATTTGCTATATATATAAAGCGCTGTCCAAGAGCTATTTTAACCTTCTAGTAATAGTTTTTAATATTTTTAATAATTTTTATTTTTAAATATTTAATTTTAGCTTTTAAATTTATAATTTAATAAACTGTTTAATTAAATATTTTTATAGTTTTTTATACTAATAACTTTAAAATAAATATATTAAATTTATTATATAATTAAATAATTTTTTAAATAGTTTTATAAAAATCTTAATTATTTTAAAACATAATAAATTATATTTTAATTTATTTTATATTAAAATTTAATATTTTAAGCTATATTTTTATTATAAATACCTGCTGTTGTTTTTATATTATATTTTTTTTTTTTAATATAATAAATTATAATAATAATAATAGTTTTTAATTACACGGTTAAATTTTAAAAGTTTTTTAAGCGTTTTTAATATTATTAAAAATTAATATATTAATCCAAGCTTAGTAATATACTTTTAAAACTTTTTTTTTAAAAACTTTAATATTAAAACAGCTATTAAGCTTTTTTTATAAAATTATTTTTATTTTTTTTTTATTAAACTAAAAACTTTTATATTTAATAATTATATAATATAATTATAATAAAACTTATAAAATATTAATTATATTTTATTAAACAAATATTACTATAAAAAATTATTATTTATATAAAAATTATAGCTATTATATATTAAAATTATTTATATATTATTATAATAAGTTTATATAATAAAAATAAACTTATTATAAAATTAATTTAATATTATTTTATTAAAAATCTATTTATTAAGCGTAATTTTAAACCGCTAGTTTTTTTATAAGTTATAATTTTAATAAAAATATTATTAATTTTAAACCTTGGTATTTTTAAAAAAAATTAGCAGTAAAAAAACAAAACTATTACTAAAAATATATTTTAAAGCTATAATTTAATCGCTTTATTTAATGTTTTTTTTAAAAATTATATAACTAATAATATTAAAAATTATTTAATAATTACTACTAATATTTTAAACTATATTAATTTTATTATAGTTATAAAAATAATTAATAAAAATATTTATAATATTTAAAATATTTAATTTATTAAAAAATAAATTAATATTAATAACTATAATTTTATTAATTTTTAAATAATTAATAATTTTAGTTTTTATTAATATAATTTTTAAATTTTTCTATAAAAAATATATATATTAATTTATATTAATTTAATAATTGCTGTTATTTTTATAAAATATATATTAAGCTATAACTTTAAATTTAATAAAAATAAATATAAAATTTAAAATAGTTTAGCTAATTATTTAACGCGCTAGTTTGTTTTTTAATTATAAAAAAAAAAATTAAGCGTTATAATTTATTTTTTTTTTAATTAAAATATTTGTTAAACAGCGTTATATAAATAATTTTAAAATTTTTTATTTATTAGCCGTTGTACTAACAGCTATACCAAGTTTAATATTATAAACCATATTTTTTTAGCGCCGTAAATTAAAAATAGCAGGTATTGCAAGAAAGCTAAAAACAAAAGGATTATAATAAGTATAAAAAAGTAAAGATTAAAGCAGAAGTAGTCGAGAAATTAAGGTTTTTATATAGACGAAAAAGCAGTAATTTAGGCGGTGTAGGGGTGCCCGTGAGGGCAGTGCCCGTAGGACCCCTGTCTAGCTTAGCTAAAAAAGAACTACAGCAAACACGGGGTCTACAAAACGAAAAAAAGAAAAAAGAAAAAACACTATATATCTCTACAAGCACCCCAATTACAGTCATTGGCCAAGCTTAAGGTCAAATCCATCTGCTGCCGGTTTCTCTTACGGCCCGGTGCGCTCGTACCAGAAATAACTACCACCTCCGAGGTGGTACCTCAGAGGGTTCAAAAATGACATCCAGCCAGTTGATCGACGAAGTTACTGTTGATCGTGATGTGAAGGGCCGGAGACGAAAATAGTAGATAAGACTTAATAAGTCCGCTTGAATATCAATGTAGAACGTACACATGAACTTGTCTAAGACTTCTAGTATCCTACTCTGTCGTATTTTGGATTATCATAATATTGTGTTCTGATATAATTTGCTTTGTCATAAGTTGACGACCGTGACATTGGTATGAATGTCTGGTCAATCAAATATTACCTAGTTTTTGCCCTAGGAATGTCTATTGGCCCATCGATACGTTAGATAATTCTGTTAGAGTGGGAGCAGCGATCACTAAACTGCTTGTATAGTCTTCTATCCCACCATAACTCGTAGAACAATAGCAATAGACTCAATAGTAGTATTCTTTCTACTCACCGCCTCGTCGTAGACGAACTATCAAGTGGCAATGGTAGGCCTAACTTAAACCTCTTACTGAATCAGAGTTTCTAGGTAGGAAGAGGGGCTGCTCGACATCTGTATCAGCGAAAAGAAGCAAGAGGTCAACCCGAGAGCATAATTGTATGCCTCTTGCCGGCTTTGTTCAGTTGTTCCGCTCGTAAATGGAGTCTCTGTGTTTAGTCTCGTATGGGTGCTTGGGCTAGATCTAGTAGACGCACACCCCTTCTAGGCAGAAAACAACGTCAAAGCTCTGACAAAGACATTATTAATATGTGTACCTGGCATCGAAATACGATACCATGCGCTGAACAATCTAAACCGGTTGTCTATCAGAATGGCGCTCTTGCGCTATCTTTCGCCGAGGGTGTCCGGAGGTAGAATACGCATCTGCTCCTCTCTCGCCGACGATGTTCGGAGGCATCGTAGACAAAACAAACGATGTGGCATAACACAATGGCAATGGCCGACGCAGACCGGACTTTGATGAAAAACAGGTCGATATAAAGGGCGAGATTCATGCTCTGTGTTCTCTTCTAATTGTTCTTCACAACGCTTTACACCTCAATCAGATAAAACAGCCCAGATATAACATCCTAACCAACAATTGCAGCCATCATGGCGCAAAAGCTCAACCTCGCAAAGCCTCACCGCCAAATCCACGTGGGCGTCATCCTCAGTAAGTGACCATCCAGATCCTCCTCTCAGCGACCTCCAGCCTCTACAAAAGCTCCACGAATTCCCAACTAACAGCATTACAGTGAATTCGTCAGTGGGCAATAACTTCAATAAACAGGACTGGTCACGCTAACCCTCTCCTTCCAGGGAAACCGAACTCCAGGACGTGGCGCCCGTGGACCTGCTTCACGGGCTCAGCTCGCACTGGCTCAACTCGCTCCCCGACGACCTGGGGCCCCCCGGTTTCAAGGCCGGCGCGCTCGACATGGCGTTCCACTGGGTGACCGAGGGCGGGCCCGGGGCGCCCGGTGCCCTGACATCCGGCCTGGGCATTGTTGTGACGGTAAGTTGTCTCTGGCAGATAGCTGAACAATATACGACGCAGTGCTGACTAACTGACGCCACAGGACTCGTTCGAGAGCTGCCCGCCGCTCGACATCGTGCTGATCGGGGCCGCGCAGTTCGGGTACCAGGCGAACGAGGCGGAGCTCGCGTTCGTGCGCAAGTGCTACGAGGAGTGCACCGCGTTCCTGACCGTCTGCGGGGGCGTCGAGATCCCGCGGGCCGCGGGGATCCTGGACGGGAAGTCGGCCACGGGCCCGCGCGCCATGATCCCGTTCTACCAGTCCACGGGGACCACCACGTGGCTCGAGAAGCGGTGGGTCCACGACGGCAAGGTGTGGACGAGCGGCGCCCTGTTTAACGGTTGCGACATGGTGCATGCTTTCATCAAGCATACCTGGGCCGGCACACCTACTGCCGTGGCGGCGGGGTTCTTGGCTACCATGGGATCTTGGCCCGATCGCGATGTCGATTACAAGGATGGCCCGTAGAGGGTCTTGGTGGAAGGAACCCTACCTACTACGTATCGGGGTTGTTTAAAGTAGTTGGTTGGAATCGACGAGGATGATGGAAAACCTGCGGTTTGTAGATAGCAGGATTAACCACTCTTGAGGAACTTCAATTTATTGATTATACTCCGACTTTGCGCACGATTGTTCTTGCTGTTGGTGATCTATGAAATGATCAATTTTGTTGTACTCCGAGGAAGTTAGTATGTATTGCCTAATAGAATCTACTTATTCAACTCCTAGCGTAAGTAAGGAGAGCCACCACAGGGCCTCAAAGACGTCGTGAAGAACGAGAACGCGACGCTGAGGTCATACTCCCGAGCTTCCAGTCCCTGTACAGTATAGAGTCTGTATCTCAGCAGGACATATCCATCAAGCCCTTATACCGTACAGATATTACTTGAACAAGAGGTTCTATCACTAACCCGTCCAAAGCAACTTCCCCCGAACCAAGCTGAATACTCTACCAATCATCCGTCAGACGATCAATGCAAAGACTCATCGTACATAGCACACTTCTGTACCCACAGCATAATATTAGCTGTGTCTAAATAATTCCCGAGACGAATAGAAGTCCAATGGTGTTGCGGATTTCGGTCCATGCATTAAAGAGGCGAGGAGACCTATCATCGTGCAAACCATAGACGACCTTCGGGCATTAAGTACGCTTGCCTCTACCTTCGTTATAACATGATTCGCCTTTCACTAGAAGTAGGATATCGAAACGGGGCTAGGAGGCACACAGGGCACGGGAATATGATTCAAAGCCGGCACATACGAAGCGTAACTAACTACAAGGACATCAAAGCAAAGCAAACGCTTACAGATATAGATTAATTTTCTGTATCTGGTCTCATTTCTGCTCCATCTACGGAGTCGACAAGTACAAACGCAGCCTTCGCAGGCCCAGGTGTCAAGAATACAAGTACATTACATCGCGAGACCCATATCAAAAGGCTCGCGTCGCATAACCCACGGTCGCCTAGCAGATGAACCGGAGGGTTTGGAATACATGTGCGCAGTAGTAGAATTATGTTCGAATAGATTTCGAACTCGTGGGGGTATCATCGTAATTCATACAGCCCTCCGCGAAAAAGAGGAGCAATGTGAGATTAAACGTTAAAATGTAAAGTGATCAAGGGAAGGGGATGAGAAGGTATCGCTATGCTGCGGTTGAAGCGAATGGTTCGGGTTCAGGTTCGTATGGGCCAGATCTTGAGGCTGGCTCACTATTTGAGATGGAAACCTCAGGATTAGGGATTTGAAAATCAAGCTGTGTTTGACTGTATTAGCAGAATGGCTTAGATGATATTCCCAGATAGGAGTTATCTTACGGTCATGTAACCTGTCCGTCTCAGCGAGATGATCTTGGGAGCAATAGCGCCCTCTTCCGAGCCTGTTGTTTTCTCCATTTCAGCGTTCCAATTGTCTATCCACCTCTCCAACTCGTTTAATTTCGTCTTAACATTGGTAAAGCCGAAATCATCCCAGAGCCAAGCAGTGAGTACGCCGAGCACACCATCGAGGATGTTCCTCCAACTGTATGGGCTGAAAATGGGGATTAGCGATCCGTTAAGCTTCTCGATGACACGCCGGAATTCCTGTTCTGATATCCCGGCCGGATCCAGAATTTCCGGGTACATATTGGAGAACGTAGGGGCCAAATCAGCGGCAATCAGCCAATCCCGCCGAACACGGATGATGCGGGTTGTCTGGTACTCTGTTGAGTTGAGGGGTACATAGGGGTTCAAATGCGGGAAACAAGGATGCTGGGGACCCCATTCGTCACCTAGGCCCGGTTGATTGGGGTCACCAATGATGGATGAATTACTAGAAGTGATGGCTGATCCTATGCCGCTGGGTATGGATAGAGTTGATCTGTTGTGCTGTTGGTCAAGCACAGCAGGCCCTCGTTCCAGGTCGGTGGAGAGAACCCTTGGAGGGTGAGCATCGTCGGGTGACGACATAACCGCCTTGCCTTTTCCTTTGTCGATCTTGAGAGCGGGTGGCTCTGCGTCTTCGGCGTGTACTAATCCGAAGCTGACGACCCGAGGCCTTGCCACACCTTGACCTCTTTTGCGATGGGTGTCAGCAAATGAGCTCTCGATTGATTTGAGTTTCGTTAGTCCGGACCCTGGCCCCACCCCTGATGGCGCGTCAAGTGCTCTTTTGATATCGTACGAATGGCGAACGGAGCTGGGAAGGCTCACCCTCTTTCCCTCGTTGAGTCGTTCTTCGATCTGGAAGCTCGACCGAGTTGGAGTAGGCGAGGGCGTGAGACGTCGGCTTTGCCTCTGTTCGGGGAGAGTCAAGAGTGGATAATCACCTGCACTTGTTGCACCTTGGTCATCTGGGATACGCGTAGCGTCAAGACTGGGATGATTGAGCGGGATTGCTGGGGGCGGCGGTGTCGAGGGACGCCGCTTGCGGGGAGTCCGAGCTGGCCGGGTAATGACAGCTGGAGGAAGTCTCGGGGTAGAATTGGTAGGATTCCAGAGACGACCGGGGGTCCCTGTGCTTCGCGGCAAGCGATTCTCCGCGCCGGCGCCGGCGGCTCGACTGCGAAAAGGGGGAGGTAGAAGGCGGTTTGAATGGGCGAATCCCGATCCTTGGGCGTTCTGTTGCGCGCGACGGCGTCGCGAGCGTGTCGGGCGATCTGCAGTAGCCTCTGGGGCAGAATTGTCGTTGAGATTCAGATTGTCCGGGTACTCTGGTTGCTGCGATACCGAGACAACGACATTGGCTTTGTCTGGTTTCTTTCCTTTGTCTCGTCTGTCTCGTCTGTCTGGTCTGTCTCCTAGGGCGGGCGATGCGAAATGCTGGGGTCGGTCTGTGGCGCGTGAAGCCGTTGGGACGACAGGAAAGCAACCAAAGCCGCCGCGACGACTGAATTGGCGATGCTGCCGTCAAGCACGCGATCGCGATGCCGTGTAACGGAGGGCGCTGTGCTTTTTGCGGTACGAGGTGGGCGTTGCGGTCCCGTTGCGTCGTGGGCGTGGTCGTGGTCGTGGTCGTGGGTGTGTGACCGGCGGTTTCGTGGTGACGGCGAGTAGCGAGAGCGGCCGGCGATGATGGCGTTCAGGGGATTGAGAAGGAGATTGGCCGAGTTCATGCAAGCCGGGATGGGACGCTCCAGCACATGCATTGCCGCCGGGCTAAATTGGACGGGGCCGCCAGGTGGCCGACGGGTGTCCGCACCTGTCCCGGACCGGTGGAGATCGATAAAGATGGAGCTGCGGAAAAGTGCTGACTGGTCGTCACAACCTCTGAAATGCGCCGACGCTTCCTTCTCCCTCGTGCAAACAAACGGCTACTATACCTCGTGGAGCCTGCCAGGAACGAAGGATAAGTAGATTGGCGTGGTCGATGGACGGATCCGTGCTGCTTGCTTCTTTTGAAATTTCTGCTGGCCGGCTCGACTGCTGAAAATCCTGGTCTCAAAACGGGTCCTGGTTTAGTGAGGTGCTACAGCATGCTACTACTGGTACTAGCCCAGAGTAAATAGCCACGAGGGGATAGGATGGGATGGGATGGGATGGGATGGGATGGAATGGATGGATAAGTGGAATATGGAGGTACCGGGATACCTACATTAGGTATTCACACGCGTGGTCGTGCTGGTCGTGCTGGTTGTGCTGGTTGTGCTGGTTGTGTTGGTCGTGCTGGAGCTGCTTGTAGGTAGGTATCTGGTCGTGTTCGATGCGGGCACGCGTCCGAGGTTGACGATAATTGGGAGAGTAGTGTGACGAGAGTTCTTCACATTCTGGAGAGAGGGCAGGATCATTCAGATACATGTATGAGTTAATCGCTTGGGGCTTGGGGGTGTCACATGTAGATATGTAAGTATATGTAAAAGCCAGAAGAATAAAATAGAATTAAAATAGAATGCTGTACAGTACAGTACAGTCGGAAAGGGAAGAAATAAGCAGGTGGCAGTTATCCAACAATAGAATACTTAGGCACACTACATACATCCACCACCACCATCCCCACGATAAGACAGCCTCAAACACCAACCACCACGACCCGTATAATAAGTATACTTAGAACCTCGGCTGGCCCAGCCATGCATGTACTCACTTACAGCACAGTGCTGTAGGTACTATACTAGGTAGCTATAGCGCGCCTTTCGTCATCGTGCCTCGCCGGCCTCATGCCACAGGCGTGCTGGGCTGTCAACCAGGGTGACGGTATCCAGTACCGTAGCACAGATGTACAGCTGTAATGAATCGCTTTAAATTGGGTTATTTCGCAGCAGGCTTTTTGGCCAGGTTTTGCCAGCACGCACAGCTCGACCCTCGACCGCGGACCGACAGCCAGGGCGCCCGCAATCGCCACTAGACCTCATTCAGGCAGCGGCTATAAAACCTCCTGGGCAGAATCCTGGGTTAGCCTGGGATGGCTTATTCGGACCTGCATTGCTCAGACCCGCGACCCGAACGGATGGGTCCATGCGAGCGTCCGGGACGGGACCAATCACCGTCTTGTCCTGCTTACAGTATTCTCGCCCCCGTGAGATTTTGCCTCGATCGCCCTCGTCATCGCAACAAAGGACCCCCAATGGACTGAGGTAATCGAGGGCCATACACGCCAAGTATTTGTTTACTTCCTTCTTGTTGGATGCCGAGCTCAGCTTGGTACAGCCCGTCTCATTTACTTGTTTATGTCGTTTGCCTACGATGGTGGTGCGTCGTAGGAGTCTATAACTCTGGTGGCACTTGAGCACTGAGTGCTGAGTACAGCACAGTTCCTGCGGATGATGTGTGGCAGTTCACACAGCTTGCGCTGCATGACCTCGCGGGGCTGGCACAATATCGCTACGCACTATGTTTGATAACTGGTCAATGCTTACGTCGATAATCGGATGAGATGGCCAACTAGCGTAATTCGTGGCTAACAGCATTCCGGGGTTGAGAAAAGGGATGGGTAATTAAGACCGTTGCCAGCGTGGCTGCCAACGAGGCCTATATCGAAGGGTTCAGCCACCCCTTTCCTTACAGTTCCTGCTGTCTTTGCCTTTGTGTCTGCTTTCTCGTTTTTCATCGTCGGCGAAAACTTGGTTATTCTTGTCGGTCATCCTGTCATCCTGTCACCCTTCGTCCTTTACAACCAGTAGGGAATACATATGCCTTACCAGCACCATCAGGTAGGACAGGAGCCGAGACGGCAGGGTCACACCATGGTGCCGAGAAACGGACAGCTTGCCTCACTCGAAGTGGCGAGAGTCGCAGTTCATGTCTCGAACAGACCGGACTAAGTTGGCGAGGTACATGTTGTTGAGACCTGCATGATTGGGGCATTCCCTTACCAACGCTATTATAGCTGAAGCCTCGCTGGAGCTACTTACACCACTTACACTAGCTGGCTTCGCTACTATAGCCACACACTCGACGCACAACAAGCTCTGCAAGAAGGGGCGAGCTGAAACCCTTTGAACTATCGGTTGGCCTCCCATAGAAGTAAACAGGTAAGTCGGTATGCTTGATGGGTTATCAGTGGACCACAAAAGGTTTTCCAATATCCGGATTGATGCCCGTTGATCGTTACTTTTAGAAGTCCTACTAATCGCCGGGGGCTAGAGGGAAGTGCGCCCGCTGACATTGCTGCATCATAGATGGATGGGGCATAGCGTAGAGGTTAGGTAGAAAGTAGGCATGCTTGGTGCTGGGTCGCAACACACCGCATTCCAGTCGGTGACGTAGGTGGTGGAAGGAGCTGCGGCACGCACGGTTTGGGGGCTTCTCTACCTACCTAACCTAGGTACCTAGGTACTGTAGGTACAGTACCTACCTGCACAGCACAGCACGCTGTGGTCTGGGTGTTAGGGATTTGGCGATCGCCTCTTTTCTCACCTCACCTTCCCTCTTACCTCTGACCTTACCATACCTGCACTGTATCACATTCGGCTGGTTGCCGTCACCACCGTACATCTCCTTCTTGGACTGTCTCACCTCTGTGATTACCCCCATCCCTGCCCATGCCAGAGCCCCCCTTCCCAATTCCTCATCAGAATCCCCTTCTTCCGTGCGTACAACCAACACCGCCCGATACCGCACAACCACGTCCACACCCGGCCATCCTTCACGTGCTCACATATCTAAAGCTACCATATTCGAATCTCGAGCCTCGTGCAACCCCGGATCCACCCCCCAGCCTTCTGACCACATTCGGCACCGTGTTCCCGCGACCGAACCTCGACTGAAGATTGATGGCAGACGTCGTGGCCGCATGTGGTCAGTCTATATAGACATCAATCATGGCTGATGAGAGCTACGCTTCAGGCTCCACGACCACCGTAAATGCCACCGCCCCCGCCTCCGCGCCGGCCCCCGACCGCGACGGTCTCTCCACCAGTCATGACAATGCACCGCCCGCTAGCTTTGCGTTCCGACGCGCAGCTACCTTCGGCCAGCCCCCAGCGCTACGTCGCCGCCTGAACGGGAACAACCCGCCACCCGCCGCTGATAACAATAGCTTCACCAACCTCCGCCGACGCAGCTCGACCTACTCAGACTACCTAGAAACGAGCGCAGATGAGCTGTTGAATCCCAGCAAGTCAAACACCGAGGAGAACCATCCGAAGTCGCCCCTTGTCTACGCCCCGCTTACGCTCGCCTTGCTGCCTGCTATCGCCGGGGTCTTCTTCGAAAATGGTTCTGCTTTCTTCACAGACCTGATACTTCTCAGCCTGGCTGCTATCTTCCTGCACTGGTCCGTCACTCAGCCGTGGGATTGGTATCATTCAGCCCAGCAGATCCGCGTCGTACAGGACGAGATCCTGTCAGACTCGGTCTTCGAATCCGATAGTGACCTCGAGGCTACCCCCCTCTCACCTACCACATCACTGGAGAATGTTCCCGAGGAGAAGGGAAAAGAACCCGAGACCGAGGCGAAAGCCAAGGAGCCCCCAGCGGGCAGAAACACGCGATGGGAGGAGCGACAGCGAGCCGCTGTAAAGGAGCTCTACATCCACGAGATAGTGGCCTTAGTGTGGTGTTTTGTATTTCCGATGCTAAGCGCCTATCTATTGCATATGCTCCGGGGCCAGTTGTCTCGGCCGTCCGAGGGTTTAGTGTCTGACTATAACCTCACGATATTTCTCTGCGCCGCCGAGGTGCGCCCCGTCTCGCACCTGATCCGGATGCTCCGGAATCGCACATTATTCGTGCAGAACATTGTGGCGCAGAATCCGTACACCCAAAAGCTCGTCACTAATGATCAACTACAAGCGTTGTACGACCGGGTACAAGAACTCGAAGCACAGGAGGCGCGCAAAGAACCCCGGACGGCTAACGGCGTCCAGCCAGAAGTACCGCAGAAGCTAGTCGAGTCCGCCGTAGGCCGAGAGTTCCGCAAGACGGCCCAACCAGAGCTCGAAGCCCTGAATCGCGCGATGCGCCGTTACGAAAAGAAGCTCACCCTTCTGGCCGCCCAGACAGACCACAAGATTGAGTACGTCGAGTACCGCCTCAACGACGCCATCGCGCTCGCCGCGGTCGCCGCCAAGAACAGCAACTCACAGTGGGGGGTCGCCGGCTGGCTAGTCGAGAAAACGGTCGCCGTGGTCGGGCTCCCGTTGCAGGCGGCCACTGCTGTGTTAACGTTCCCGTTCCGGACAGCGTCGACCCTATTTAGGTGGAAGGGACACCCCGGAACACCCGAGAAAGCGCAGCGGCCCCAGCGAAACGGCAAGTCATCTACCCAAGGTAGGACCGGCTCAGATCGAGTACCCGGGCGGGTGACTCGGAAATGAAAGTGTTTTTTTTTTTTTAAAAAAAAAAAAAAAAATTTTGTTGTGCTCAGCGATGAGCGTTATGAGACCTGAGACTGGATTGTCCGTGCTCGAGATCCGTGAAAGCCCTTTTCTACCCTCATTTTTTCTTTCTCTTAGCAAGCGACAATGTACGTCCTTACTTGGTATTACTACGTGGGTATTGGTATGGATAACGGAGTTTGGGAACGCAATGGTAATTGGTGGCGTTGGTCACGGCGTGATGATGGCTTATAGTAGTGGCCGAGACTCTTTCTAAGCGTGATTCTTCGGAAATGAATGATGGAAGGGAGGGAGTCTGGATTTGTCAAACTACCGGCGGAATCACGCACGGTCTTTTCAGCCCCGAACGAAAAAGATGAGACAAGAGGCGGGAGGCAGGGAGCGGGAGTCGGAGGCAGCTTTACACCTCCTACCTACCTATACTGCTTACTATTAGTGAAAAGGAAAGGTGACTCGAAAGAAGAACTCTTGCCTGACATCGTGTCTTGCACTACTCTATTCGTTGTGTTGCTAGAATAGGTATCTACCCTACCGTATCTTAGACTTATTACTAATGGATAGTGTTTTGTTCAACAGAGCCTCAATCTCAACTATGTGTTTACGCGGGCGCGTTTGTGTGTGTTGTACGTCAATAGCCGAATGACTACTTCGTACATGGTTGGCCTAGTACACATGACTATCGTCGCCATGTCCGTATGATATGATATGGAACAGACGAGTTGGTTATTTACTCATCTAGGCGAAAGGAGGTCATGTCGAGTGCGCCACGCGCTCGATTGTTTTACAGAGATCGTGGTCTGGCCAACTCGTTAGTCTGCCTTCATACATGCATACATACTCTATACTGGTACATCAACAAGCTTTCTACTGTATCACTCGGTAGTTAGTTAACACTATATATTTTGTAATATGCGTTCAAGTTATGGACTTTCTAATGTGTGGGCGGGTTTGCTTAGACAGAGGAACTGGATATCGATCTCTCTTTTCGCATACAGTAAGTTTTCGAGGAGACAGGACGCATGACGGAAACCATCTAGACGTAAGACGACGCCTAGTTGGGTTTAGTTTGTGTCAGGTGAGTCGTGATGGATGTAAGTGTCTTGCTGTCGTAAATAGAAAGGGGCTGGCAAGTGGCCCTCGTTGTCGTGGACTAATGCCCGGTTCCTTGCTCGCTTGGAGGTGAGATTCGATAAACTACAGCACGTTACATATGAAGCTGTTAAGCGGACAAATGACAGAAAAGAACAAAAGAACAAAGAATATGTATGTATGTATATTACCTACATAGCCAAGGGCTAGCCGACGAAGCTATTTAGACCTTCGCGCAGCTACAATCCATGCATACATGCCCCGTACTTGATATCCTGACGGATAGGCTCCAGTTCTATACCAAGGTATAGGCGTTGATCATTTCATTGTTGTTCCCTCTTCTCCTTTATTAACCAAACCCAGCTACATTAAATTAGTCTATTAATTGACTGTACTGACATAAGAGTATAGAGGACAATCGTGATGTTAATGTCCCTTACGCGGGGGGTCTGCGTCCTTATGTAGGTCGGTAGTGTAGAGGACATCTAGACTACATAGTATATAACCTACCTGCTTACTGCAACTTAAAAGCTGGCATATAGCACACCCCGCGGAAAATAGATGTGGGGGGTGGTGATATGTTAATCTAGGAGATCTCAAAGACGATCGAGAAGAACAACTTAAAATTATTATTGGTTCCGTCCAAGAGTAGTAAATAGTTATTACAGTACAGTAGGTCTGGCAATGCACAGATACAGCAGCATGCATGATATCCGTCGTTTCCGCAATTCGTCATACCAGGGAACAAATAGTGTAGCGGGGTAAGGTCACGCTCATTTGTGGCGTAATTAGACGACCAGCTGGGGTTGACGCGAACAAATGAGAGAAAATTTCCAAACTTCGGCTCTGCTTCGTTTGTTTGTTGAGCGCATGACATACTGTAGGTATGCGAGTTGAAGCGTTCGCGCGACATGGTTACCACTATCGATGCTAATGCTATGTGTGCGTGGATATCCAGTGCTGTGTAAACCCGGTGTCACACCGCGCACGCAGTGTCACGACGAGTCTTTTATACGAGCTCCTTACGAGGCCCGAGTCGGGGGTGTCGGGCGTTTTTATCTCGTTTAACGCTTGGATAAGGTTTACGCCGCTGCATGAGCTGAGAGGTGGGAGGGGGCAGTTTTAGACGGTGGCGTCGAGGTGACCGTACAGTAGGTAGTGTGTCTGTAGGGAAACCCATGAAAGGGAAAGAAAGAATTAAAAAAAAAAAAAAAAAAAAAAAAAAAAAGGTAAAAAAGAGGGCTCCTCCGTATGGCGCAATTACCTGGTACGCAGAACCTGCAATACAACGCTGGTGACATTGGCCATTACCACGCCTTCATGCGCCGGGGACGGCGGTGGCTTGGAGAACGACTGGAGAACAGACCCTGGGGTTCCCTGCTTGACATTTTTTAAGTATGTCTCAGGTAGGCCTTACACTTGGTGTGGTGTACGCTTGCGAGATGCGCCAGGATGCGACGATGCGCTGTAATGGTGGGGCGGGAACACGACGCAGAGTGTGGGAGCTAGACGGAGACGGCTTAGCGTGCGGGTACCAGTAGGGATCCGCCTGCTCGTGCCTGGAAACAGTGGAAACTAATCAAACTACCATGCGCGAGTATACTAACCTTAGTATAATAGACTAATAGTCAGTCCACCATCTTCAGGTGCGCGGATGAAATGGGAAAAATGGGAAATGAAAGCAATCGCGTCGTGTCGCGGCAAACCGTTTGCAAAGGTGTTGGTTGGTGTGGGTTCAGAGAGTACTGTACTGTACTGTTAAGTCGCCGAGTCTGTGATTATGTTTTTTTTACTCTCCCATTCTCCCATTCCGCCGTTACCAGCCATGCTGTGGAACTGCAGGTATGCAGGTATGTCGACGCAATCGGGGGACCGCTGACTGCAAAAGCAATAGATCATCAGCCCCGGGCGTGCGTTGTCGCACCCTGCAGTAGGTCAAGTGCTGTAGGCGCACTACTGCGTAGACAGACCGCCTGCCCGGGAACCCCACGTTGAACCACGTATGTACACCGGTACCTGACACGACTCAGTAGTATATCAAAAATGATAATACTACCTCCCTACCTCGAGGTACCGTAGGTAGCGTGCAAAGTCGGCCTGCGCGGTTAGCCAGTTGGGAAATTCATCATCTTTCCGAAGTCGCGGCAGCGTCGCGCCATTCGCTCATCTTGTGTTTCCCACCCCAAGTGTACTGTAAGTGAGTGTTATACGGAATATGTACATAGCGCATAGACGGACGGGATCGGGCCAATTAATCAATGCAAGATGATGGATCGTGAATGGGAAAAGGCAGATCGCCGCACCCAGTAGTGTATGTAGATAGCGTGACGGGAAACTGACGCAGATTGGACGCGACATGGCTGGCTGATCGATTGATTGATCCTGGATGCGGTCGACTATACGATACTAAAAGTTTAGGAGCGTAGCTCTCCATACAGCTTGGGACTTTTTCTCAACTTGCAGTGCCTACCTCGTTACTGTAGGAGGTAGGGGATTCCCTCGTTGCCATTAAGGGGGGAGACTTATAAAATACGGAGGGCGCTGCGTTTGGACTTTTTTGCGTCATTTCATCTTGAGACGACGCTCGCACCATCATCATGATGATGTGAATTAGCGAGCAAAATGTAAAATTCCAAGGAAAAACGTGTGGCAGCGTATGAGCAGTCCTAGGTACAGTAGTATACGTGTACAGAGATCTACACCTAGAGTACACTAGCTTGTACTGTAGGTACTGTACTGTAGTCTCGTCCCATCCGGGAACAGGGGCTTTTACATAGTATGACGACTAGGTAGGCAAAGCTCACCAATCACACCACGCGTGGGCGGCAAGATTGCCCAATCCGGAAGGGGCTCGTCCAGTGACGGGACTCGATCGGGTGTCCGGCCTGGCATTGGGCTAGCTGGGGAGTGGGGAGGGGAGGGAAGTGGGGCGCTTAGCTCAAGTACCTAACCCCTGGCTTGGCTTTCTTAGGCGGGCTATACTGCTTGCTGCTGTAGCATCGCCCGCCCTGACCTGGTACCCTGACCTGTGCCCTGACAGAACGAACGAACGAACGAGGGAAGGACCTGGCAGCGACGTTGGGAGATTCATGCGACAAGGCAAGTAGGCAGGCGCGATAGATTGGAGCCGGACCATTTTCTTCGGGGTCCGGCCTGCATCCAAACGCCAACCCGTTCCAACGTGCCCAGCCTGGCCACATCCAATAGCACTCAGCCAGCAGCACTGCTAATCTCCCGCGATCCAACCAGAATCCCGCATCCGGCACAGAGTCGTCGACTGCGTCACCACTCGTCACCACCTCCCAGCTAGAATTCTCGACATGTGGGACGAGCGAACGCGGGAATGAGCGACGAGGATGAGCGACGAGAGACGAGCTGGGACCTGTGCCAAGGGCGTGGCAGCCCACAGGCCACAGACCCAAGAGCTGGCTGGACGCACAGATGACTAACGTTATAGACCAAGCACACCATCTGCATCTGCGTCGCTTCGCTGAAGCGAGGAAAAGCAATGCTCCCCGACGTTCGAATATAGACCTGAGTTGTGACAGTGATCCCCGTGTGTTTTCGTAGCCAGAGCTCATCGTGAGATCTCGCTCTGCTCCCTCTCGACTTCGAATCGACCATTCCACGTTCGTGTCGGCTCCCAATGCATGAACGTGGTCGTATAGACGGGTCCTCGCCTTCGATATCTGCACGCTCGCCCGTTTCGAACAAGTGGTTCGTTGGTGTTGTCTGATCTTCCTACCTTTCCCACTGGCACGTTTGATAATCCCAGTCCGTTGCACTGCAGCCAATAACACAGCCCTCACTGCCGGGTCCTGTGTGCAGTTCTCGTTCTCTTCAGACCGCTCAATTCGTTACCTACCTCTTGTCTCTCGTTTATTTTCTTGCTGCCTTTCGTTTTCTGCCAGTTGCCGGTCCCGATTGCTACCTCCCCGGCTAGCCTAGCCCCAGGACGTCCCGTCTTTCCCACTGCCAGTACGGCCCGGCAGCTGTTTCGTCGCAAAAAAACAGGACTTCTATTATCCTGAAACGTCCCGTCTGCTGTCAACTTAATACATCGTTAGGTTCGATGGCTTGGGCTCGTCGTTGAACAGCACCTTAAGGGATGCCTTGTCGCGAGCACCAAAACTGAGATATTGGAGATTCGTCAGGTATCAAGTATCCGTCCAGTATATACCGAACTTCTATACCACACCTATACGAAGGACCCGGCTTCTTCCCGAATCGCCGCCATGAATACGCGATGGAGATACTTCTGGGCTTTGCTCCTCGTCTTTCTACATCTTCATGCTGTGGTGGCCGGACCTTTTCAGGTGTTGGGGCGAGAGGATACCTCACCTACAGTATCGGTAGCGCCGACGACAACGCCTGAAGACGTAAGAAACGATGGCGAGACTTCGTCTGAGGGAATGAGCGTAACCAAGTCGACGCAGAAACCCGCCGCTGATAAGACGACTACCACCATCGCCACGTCGACAACTGCCTTCCCTTCGGCAATTAACGGGAACAGCCCTGACGATATAGGCTCGCTAGCGAGTCCCAGTTAGTTCCTGATGCATCCCTTTTATACTTGATTCACAGAACGCTAACTCCTAGCTCAATTGTCTTAGGTCCAATTCCAGAAGGCGAGCTACCTCTACATCCCAGGCTTACTCCGGGATGGGGAATTGCTGGTGCGATTCTTCTAATCAGCGGTGCTGTCTACACCCTGATTGGTATCAAGAATGCATGGCTACATACGTTCTTCTCGACGGCGTTTCTCTCCGGTCTGAGCGTTACCGTCCTAATTGTGTATGTCATGACTCCGCCCGTGCCAGTTGCGATCGAAGGGGCATATGTAGTGGCAGCTGTTGTGCCCGGTCTTATACTAGGTGGCGTTGCAACGATATTTCACGAAATCACCGAAGGTTTAGGGTGTCTCCTCGGAGGATTTTGCATCTCCATGTGGCTGTTAACCCTGAAACCCGGTGGTTTGCTCCCTTCAACAACATCCAAGGTTATTTTCATTACCGCATTCTCAGTTGGTAGCTACGGATTTTACTTTAGTCGATATACTCGGCCTTACGCGCTGCTGGGTCTAATGTCGTTTGCTGGTGCGACTGTGACGGTCATAGGCATCGATTGTTTTAGCAGGGCGGGATTAAAAGAATTCTGGGCCTACATTTGGGACTTGAACAAGGCACTTTTCCCGTCTGCGGCAGATACTTATCCTTTGACCAAGGGCATCCGCGTTGAGATTGCAATTACCGTGGTTTTGACGATTATAGGCATCATCTCTCAGCTGAGGTTGTGGAGAGTTATTCAAGATCGCCGGGCGAAGAAGGCCGAAGTGCAGGCTGAGGAAGAACGGAAGCGCGATGAAGAAGAAGCCAACATTGGACTACAGGTTGAAGCACAAAATGAAAGGGAGCGTCAACAATGGGAGACCGTCTATGGCAATCAGGTGCCCCGAACTTCGGTTGGCTCCGGAGACTCTGGAGTGGAGGACGTGGACGATGAAAAGAAGGACCACATCAAGCAACCTGTTGTGCAACAGATACCTCCGAACCAAGATGACGTTGAGTTATCCGAGATTCCGACCCCTGATCTTCCAAGCTCGCCTGATGCCGCCAAAAAGCCTGCCGATGGGCTCATGATGACGAACGAAAATCATGATAGCAGAGTGACCATTCGGGTTGCAAGGGATGACGCACCAAACGTAAATGACGACGTAGCTTCACCAACTGATACGAACGAGAAGAAAGTGCTGGTTGTCAATGACGGTGATGAACAGCGCCCAAACTCAACAATATCTTCTCGCATATCACAAATACCCTTGAAGCCGCCAGCGCCTGAGATCACCCCTCTTCCATTCAAGGTTCCAGAAGGTTCAGAGGCATTAGATGAAAATCACAGTCGTTCATCAATTGCTACCTATGCCGACGAAGACGACGGCGATTACGTGCTTACCGAAACCCCTTCGAAAATGTCGTTGACGAACCGCCTATCGGCTAGCTCAGGCAACCTCATACATAACATTTCTCATGGATCAACGACTCACGCTCAACCGTCGAAACAACAAACAAGAGGGCTTGGCTTGCAACAGTCTACTGGTTGGGAGGAAAGCACCGAAGAACTCATCGAAAACTCAAAGCGTCTTAGTGACATATTATCGATTGCTGCCACTATTGACGACTTAAGCCTAGATGGAGACGACTATGACTATCCTGCGAATAATGAAGCCGAACAAATAACCGTGCCTGCAGTCAAGGTCGATTTGGGAGGTAACACGGATCCCAGCCCCAACGCGGAGAATGAAGGCGACCGCGATATGAAACTAAAGCCTCCAAACCCCCGGTGGAGTCTTGATGCTCGGCGTATCTCGTCAGCTGAGACGGTCGCTACCGACATCCTGAACACTTCTGCCGTGAACTCATCATCTGGAGATTTGTCAAATCGGAGCAGCTTGAACCAAAGCACCAGGAAGACGGAAAGCACCAACGATAACAGTAACACTGCCGAGACGAATGCGGTCGAAGCCACCTCGGAAAGCTCTCCACCTCCCAAATCTTTAGCTGCTTCGACAAGTTCAGCAAGTGTGAGCCTCACCAAAGACCGGCTCCCTTCAGCCCTACCTCGTGTGGCTTTGTCATACAGAACCAACGAATGGGCAAAGCACTTGAGCGCGGCAGAAGCACCCCCGCTAGATCAATTGCAGGTAGATGAATATCCTGATCAGCAGCCTGATGAAAACCAAGAGACTGAGGTTCCCGCGCCGGTTCGTGTTGAGGAGCTCCAGCAAACACCTGGGAATGATGTTCCTGCAGAAGTGATAATACGATCATCCTCAACCGCCTCAAACTTGCCGTCAAGAGCATATCACTCCACATCTCGAACGGCATCATCCTCTTCTCGGCCAAAAGCACATATCCCGGCAACTTTGGCTATCCTCACAAGTGCAAGCTTGGACGCCGAGCCTCAATCGAGTCCGGCAAAGTCCATACCATCGAACTTGCCTCAGGCTGGTCACAGTTTTAGGAATAAAGGACGACGGAGGTCGAGCGAAGTGTATAATCAGCCAATTCAGGAAGAAAATTGTAACGAGGCTATTCCTGTTGCACAGCCAACTCCATCAGATGGCGAGAATAGTTCCAGGCCAAACTCGACTCCGCCTTCCCCTAATGAACCGGCACATATTCCGGGAGTAGTGTCCTACTCCAGTCCGCAAACACTTCTCGGGAAGCGCGAGATGTATCTACGCAACAAGTCCCAGTCACAGCTCTTTACGCCGATCCAAGAAAACCCTAATCACACGACGAGACCAGCCAGTCAAATGGCTTCACCATACAACTATGTCCCAACGCCAGTGCCACATTTGACGAGCCAAGATGCCGATGATATACCATTGAGTCAACGAAAGCAGCTCATGCGACAGAGCAGCGCGCTCTCCGTGAACTCCGTCGGCGGTCGACCCCAACGGAATGGTTCGTGGAACGCAGCACAAACCCCGATGTCTAGCCCACCCACGCATAAGACGATCACAGCCGAATCCTCGCACTTCGACTCGCATCAGCCGCAGCGAGGTGCCTCGCGGCCCTCGCAGGCAGAGCGCGACGCCCGCCTCTCCCAGTTCCGGCAGTCCGTCGCTGCTGACTTGCGAGCGGCGGCGCCCGCGGCGCAGAAGCCGACGCCGCTGCTGCGCACGACGTCGTCCGTGTCTCTCTTAGGGCCGTCGGCCAACACGGCCGAGATCGGTCGCGCCATCGAACTACAGCGAAACGCGCTGATGTCGCAGCGCGAACAGGAGGGGCAGAAACGCGAGATGGAGCGCTTGGAAAAGGAGCGCCATGAGCGGGCCTTTGAGGAGATGATGAGGCGCGGGGATCTTGTCGATGCGCATCGCGAGGCTATACGTCGGATGCAGGGCGGTGTTAAGCACGAATAAAGTGTCTGGTTGGTGGGGGCTAGCATCTGGTGTGGCTTGGACGGTTCATGCAATTACGGACATGCCGGTATGAAGTTATTCTTTCTTAAGGATACTTTCTTCATGCTATTAACGCCTCAACCTAGGGGCTCATGGATAGAATGGTCTTTTTTGGGATGAAGAGGTTTTCGGTCTTTATTTAGGGTTTTCTATGGTTCATGATACCCTCCCTGCAACCCACCACTTTTTGACGTTATCAAACAGGACATACCTAACCTTACCAGCTAAGCACCAACTAAGCTAAGTACATGCGCTCCCTGGTAGGGGTTGAAGGTTTTTGTTCTATTCCATTCTTCTATTGTGTAATGTATAATTTCCTTATTACTGGCTTGATATCAGCGGTATATGGATGGAAAAGGATTCAGACGCCGGGTAGACAGTCCATAGGTAGGTAGGTCGGTTCATATATGGGAATATACCCACCAGGTAATGATTACCTACTGTAGGAAGCAGTCGGTATCTGTTCTGGGCACAACTGGGTAGACAGCACAACAAGCTACGTTAGAATAAACAGCCCGTTGTGATGCATGCTGGATGGTGTGTTTGTGTTGTATGTCTCACTCCCTCTTTGTGATTACTACTGTTCTGCAGTACAGCAGTATATGTCTTGTCGAACCTTGCACGTACCGTCATGGTCCATGGTCAAGGTGCATGGTTGTGGCGTTGTGGCTTCGGAGATGATGCGTGGGCCACCTACTAGTAACGATGTTTGGTACTCGATACCTTACCCAGGCTTGTGCATGTGTTCACTCTTAAACATTTCCACGCGCCGGTGTAACATTCACAGCAGTTCCTTATGTACGTAGCAAAGGCTCGGGATACAGTAAGTAAGTAAGTACCTAATATTACCTTGGCCCCCTTGCAGTCTGGTCTCCCTTGGTACAGCACCGACGCTAGGAAGTTGTTTCTTTCTTTCTTGTTTATTTGCTGCTGTACATATCAAACTACAGATGAACCTCCCTGTCTAACCTAATATCTGTTCGTTCTGGAAATGTTCTGTGTGTTTTGGAGATGATGCCAGGTCCTGCAGGCACCCTTGGAATTGTTTTGTCTTATATATTGGTGTACTGTACCTGGGTAGGTAGGCACTCCTAGTTTGTCTATTTACATTTGTAGGTCTATGGCGTTCACTTTGTTGAATGCAGGTAGGTGTCTGAGCATGTGCCATGTTCACATTGTAACAAGCTCACTACAGTATATACCTTGGTATACAACAGCAGCGTGCTTAGTGCCGGTATCTAGGTAGGTACACAGTAGGTAGGCAATAGAGTGAATGTGTTACTTCACAATTCTGTGGCTACCTGCGGGGTGACTCAATAGGCGGGCTTCAGCTACCACTGCTTTAAGCTTTTAAGGGAAGCCTAGCGAATTGTAGCGCCGCCCTTCTCTGCAGTACATACAGCAGTACAAATAGGCATCTCCCCACCTATCAGATCCTCCCCCCATCTCCTCTTCATCCTTCATCCCACCAAAAACTATCTTAAAGCTCTAATGATCCTGCTTTCTCCCTTACGTCGAACTGCAGCTTGACCACCTCGATTGCCATCTTCGCCGACTTGACCTGCCTTGCCTCAACCGCAGTCACGATTACGTTACCCTTCAGCTCAAGTAAGTTGCACCTATCATTCATTGCACTTTTGCCAGAGTTGCCATTCTTGTTTCCACCTGGTTTGGTTTGTCCCTTGCAAATCCCCCAATCAGATGACGGCATACAGTACAATCAATCCGATTGATCGCAACTGCACTGTCCCTTGTCCCCACTATTACAAGCGTACTGTATGTACCTATGTATGTACCCTCCCTTCCAGAGACAGTGGGAGGTACAGTACCTACCTAACCTTCGCTCTGCCCCGCCACAGTCAGCTTAGGTAGTTAGCCAGCGAGCTACCTTCTATTCCGTACTTCTTTCTTCTTTGCTCCCCAGCATCAGTTTGACTGGCCGTTGCCTAACACATCAAAATTCAACTCGAACTCGAACACCAACACCAACGGCTTGTTTTCCCTCGTCGCTCACCTTCCCACCCAATCAGCCATATCCCAGGCAGGTAGGTAGCTACCCCGTTGTCCCATCCCGCCTGCTGCCGCTCCCCGCTGCCTGCCCACTCAGTCCCAAGGCTCGTGCTGGCTCCCTTGCCCAGCCGATGATTTATTTATAGCTGCCCACTTCTTCGCCCACCTTCACCACACCACCAACATCGCAGCGCATTCAACCAACATCTTCACATCCATCCATTCTTGTTATCTGTCCCCCCCCATTGTCCTTCAGCCACCCGTTACGCTCTACCACGCACCACGCACCACGCACCACAGAATACACTTCTTACCTCGCATTTCTAGAATACCGCGATAGATACCCAACCGGGGCAAACCTGCACCCCACCAACGGTTCTTCACACCGCCATCATGTCCGCTGACAACGGCTCGGTTATGATCACGTTGCAAAGCAACGATGGCCATCATCTTCGGATTGGTAAGTCTGCGCCCGCGCCCTATTGCACTCCCTGCTTCTTCCATCTTCCGCCAGCCACCAACCGCCTCCCGCGGGTGGCGCACAGGAGCCATCACTAACATGTGCCGCAGAGAGGCCCGTTGCAGAGCGATCGATGCTCATCAAGAACATGCTGGAAGATCTCGGTGACGCTGTTCTGAGCCAAATCGTCCCGATCCCCAATGTAAGCTCAGCTCGAAAACGTGTCATCTTGCGTTACAAATCACCATGCTAACCCTTCTGTCCTTTCTTGAAGGTCACCGAGCCTGTCCTGCGTAAGGTCATCGAGTGGTGTGAGCACCACAAGAACGACCCCCCATCGACCAACGAGGATGAATCCGACAACCGAAAGAAGACAACAGATATCGATGAGTGGGACCAGAAATTCATGCAGGTTGACCAGGAAATGCTCTTTGAAATAATCCTTGTACGTTACATCTTCCGAAAGCTTCTCCCGCCTAATCGTTGCTTTGGTCAACTAACCTTTTTATCCTTTCGTAGGCTTCGAACTACTTGGATATTAAGCCACTCCTCGATGTTGGCTGCAAGACGGTTGCCAATATGATTAAGGGCAAATCTCCGGAGGAAATCCGGAAAACATTTAACATCACAAACGACTTCACCCCCGAGGAGGAGGAGCAGATCCGCCGGGAGAATGAGTGGGCTGAGGATCGTTAGAAACAGGGCGAGTTACACGGAACCGAGCCAATGGTCCATCTAAGTGTCAAGCAACAAGTTCACCTGATTAGAGCTGGCTTGGACGCTTCAGATCCTATGGCGGAAGGGCCGGTCGTGCCCACTCACCTCTAGATGGACACTCATGCATAAGAAATGGGCGTGATAGTCCCATTGTGCACATTCTTCGATTTTACACGGCGTTCCCAGGTGTTGTTGACGCTCGAGGTTCCGCAAAACTGGGTGTAGACCTGTATCTACTGGCAGATAATCATGGACTCGCGACAGTGCTCGCCCATGTAACGACGGACCAACAGCTTTTCTTCCCAATGTTTTATGGAAAGGCGTAGGGTACAATGCATACAGTCTTTCCCAGGTAGCAAAATTGAAGGCTGCCGTTTGGCCAATACATGTGTGCCTCCATGTTTGATGATCGAGATGACTTGTGTTCTGGTAGCCATGTCAACGAGAGGTCTAATCATTTCAAGTTGCTCTATGCCTAGTTGAGACGAGCATGATCATGAGGTAGCTGTATCACTGCTACATATACTAACCTAAGTAATTAACTCTATCTGGTGTGCATGACACAATATACCAATTATTTACCGAACTTGTTGACATTGAGAATACCAACATGGAGATTTAGTCGTTAGTCCGAGGTAAGTGGTTATTTGTTGATGGGATATTGCTAGATATACCTGGCTAGCGTGGTTTGTTTGATACACTTGAATACCTAATTTTAATCATACTGAGTTGGTTATATATATATATATATATAGGTATGGTAATTATGACTGTATAGGTAGGTAGGTACTCGGGTCTTTTATATCGTGGGATGTCTATTTATTGTTTGTGGGATTTGTGTTTGTGTGTTTGTATATGTGTGTTCTCATATGTGTATTTTTATGTGTGTATATGCATGTAAGTGTGCGTGTAAGTGTGTGTGTGTGTGTGTGTGTGTGTGTGTGTGTGTTTATTTTGTAATGTTGGGCGTGGAAGCGAGGAGCGGAGAGAGTTGTGGGCGATGTTGTCGTCGTCTTGGAGGTCTTGGGGGGAGTGAGTATGTTGGGGTCTACTTAGGGAGGAGGACACATATGAAGCATCTATCTATCTCGTCTTGGGGCGTATGTCGGTATATAACCATCTTGCTCTTCTTCACTCTCATGGGGTGTGGACCTTATGCCCTTGCCTAGGTATGTAGGCGGCGATGGAATATCTCCCGTGTACACCTGTTGTTGGCGAGACTGCGTGTTCTGGGAATTACCTAGTCCTCAGCTTGGATTGAAGTTGATCGTGGGTTTCCAGTTTATGAATAGTTTCGTTTTTCTACGAGATAGGTAGATATGCCGTAAACAATTAGAGAGCACTTGATTCAAGGTCTACCTCACGCTATTACCTTGGGAGTTCTACTCAGGGAGACCTGAAATACGGAGTCGGCTGTTAGACAGGATCGCAGGTGAGCTTCCAGCACATTTCCCGGCATGAAGTGTTACCAGGCACACAAAACATGTCACGGGCCGAGTCCCATCATCTGTTCGCAACTTGTTTTCATTTCCCATGTGACCGGTACCATGCAGACCTTAACTAATAAAAAGTCCCTGAAGAAACCCTATTCGCCAACAACAGACGCAAACCCTCGCCTCATTCCTTCGTCGACCGATTGCCTTCTCGTTTATCATCGCCCATCTGCCCGGTCGAAAGAAAAAGGTTGCCATATTGTTGTAGGCGGGTATGTCCACCCCATATACCGTCCCCTTCCATCTTCGTTAAGCTTCGTCACGCATGAAGGCTGATGGGTAACTTGGGAATCGATGGGCTTTGTGCAAGAGTACCAGGCAGGCGGGGTGTTGCGGTCGATGTAGGCGGAACAAGAGGTACAGCATCTAGATGCCGAGACGGGTCTTGCGCCAGTGACGTCTCTTGGCGTTGTATCTGGTTGTGTCATGTTAGTCTAGATTATTTCGCGGTGGGTGTGGTCTATGGATGTGTGTGTCTTGGAGGCGAGAGCGAGAGTTGGCGCGAATGCCAGGCGTAAGACGTTGGCTCTAGTCGTACCGAATGGTGTTTCCGGTCCGGAGACGAATCCATTGAGGGATGGGGCGGTTCTGCTTCTGCGCCTTGGCGAGCTTCTGCTTCGTCCGGAAAGACTTGTGGCTCTGTAGGCGAGGAAATCATGGTCAGCTAAGGTGTTTCCGTCTTCAAGTCGTGGAAATTGAATCGTCCATCTTGACAACAGCCGGCGGCCATGACGTGATGGTGGGTTTGCAGAGCGACGGCATCACTTCCTCTCATCACCAGGGATGGTACAGGCGTTGATTACATACCGGCATCTTGACTGCTGCTGCGAATCGAAATGTCTCGAGAGGTTGGTGATGTCTTCTTGGTCAGAGGAAGAGGAGGGAAGGGGGGTGGAGTAGCCGGTCAAGTCAGTCACTATGCGGGCTAGGGAATTTTGGTTGCGCGAGGGTTTTGCAGCCCCCGATGAGAAAGTGTGGGCAGATCTTCGGTTGATTGTCGTGCAAAGTGGGGGCCTGATGTGAATCTGTTCGGTGTTTCTGGGTAAGTCACATGACCTCAGTGCTCCCCGCTAAGATAGTAGATAGTGTTATCTTATCCGCCCAGCACCCTCTTGGTCCCTCGATGCCCGCTCTGGGAGATTACGATTACCTAAACAAGGCCCAGAGTTGCCATCGCTTGGGCTGTGGATAATCAAGCAGCGGGTGCCAAGTCATGGGCGCATCTCGTTCCTGTTCCTTGTCACCCAGTGCCGAATCGCTAAGCCATCATCCCTGGAGCTGGCGGCCTCATTGTGGACTTGGACTGCAGAAGAATCGAATCCAACGGGACTCGCCGTCAAAACAGCCAGCACAGACGCAATCTCTTACGACGCGACCTCGACGCTGCTACAACGCTGCACCGACCTCCACGTCTACATACTTGCTTTATCGTCAGTAGAACAACCTGCAGCGTGGTCTCTGGAGGCGCAATCTGCAATCCGCAATCTGCATCACCATCGACAACCCCTTTCTTGCGCCAACGTTGCTCTATCCATCCATCCATCCATCCATCCGCCCGTCAGAAGCCGTTGACGATCTGAGTGCAGCTGTGCTCGGGTGGCGCCGCCTTACGTTGATACCTTACGTATCTACCTAGTGTATGCTTCGCCTCGAACCTCGAACATCGTTCATCCCGCGCGAGGGTCGTCATTCATACCAAATAAAACATGGGTCAGAGTGTGTCATGGCTGTCCGGCCTACTTTGGGCCAAGAAAGAAATAAGAATCCTGATCTTGGGTCTGGTACGCTGCTTCTCGGCTCAACAGAGCTCTCTCTCTCTCTCTCTCTTCCTCCTTCTCTCCCCGCCTAACGTTCCGCAACGCTAACGCGCTGGACATCGCTATGTAGGATAACGCCGGCAAGACGACACTACTCTACAGGCTCAAGGTCGGTAGCCCTCGGGAATCTACGTTGTGCAGTTTGATTCCCATGCCGCGGCGCATTATTTATCGTCAATCCCAGCTGGTGCCGCTCGCAACGGAAATAGATGGCTAACGCTACTTATAGATAGGTGAGGTGGTCACGACTATTCCCACGATAGGCTTCAACGTAGAATCCGTCACCTACAAGAACCTCAATTTCGACGTCTGGGATTTAGGCGGACAAACTTCCATCCGGCCCTACTGGCGGTGCTACTACGCTAATACCGCCGCCGTTATCTTCGTCGTCGACAGTACCGATATCGAACGTCTCCAAACTGCAGCAGACGAGTTGGCTGCCATGCTGAATGAGGAGGAACTGAAGGATGCCGCGTTGCTAGTCTTCGCCAACAAGCAAGATCAACCTGGAGCTAAGGGCGCAGGTGAAATATCCGAGGCCCTGAGGCTGGGCGAGTTGCGCGATAGAAACTGGAGCATTGTCGCATGCTCAGCCGTTGACGGCAGTGGTGTAAACGAGGGAATGGACTGGCTGGTGGTGAGTTGACGTTGGTCAGTCAGACGTTATGTGTTACTCGAAAACTAATTCTTTCGCAGCAAACTGTCAATCAAGACTAAGGACCTCGTCATCTATCAACCCATCGATACACCAGGTATCATCCTGTACAACATAAACAGCGCTGAACAAGCGCGTCATAAACTGGCTCACGACATATCGTTATTGCATTGGACGTATGTTGGGTAGATCTCCGCCTTTTATTCCTTATATAAGAGGCCACCATAAGTGGAGAGCATCGGAGGAGTAAGGCGCATCCTGTCACTACTGAATGGTAGCGGGGCACGGTCGTTTTTCTCAACATGGTTTTAAAGAACCGGCGCATAGGACCCCCGTCGTTCCGATGGGTGAAGGGGTTGGTTTTTTAACGCTTCGCAAATGAGCTACTAGTGAATGCCCGATCAGGCCTAATGAGATATTATGGGACGAGTTCCAAGATTTCCCCCGGCTCGGTAGAACCTCGAGTCGTGGATTATATACCTATAAAGAGAGAATGGGCTACTAAGCTCCTAATAACACGTCGTCGAAGACGGTTAATTGTAAACAATACAAGACATTTTAGTCGATCATAACGCGATATTGATTGTTAATGCACCTTGTTGGGGAGCCGCTTTGATAACGCAATGGACGCGTCACATGTGCCTTGGTCCGGAGATACAACTATAGTACTATGCTTGCTTAAGGAAGTGACCTGGTAGGTACTTGAATACAGTTTAGCTCGGTCGAGAATAGGGAAAATGCCTATCAATCACGTGTTCAATCTCACGCCTTTCCCGTGTCATCTCCTGACTGGCGGGTATTACCCGGCAAGCAAACGTCGGGCAGGGAATAGATTCCTATCCGCGGTGCGGATATCAACGTTTGGATAGGGAACGCGTTGGGGCTGGAATTTTCTTCTTTTCTGAAAGTTGAAATGCGAAAGCCGAGGCCTGTATTATCGGAGTCTTATGTGGCGGTGCTGGTGCTGCAACGGATATCCTGCTTCCTTTCTCTAATAGAATTTCGGTGGAGATGGGATTTGGTATAGAACCTAACGGAGATCATCTTCAGATTTTCCCGCTGCGTATGCTTTTCGTTGCTTTTCGGAAAACTCGCTAAACTGCCTCACCCTTGGACGAACATGGGGGTTGCTATAATGGAATCCTTACGACCCCAGGAACGTCTGCCACGATGTCGCGTCAATAACGAGAGGGTGTATGCCTACAAGAAGGAAATTCTCATTCTCGGACTTTGTGAGAAGGATCGCTCGAGTCGTTTCGCCTCGCCTTAAGTCGTATACGTAAGTTTTCTGAATAGTCATGGCCATCTTGGCTATATCCTCGGAATCATCGATATACTGATGCTCCATATTATGTAGCGGCCTGACCTTTAGAATGTGTTGTATCTTCACCCCGGCCTTGTCAAAATATGCTATTCTGGAAATATCATATTGCTGTCTGCTAACACAGAAAACCTACGGCCATAGTAGTACCTATAGGGCACCTAGGTATTACATACTTATATGGTTACCGGTAGGCATTCTGTGCGGTAACCATAACGCCCGTTCAATCTGGCTAATTTGACGAAGGTCACAGTAATTTAGTTCTCTTAATTCCGTAAGCTCAAACTGCTTAGTTTGACATTCGGCTTCTTTCGATACTTGAAAGACTATTCAGAGACTCGGCGCAGTGGTGTAATCAAGACAAGCATTGGCGTCAAGATACTGCGTGCGATAATTATCCGAGGGTTGTATAGCAGCTCGTTACCAGCGAACGCCCCAGTTCAGTCCGGGAAAGCCTCGACAAACGCTTCGTACTAACCCACCCCTCGGACGGACACCTCTCTTCTGGCATCCTAAATTCTAGAACTGTGCGGCCGGCTCTTGCATGGGTTGCTTGGCACGCCGCATCTATACATGAAGATGCCAGCCTAGACACCCGCAAGCCTGCCACCCTCCTCCCCGGTGGTGCATTTTTCCTAGGGTGGGAAGACGTCTTATTAAATTACTGAGGGATTATTAAATTTTTTTTATGTTTTATACGGATTAGTAGTTCTAGAATCGCCATTTCTAGCGGCGATTTAAGATGCGCTGGGTGCCTACTACTATGTATTTGGTCTAGGCATCCTTACCAATAATAATGTTAATTTGGTTGGAGACTCGTTTGGGGGTAGGTAATCTTGTCTTGGCCGTCTAAATCGTGAGGATATTGTCATATTCGTCCCGAGCTAGAGCATCTGCGTTAGCAGGTTGCTTGTTGACTGCGAGGACCCTCAAGGTATGTTAGAGGGTTTAGGATAATTATGGAGTTTGTCTACGCATTTTCCAAATACCCACCTGGGGTTACGTTACCACTTACCCATGAAATTCTTGCGTTTTAGTCCTTATTCTTAGTGAAATGTCGAGGAAGGGATGCATGGGCGCATCGAGCTTGACAGGAGCTCGTGTACACGGGGTACTTGCTCAAGAGCGTGCATTAACTTTTATGCACGTGAAACTACTGCTACTAGGAGTTCGGTATCAAACAAGAAAGTTCTGTATTCTTAATATAGTAGTGCATGTTGTGATTTCACAAGTGTGGGCTTTACAACAGTGTATACTTCTATAACTTTTAAAATATTCCATTAACTATACTTTTGCTTTTTTCTTTTTGTTAAAAGTTTATATTATATTATCTTTTGTGAAAACTTAAAAGTACATATCATTAATTCTTTATATTTACGGTTCTTTTACTACAACTCCAACAATTCAATTTACAGATATAGAAATGCCTGCTAGAAACCATCCTTGGGGCTGCAGTAACTGCTTGAGGCTCCTAGACCTTCCCATTATATGTACTACCTTCACACATGTATCATACCTGTTTCTTTCCTCCTTTACGTTTTAGTCTTGTATGAATACTACTCCTCTACCTGAATTATCTTACACCTGACCTGGCCTCCACGGCCCATTGTGACAATGGCCAAAAATAATGTCAAAATGTCTCACCCACTGCCAAATCATAACGGCTAGCTATAGCGAAATGCGGCAACTCACGGACTTATGAAAGAAGGAAATCAAAATGCTTTAGTCAAGGTACTATACAATATAAATCTTTCCTTTAAAGTAGCGTTTATATATATATAATTGTTAATTATGTAAAACCTTTGACCGTTTAAACATTATACTATAAACTGCTTGTTTTTAAAGTAGTTGGCTTAATTTTTATAGCAGAAACAATTTTTCCTACAACTGGAAAGGTTTTATATGTAATTTACTTTGCTAGTTGGGAGGCTGCAACGTAATTAAAAAGATCAGAATCGTGCTCACTTAAGCACCGATTGATCACCGTAAAGTCGCGGTATGTGTGTAGCGTAGAAAATCGCGACTGGGGGGTGGGGGGTATTCTTCAGACCAGTGTCAGTGAAAACTGTTTCACAGCCGGACGAGTCCGAGCATCCTAAAGCAGGCCCTAATTGTCCTCGTCCGTATCGTCTCCCCCTAAGGCCATGTTCATTAGCTGGTTGGCAACTATCGTAGAGGATCTCCTTCGTCGTGTGACAGGTCGAAGTCCACCACTGTCGCTGCAAGGTGAATGTACAACCAGCATTCCGTCTTCTATTAATGTTAAGAATTGCTTGACCGATATCGAAGAATAAGGGGATTCCCGGAGTTTTGCGATATGCTATGTTACGAGATGGACTTAGCCTTTTCCCGAAATTCCGGTGCATGAGGGGCCCAAGCGTAGGACTTACATGTTTGACTGCCTGCTTGACTCGCTTCAGTCCATCATTGCCATCCGGTTCATAGAAGGTAGCATCGCGGTCCTGCTCCCCGAAGGCGTTATACCCTCTTTTGTTATTGAATTCTACCACCGCGTTCCAGCCGCCGATATACCACGTCACAAACTCGAGGAACAGGCAGCCAAGACTCCAAACGTCATACTCTGACGACATTTCCACTTCATCATCCGTAAAGCTACACTCTGGCGGCGAATATGTCGCTGTGAATCCGAAAGATGCTGAGGCCCGCATAACTTTCATCGTTGTACTGAAGTTGCCTGAGCCAAAGTCTGCGAGTTTTATGGTCCCTTTCGTCTGACCTTCTTCGTTGCAGTTGGGGAACCAGAGAAGATTGGATGGTTTTATGTCGCCGTGGACACCGTAGAACATGCCGCTGCCCTGCATTAGAGGCTCAGGCTTTGGCTTGGAGCTTCTCCCGACGTTTAAAGTACTCCATACAGTTGTTTCATATAAATGAACATGTCTGTGATCTCAAGAATTAGTCAAGTCGTTTTAATTATTAGGTAGTATGGAGGCAAGACTTACTGGAGTGCTTCAGCAATGCCAGCGCATTGACGCATCATCCAGGTCAGAGTTTCTTTGTCGCGGATGTGCTCCGGATACCTTTTCTCCCAGTATATGTTCAGGTCGCACTCGGCCCAAGGCATGATGAAATGATAACATCCTCTGTAGTGATAAGTTGCTAAAAGGGAGGTTACGTGTCTGTGGTTGGTTCTTTTGATCATTTGAAGCTCTTGATTGTGGGTAGTTTTCAGAGAGCCGACTCTCTTCACACAGAAATAACCCTACCTAATGCGTCAAAAAGTTGAAAGCAATCACGACTATGTGAAGTGAAGTAATGGATATTTACATACATCAGGATCCGGGAATTGATGATGATCCTTGTGTATCTTGACTTTATACACGGTGGTGGACTTGTGCTCGTATTGGTTTCGCATGAAGGTGAATGGTAAGACTGTCCGAGAATGATTAATTAAATTGGTATCATGCGGTTCTCTGTTCCCATCGAAACAGTGTGCGAGGACCTTCCATTGCCATGTTTCAAAGGCCTCCAAAGTAGTGGTGCTCCACTTCGAGAAGCATGTGGGCTTGAGAGTTTTCTCCCTGTGGTCTGCCGTCTGGAGCTTGAATCGGCCTGGTTTCCCCTTTACTGGCACTTTGACGAGAGGAAGGTCCTTATCGCTGATCCCTCGGCAATTGACTGCATCTGTAATGAATTTCCTGATGGCAGCCGGGCGATCTATCAGCAAAAGGATAGCAAAGACTTTAAGATATGATCTTTTGACGTTATCGCTGAATTGTCCATGACCGCAGATGAGACGCACCTCCTGTTCAACATCCCTGGTCTTGCGAGTCTCTACCCATTCTTTGAATCTCTTGAAGAGAGAGGTCTCTATTTTCCCGAGCTCTTCCCCAATGGCCGCCTCTGTTAGAAGGCTAGGGAGCAGCGTTTCAGGGAGAAAGCCGGCTTCCTCAATGGAGTCGTACTTAGTATTCTCTATAGCGCGATGGAGAGACCCAGCCAACTGTCCGAAGGAGAGCGATGAAGACACTCGAGAGCCGTAGGCCTTGGATAGTTCTAATGATTGCCGGCTGCTCTCATATTCTTTGACGTCCAATATCGTGGGGCGCGTTGCCTCACGACCAAGCTGATGGTTTGCTGGTACCTCTTTGGGACTTTCTCGGGGTGACGAGAGGGGCGGTGTCCCCGGGATACTAAAGGTTACAGAGCGCTGCTGATTTCGTATCAGGCGTGGCCATATAAGAATGCTACTTTGACGCTGGAAAACTCAGGCGACCAGCTACCTACCGCTGTGCTTGTGCGACGCAAACGTGCACGTGGTCGCGACTGTTCGCGCTCTTTTTCATCTGCTCGATACAGCTCGTTACTAGGATCGGGGTGTGTATCGCTGATTTCGATCAAAGGAGCGAGGGGGGCAAGAATTGACCGGCGAGGTCCACTAGTACGACGCCGCATCAAGCTCAACGCAGGGTCCATTTCTTGATAGGTATCCAGTGACAGCTTGGGATATGGTGAACCCGGATCTTCTTGCGCTTACAATGTCCTATAGTTTGGTAGGGCGAGCGCATAGCATAGAGCAGCACATCTTTTGTCGGAGAGTGAGGACTTGATCACTACGTCTATTTTGGGATTGGATATCGGACCCCATGCAATGCAGCCATTCGTGATAAGGAACCGTTCGCCAATCCCGTCCTTTGCATGCTTCTCGAGGCGCCAAAGCAACAACCCGCCACAACTCATAGTTTCATGCAGCAGCCCATTGCACGCTGATAAGAATGAAGCTGGAGTCACTCGAACCGCTGGTAACCCCTGCATGCTCTACACGAGTGCTACGCACAATCCAGTTGACCAATTATCACCGGCATCTCGATACACGACGCTTTCCAGGGTGGCTCAGCTGGGTTTGGGGTTCGCTATCTCAACGCTGGGTGTTTGTCGAGTATGCAGACTCACTTGTTGTCGAAGTCAGCCCTTGTGCCAAGACGGGTTCTTTCGGATCCCAAACCAGGCTCTGCGGGGTCTACATACTGTAGTAGATGGTCGCATGCTGGATACAGATCGAGGCTACCAGCTAAGATCCCTCTTCTCTGTCATGACCCCCCGTTGTTTCCCCCTTAGACTACCGATGTATCAACACTAGTCCTACTTGATAATAGCCTATTTGCTTACGAGCTGTGATTGCGACCATCGACGTCGAAGGTGGGTGGGATGAACTTGTATTTCGCGAACAGAACCTTGTCCTTTACTGCCATCTTGTTCAGGGTAACACTTTATAATCGGCAAAATAACATTTAGGGGTAGCACGAGATGCTCGCCAAGGCCAAAGATTGGCGATAGAACCTTCCACTGCAGCTGCTCAACCGCCAACCCGCATGGTCGCCACCTGCCGTCCTTGGGGAAAGCTTGAAAGGTTTTGCTGGCTTTTTGCGAATCCGTCGATTGCGCTCTTAGGAGATCCTGACTTCCCTCATTAGTGACAGGTAGATAGTCATTGGTCAGCCCAGACTCGTAAACACTAGTTATCAAGTTAGCATTGACATCGGTCCCTAATATTAGTATGTAAATCACTTTTCTTATTTTCTCGATAGGAATGTCGGGGCTTAAATGGAAGTACTTTGCCAGCGAGTCTGGACTGATCAACTCCTCGATCTGGTCTTCGGGGATGAAGCACTTTTCATCAATATCGCTGTTCCTCTCTGCTTGCTCTATCGTTGTTCGTAAGTCCTCCATGACCCTTGTTCTGAATGACTACCATGATAGCTGAGACATTGTAGGGGTGATAATAATATGCATTTCTCGCGGAATTGGGAAGTGACGATTATGTAGAGGAAGTGAACCAGTGCACTCTCCAGTAGCGATCACGTCAAGTGTATTCAGATGATCTAAGGTCTGAGTTCTAGGCTGGTAAAAGGTGTTCAAAACATGCCTATTTATACCTGAGATCGTATGGATTGGGTTTACCCGATCCACGTGATCGCTTTTCCGTGAAAACATTGTGATTCAGCGGAAGGATTATAGATAACTCACGAAGAGTAAGACAGGCGAGGACTGGGTACTTAAGCCTCCTCAAAATATACCTACGTAAATAGCTTCTTCATACGTTGCTCGAACTAATCATCTAGTACAGTAATATTACCCCCCAAACCACAGAACATCACACGTGGAAGGCCCGTCAGCAGGATTGGTGAGCCCTTCTTAAGAAACGCTGCAGGTATAGGAAAATCGTATATAGGGTTCTCTGCTCTTCTGTATCCTGAGTCCTGCCCTGCTGCTGACCGGAGCACGGATTGTCACAGCCTGCATATGCACCCTGCACTAAATTACTAATGAGGCGTCAATATTTCTATCGCTACCCTATGGCGTCTATTCTCTCTCCTTTTGAAAAGGACACTGATAATCCATGCTAAGAGTGAGGGGCGGAACGCTCCTCGTTATAATCTGTTCATTGGCTGGGTTTTGCAAAAGCTTTGTCGTAGATTGCGCATTCACAAATTTAATAAGTAACGCAATTTCGTTTTCTGCGATATCTCCTACATTATCACGAAACCTTTCTTACCTTATGCCTGATTGCTTTGCATTAAGGCAATGCTGCGACTCTTACGTATCAAGGTTAAGGCTAAGGTTATGACTAAAGCTAAGGCTATGGCTAAGGCCAAGGTCCAGGCACTGGGTGCTTGGTTGTCCGGCTCAAAACAACATGGTCTTCTTCCTCCCTCGGCATCTGGGGACGACATCGGACGCACATCGGTGTCGGTGCTCCTCGGAGAAAATCCAACTCAGACGTCTTGCCCTGTTGGGTGTGGAACGGAGAATGAGCAAGGCCAAACTGCAGTCAGACCTGCATCTGAAGCGAAATCCGACGAAGACTTTGATACAGGCGCACTTCACATTCATGAGCCAAAGAGAGACTCGGATGAGCACATACGTGTCGATGGCTATTTGGGTTCGATAAGAGAAAATGTTCCCAGGGTTGGCCCAGTCGGGCCGGCTCTCGCAGTAAGGACCAAAGACTCAGCGACAAGCGAAGTGCAGTGCGAGATGGAGTTACCTTCGGTCACGGATGACCAAAGTCGAGAGCCATCCGAAGAGAGCCCCACGAGTTCAACGCCACTGAGCCCTCTGAACAATCTGAGCGATAGGTTGATTAAGAAAGGCCAAGTTAGCAACTGGAGCGGGAAAAATGATTCAGGAGATACATGGTATCCACGAGAGGCCGTGCAAGAATTATTCGGCGAGGATACCATACGTGGAGTTCTGGACGATTTACAACATGGGCGAGATGACACCCTAGTTGAATTCATAGCCACACGTGCGAGGATGCTATTCGCCATTGTGGTGTATTCACGGATCCCGGAGAAGGAAGTCTTCGACTACATGGATTTCTTCCAACAGAGCGGGTTCAATGATTCGAGTCTGCTGACTGGCTCTGATCACTCAAAACCCGATAACGAGAATAAACTTCCCGTAACAATGAGCTCTAAGAACAAAACCGAGCTTCAAAGAACATTGGATCGTTCTCATCTCGACGACACGGCGATTAGACGCGTATATCCAAACTCAAAATTATGGGTTCCTGGCAAGGCTACTTCACTCGTCTCGAACCAGTGGACAATTCTTGTCCCAGTGTTTTCTACAACAACAACTAATTACGATTTTCCCTCTGACACGATTATGCCATTCAAGAAACACGAGGTCAAGGAGAGGGACCAATCTGGTGCATTTGGCAGGGTCTACAAGATTGAAATATATGCAGGCCATTTTGAAGACCCAGGAGAGCAGGTGAGACCTTTTCACACCTAAAAGAAACTCATAGCTCCAAGTCCTGCGTAACTGACAAATAAAGTATCAGCTACCAAAATACTTCGCCTTGAAGGAGATCACGCCTCCCAACGCCGAGGAGAGAAGGAGGATCAAAAACATATGGGTGAACGAAGTTCGTCGAATGAAGGAGATGAACGAGCGTCACAATGACCACATCGTGCGGTGTATGACAGGCTTTACACAGGGAGGGTCTAGGGAGAAAAGATACTTACTGATCCTCGAGTGGGCGGATGGAGGGTCACTCGAAGACCTCTATAAAGAGAATGAGAACCCACAGTTGAATGGGGAACTGATAGAAGAAGCAATTAGGCAACTGATAGGACTGATAAAAGCTTTGGAATCGACTCATAACGCAAACATCCGACATGGAGATTTGAAACCCGCCAATATTCTACGGTTCTCGAACACGGACGATAAAATAATAGGCAATCTAAAAATTGGAGATTGGGGTCTGGCAAAACTGCACAGCATGGCTACCCAGGACAGAAGAATGAATAAGCTCATCACTACCACCAACTATGGTTCATCCTTCTACGAGCCACCTGAAGTCGAACATCAGGAGGCGAAGATACTACCGCGCCGATACGATATTTGGTCCATGGGCGTTGTCAGTCTTGAAATGATTATTTGGCTCCTCCAAGGCTACGATGGTGTCAAAAAATTCCATAAAAGCGTTAAGAAAGCCCAAGGCAGCCCCAACCGAGAAACATGCTATAAGAGAATACGCATCGGGGGGGATGAAGAAGTCTTAGTAGAACCGAAGGTCGTTGAATGGCTCGATTTCCTTGAGAAAGATGGAGCTTGTGGGCCTAACACTGCTCTAAGAGCGCTGCTGGGCATTATTAGGGATGATTTACTTGTACCGGATGTCCCCCTGGAGGACAGAGAGAATGGGGAACAAGAGAAAGAAATGAACGACTTTGGCAATGGGCAAGTCAACTCTAACTCCCACAGATTGAAGCAACCTGAACATGAAGGTGTGAGAGACTCGGAAGCACCTTTTTTGATGTTAACGAGAGCCACCTACAAACCTATAAAGGAAGAAAGGAAATTCAGGGCCACTGCAACCGATTTCAAGCGGCTATTAGAACAGCAATTTGAGAATGATGATTTTGGAGCAGATTTCTGGTACCCTGAACGACTCCATCAAGAACGTACGAGGCAGCCGCCAATTCCCGAATCGCTTCTAAACCCGACACGAGGGGCATCTAATCTAAACCCCACATCGAAGTCCACGACATCAAGTTCCATCTCCAGCCAGGGAAGCACGTCACGCAGTACCAACTCACGTGATTCCGCGGTAGAGGATCTTACAACTCAAGGAAGCAAGAACATCTCCCGAAGCTCCGGGTTACAAGGTCCGAGTTCGAACAACTTAGCGCCTCAGCAACAAATGGTATGTACTCTTTAGAGACATCACTCTAACGCCCTTTCTGTATAAAGAATCATAGACTAATGGAAGAATTTATAGATCGTACGTACTATTCAGTATATTCTTCCCTATATTAATCTAGCTGTTTTATTATGTACTGACTTATTTTTATTATAGAATGTAGGGAAACACCATTCATAGCCCGTAAGTGCTCTTCGTTGACGTTGATGCAGTACGTAAGTACAGGCCCTTCCAGGTGCTACACATTGGCTACGATCGTTAATAGAAAGGTGCCTTCTCAATATAGAAAGTAAGTCATATACAAGCAGTCTGAATAGCACGATAGGTATAGCTGGACTGACTGATGAGATGACGCTTAGCACGTAAGTTACCTTTCATCGTAACCATTCGCTCGATACTGCTCTAAGTAAAGGTCTCGGTTAATTAGCGTAATAGCCAGTAAGTATCTAGCCCAGGCCAGCCCCAAACTAGTTCTAGTCAACCAGCTATTAACAATGCGTTAGAAAGTGAGTCCCCGAGTTACGCACGTCAAAACCGGATGAATTGACCACTTAGATAGCTTGATACCGAGTGGATGATACATGAGGATATTGAATTCGCTTCCAGGGTCATAAATAGCACCCAAAACCTACGACAGAGTCAGATCTTAAAGCCTTTCGAGAAAACGGCTCTATGCGCTTCTTGCAGTAAACTCGACTTCTTTCAAGTAATGGGGATGTCAGTGGAATATACAATAGCTCAGTTAGAGGACAGAGCTGAGTCATGTGAACTATGTGCCCTGTTTCTCAAGGTAGCTCGGTCACACCTAGACCCCGTCCCAGATAAGGTAAGATTTGACAAACGGGACTCATATATCGACCTCAACAACACGGGCATCAGGGCTATTCAGTTATTGCGCGACCCTTGTGAGGACATAATTTAACCCTTGATTCTGGATTTCAACACTCGCTGACGAACTTTTCTAGGCTCGACGCCCTGGCGTGATGTTACACTGGGTCTTCCAAATGTTCCTAGTACTAGCAGCGAGGTTCATTTTGAAATTATTAGACAGTGGTTGCGGCTCTGTGATGATGAAGGACTACATCCACATTGCCGCGCTGCCAAGATGAAGCCGGGCCAAATGCCTACGAGGCTCATCGACGTGGGAATAGACGATAACGACACTGTTCGCGTCTGGGAGCCCGGGAAAGACGACGTCAGTGAATACGTCGCGTTATCTCACCCTTGGGGAGATCCTCCTCATTTCGTGTCCACGACCAAAAACATCGACCAGCACCGGATGAGCATCAACTTGGAGAAGCTCCCTGCTACATTTCGTGACGCAATTCTCACCACAAGAGCGATCGGTAAGCGATACCTTTGGATAGACTCAATTTGTATCCTCCAGGGGTTAGGCGGGGACTTTCACGTGGAAGCCGGGCGAATGGAGGCCGTTTTCAGTTCTGCGTATTGCGTTCTCGCAGCTAGCAGGGCCCGTAACCAAATGGATGGGTTCCTCGGCCCACGGAGAGAGAGAGACTATGTCGCGATGAATGACAGACATCGTAACGGAAACTTCTTCCTTTGCGAGAACATTGATGCGTTCGATCGACACGTGCTAGGCGGACATTTACACAAGCGCGGATGGGTGCTGCAAGAGCACGCGCTTGCGCGCCGGACGATTTTCTTCACCGAATACCAGACTTATTGGGAGTGCGGTGATGGAGTCCGTTGTGAGACTTTAACGAAAATGACTAAGTAAATCACCCTTCCACCTAACCACCTCCTTGTCGGGTCCTCCTACCCTAGACATAGGCTAATCAGCCCCCTTTCCCACACCTATAGTAACTTGGCAGCCTTTTTAGGCGATCCCAAATTCCCACGCATCATCATGGACGCTAGTCAAGGCGAAAAGATTATTCGATTTCAAAACCTATACAAGACATACTCCTCACTCCTCTTCACCAACCCGACCGACCGGCCTATTGCTGTCAGCGGCATCCAGAGGCGACTTCTGGAAGCCTTCGGGACGCGTGGCGGTTACGGTGTGTTTGATGAAGATGTCAAGACAGGTCAGCTTGGACTCCTCAGAAGGAGTCTACTCTGGCATCGTGCCGTTGATGGGGAGGGGAGATCAAGGCTCTCGAGGATCGAGTTCTCTACAACAGAACGTATGGATAGTGCGGCACCGGTGGTTCCATCTTGGTCTTGGATGGCGTACACCGGAGAGATCTCTTTCCTCAAATTAGACTTTGGCGCAATCGACTGGATTAAAATCCGATCTCCGTGGGGCGCCGAGGATGGCCAGACGACGGCGCGCTTTGCCGATGGAAGGAGGAATCTTGCTCTCAAAGCGCCTGCTTGGATCATCAATGTGACTCCCGACGACGCCCGGGGGGTTGGAAAGCTCTATTTTGATGACTTCGCGCGGACGGAGGGAAAAGAGATTCCCTGTGTTGTTTTGGGGACTGATAGGCAGCAAACGGCGGCCGATGAGAAAGTTCACTACTTCATCCTCATCGAGCCGGTTGCGTCAAGCGGGTTGGGCTCAAGTAAGATCTATAAGAGAGTTGGAGCTGGGTACTTGCCCGGAAAGTACCTGGGACGGGAGATGGGATGGGTTGATATTTATTAGAGTGATGAGTTGGCTTGGGATAGGTAGGGCCATTGATGAGTACCAAAAAAACGTATAAGACAAGCTATCCTGATAAAAGCGAGGTGGTTGGCAACCAAAAATATGCTTTTTAAAATAAATTCCTAGAAGCTAGGAGGTGGGGTCCAAAACGAACCGCTGGATTTGGACCATAGTGATTGAGACATGTAAACAAAAACACATCTACATGCTTTATGAATTAACAACGATGATTATATATCCTCCATATCAGTCACTCTCGCTAGCTCCCATCCATATCCTGCGTCCCGCGCCATCGCCATCATCGACCTCCCTGTTCCCTCAAACCTACACGCGCCTATGATAAAGCCTGCAACAATAACACCACACATCTCCGTTGACCTCACACATCATTCACTAAATTCTGTGGTGGCTTGCGAGAAGGCTCCCTGGCAACCGCCGCTAAAGTGGACAAACACACACCTGTCGGCACTGGGCATACGTCGTCGTCGCCACTATCAGCCATGCATAATAAGTAGCGTAGCAGTCAACGAGGAAGACGAAGATAGCACCGATATCGATGACGAATATGACCATGAGGGGGGAGGGAAAGGAGGAGGACGGAGGCGAGGAGAAAGAGGCGATGAGTGTTATAACGTTGTTATCCCCGAACTGACACTAACGCGGCTAGGCTAGTACCTTGCATCCGTTTCGGGGGGCGGACGATAATTACGAAACGCGCGGGTCTCGCCTAAACACATTGCTACGGAAGATGCCGCAAGAACCTCCTATAATTGCTGCCGGGCATAAGAACGGGGACCACGAGCGACGTGACGACGGCGTGCTAGGTCGACGATTTTCCTTCCGTTGGATGACGCCACAGCTAGTCGTCGGCCAGCGCATGTACAAGCTGCATTTGCTCTTCCACCTATTCTTCGACGCGCTGGTGCTGCCCTACGTCGACACGAGCTGTGTGCTACGACCACACTTTTGCGTCCGTCGCCGTCCCGACTTGACACGCCCTTTTGAGCCCTTCACCGCCGCTATCCTCATTAGCCTGGCGCAGTCGTCAGTCTCATTGGGAAAAGCAGACGCCAAGAAGGGTCAGTCAAACACCAGCGTCGCTGTTAATCGCGTCTCTCCTAATAACACTGCTGAGTCTGCCACGAATAGCCTTATTACGGTAAGAATAGTTCCTCCAGCCCTCTCGCGATAGGGCTCACCTTTGAATTACGCAAGAGCACAACCCACTGCCAAATCATAACGGCTAGCTGTAGCGAAATGCAGCAACTCAGTGAGCAAATGCACCAGCTCACGGGCTTATAAAAAGAAGGAAATCAAAATTCTTTGCTTAAGGTGTCATACAATATAGTATGGATGCATATATAAATGCTAGCCCGCAATCCTTAATGATCTCCCCATAGTAGACCCAACGCACCAAGCCCCTCTTAACAAGACTCTCCTCTAAGGGGGATGTCTCGCGAAGGTGTGGGTCATGGTAGACCAGGACTGCAGCTTGAGTTCAGGAGAACCACGTAGCCTGTATGAATTTTCGAAGAGTACAGTTCTTGCCATGATCCCATCTTGGATTTCTCACCAGGTTCATCAGATTAGATATTGCCGCTTGACTGGACAAGATCCCGCACTGTTCTGCCGTTTTCTTTTTTTTTTTTTTTTTTTTTTGGATTTGACCGGTGACTGAGCCTTCTTTGTCGCTTCCGATTGCCCCCCTCATTCTATTTATAATTCTCATGTCTATGTTCACCTTCACGCTCGGGGTTTCAATCGCTCGGAGAGGAATTGTTCACGCGAGGCCAGGCAGGCACATGTGTGCTATCGTATTCCTCGAGGGAATCCCACCCTCGAGTATTCTGGCCTGTGGAGTTGAAGTTGGAGCTCTTTTTAGGCCTGAGACGGCCGAAACTCGCATGGCTAGGAACAGCCTGTAGTATGTCCTTAAAGTTGATGGTGGGAAAGCTGTGGTAAATAATCGGTAGGCAACAGCAAAGAATGGAGATAAACATCTGAATGCAGGTCCAGATAGAGACCAGACCAAACGAATCTAACAGTCATAATTTAGCAGGCCGCAACATGTCAAGGGTATCGTCAAGACCAGCCCTACAAATCATATCTCCCGAATATGTGATGCCGATCTTAATGAACCCTATTATACCAACACTACATGAGGCATATCAGGTTAGCATCTTGGCCAACAAAAGGAGAAAACTCGGGCACCTACATAGCGCCCATACCGAAGAGGACTCGCAGACTCCACTTCACCCGCGATGGAAGGACCAAAGGGCGTATCATGATCATCGCGAGAACGACCATAGCGATATCTATCAGCGAGTTTGGTGTTTCGCCGGCGAGAATGGTCGAGCCATCGCTCCTGCATGATCCTGGTATGGTCAAGTCGAAGTATCTATTGAATGGTCTGCACGTTAGGGGATGGAGGATGATAAATGAGAGGGTGAGAATGGCTTGGGCTAATCCGATGGCGTATATCCACTTTCTGTAGGTACGGTTTACCCCGAAGATGCGGTAAAATAAACCCAGTGTACTAAACTTTATGGTGATTGAGTGTACGAAGTAAAAGTACAGGGACGCGAAATCCGACTGTGTTTGTGTAAGACTCCGATCAATTAAAGAAGGATTTTTTCTTTTCGTATGCAAACTGGCGGATCTGGTCGTACTGTTGAAAATACTCACCTTCCGCATGCTGGCGTAGTCCCATGGGGTATCTCTAACTTCCTCTTCGATAGTACGCCCATTGAGATAGGAAATAGCTACATAATACCCGAAGTCAGTGACGGCAAGGTTAGAAAGGGTTACAACGCAACTACCTACCTATCAAAGATGTAAGATTGGTGAGTGCAAAAAACAGAGTAGCCAAGACTGCCATCCAATCTTCGAAGCCCGGTTTACGAGACGTCCTCCGAATTGCCACTAGGCGCACCGCCGTTACCGCCGTTCCAAGGGGAGTAAATATAAGCAGGATAATAAATTGTGTTAGCCGCATAGGGCTCCTCCCCATCTCGAACCCCATACTTAAGACGTTCTGCCGCCGTGTCCGTATGCTATAGGTAACCAAAGTAAAGAGCGGTTTACAGGCGTAGGGTGAGGCTTGCAGAGTTAATGGTTCAATTGAAGGGCATTATATCGGCATGTAAAAGTTCATGCCAGCAAACCAATGGAAATGTTAGAGTTGAAGAGGAAACATCTGGTGGCCGTTGGCGAACCTGGGCCTTAATTATCATGTAGTGTCGGTACCTATGCCCCATGATTCCACGTGCCTGTGTTTAGGCGGCCACACTATGACACAAACTCCTAGCCTAGCAGTACAACCTCGCTAGATAGGTTTTGCAGTGAAGTAGGACTAACGAATGCAAGGCAACCGAGTGGTCTTACGCCCCGACCGATTATCCTCTCGGGAGGGTGGCGCATTCAGAAACGCAGACGATTCGAGTGGGAAAACGGGTTGATGCAACCTCAACTCAACTCATTGCTACTGTAGTTTATATTTCTTGGCAGAGCTAGGGAAGTGATCTCGGCGCGCGCCTCCCGGTCAAACCCACGAATAAGGGTATTTCACATTATTTCACGAGAACGACGAGTACTAATACTGATATGTCGAGTGGTACAATAATGTCGGGATACCGGATGGTGAATAATATGCCTACTAGGAATCAGCCCCCATTGATCGGCTCTCTGTACGTCTGGTCAGATATTACCAAGCCCGCCTAAGAAGTTGTACATACCATTAGATATAGTCTGAGGTAAGTATTATGATGTACACTGCTGCATATACGGGGAAGTTATGTCATGTAATAAAGGGGCCATAGAAAGGCTGCAGGAGCTAATCCCTCATATAGCCAATAATAAGAGCCCCCCCCAACCGATTGGATGAGGCGATATGTAGATGATCCAATCGGGCAGGAACAGGACTATATGAATAGATAGGACTACGAAAAAAAAAAAAAAAGAACCACATGTGCTCCGCTTAAACGAGTGACAAGATCAACCAAGGGTAAATCCCATCTAACCACCGAAGTACTAAATGGGACAACTATAAATATAGCGAGTTGCGTTACGAAAGGGCTGGCTAGGGTGAAGGCCGGAGCGTACTGCAGTAACGGCGACAAAGTTCCCAGACGTCCAACCCTCCCGAGGGAGCCACTTCGGGTACGACATACTAGGTTAGTATGGATATATATAGATTGCTATATACGCGTGGCATGTGTAGTGTTGTTTCATAGCATGTGTGAGTGGACAATAGTGATGTAATCGACCGCTAGATCTGGGGTGCCAATCCACATGAAGTTAAAAATGTACCATGCATTAGGCGCGTGGATTGTGTACTTGATCGACTACTTCACATGTACCGGCGACCGTAGGCTGCGACCAGCTTTTCCCTAGAAGCTTGGCCGCAGGCCGCTAGAAGTTCTAACCCCTTCAAATGGCTGCACCTCAGCTTCTGCTTACAGTATCTGCGGGATGGTCGTATCCAGCCTGTCCCAATCTGACCGCATCGCCACATACCTCTGCACCCAGCACGAATGAGTGATGCACAACCTGACGGCGAGCTAGGAGCTTGTCCGACGCTTTCTCGAGGGACAGATATCGTCCTCCCGGTCACTGTACGACGCTGTTAGCCTCGCTTACTTACTGTATACAGTCCAGCATGTATGTGAGCCGCCCATTCGTGTGCGACCGAATGAGCATCACCGCTCTGGCATCTGCGTGGTCAAACACGGCAGACACACCCCGTCCGCGAACTAGATCGAGATTTCCCGACGAACAGGTCGTGGCGAGGCCATAGCTGGACATCTGTAGTAGTTGTACTGTAATGGTATTACCTGCCTCCACCGGCATGGGCGCAGCTGGCTTGGCGAGCGATCGGCTCTTCCGGAGTTCTAGAGAGGCCGAGAGAGAGTCAGTGGACCATAACGCCAGTACGCATGTTGCGATAGCCGTGCTCAGTGTCGCGGCCTCGAGCATTCTAATTCGGATCCCATCCATCACTGCACTGAGAGGGACGTGAAGCAGTAAATCAGCACGCGCGCGCACGTACTGAGTAAATGCCTGCTGGCTAGTCTGTGCTCTGGGGCAAAGATGAACTTAGCTTCGCCAACCTTGTTACCCGGCCTGATCTGGACACTCGTGTTGGCGTCATCGGCCACGTTTACTACAGTTCTGAAGAAGCCTGCCCTAGCGAAGGCGCCGGGAAGAGGGGAATTTCTCAAGAGTTGTGGTCGGGAGGATTCAGAGCAACCGCGGCTGTCGTCACAAGCACGTAGCCAGGAATAAATGGGGGTGTATTAACGCCATCAACGATATATGGTCGGCCATCCACACCCTGCTGAATGGTAGACTGGGGAGATCGCGGGTTGGCAAGCTTGATCGTTCGCTGGTTTTACAGAAGCTTCTCATAACGTTCCTCTTATATGCGTGACTTCCTCCGCTGGATGTCGCGGACAATCTGCCCTCAGGCTATAAATATTGATCGGGGGATGCTTAATAGCTTCAAATTCGTGTAGACCTCACGTTATCCTACATCGGAACCAGGTGCCAGAGTAGGTTCAGGGGGCTCCTCGAGGTTGATTAAGCCGGCATTGGTTTGCCGCCTGCAGTGTACCTAACTAATATGATTAACTGCAGCTGGTGAGACATGCCACAACGTCTCTGTTGAGTAAGTGAGCGGCGCCGATGAGGCGTAGTGCATTATCGACATGAGTCACATCCACCGTGAATGGCACGCTAATCTGACTATCTACTTAGTTGCGGTAGGATCTGCCGGTAACCGTCTTGTCAGTGACCGGATGGAACACCACGCCCTGGTACCTTGACTTCGAGGGACCCGACCTATGAACCTTGGTATTCGTCACGTTTACCTGCCTATCGTAGAACTTCATCAATTTTTACATTCAACCTAGTCATTAAGCGCCACATATATGTTAGCTATTGAAGGTGACGAATGCATCGTAGAAGAATCAATCTTAAGACTCACACTGACAGTGGAGACGTCGAACCTCCTCCATATTCAACACTTGACACCTAGCGCAGATTTAAAATCATCATCGATGGAGCACGAGGATGCTGCAGCCCCTGCTACCCCGGCATTCAAGCCTGGCTTTCGGCTCTATGCCATAATCCTCGCGCTCGGTATTACCAATCTTCTGGGGGAACTGGAGAACACGGTCGTCTCGATTGCTGCGCCCGTGCCTTAAGCTACACTGGCACGCGATACCCGTGGAAGTCATGGCATACCCTCGCGCCGCTTAATCCGTTCACCGAGCCGGGAGATAAGAGAACAGAGACATAGAGAAAGAGGCATTGCTCACTATTAGTATGTCACTATTAGTATGTCAGTGCCTAATAGCGGTTACGCCACCTCATGTTTACTCGCTGCTGTAAGAGTACACCTCTCCTCGCGCGATCAGCCTGACACCCTGGCCGCTCGCTTTAAGTACCCGGCCCGAACATCTCTGGGACCGGCCGTAATCGTCATCGAAGACGTCAAGCTGGGCCGGTCGCAGCTGTCGACACTGCACCTGGCGCTATGGCAAGGCGGGCTGAAGGCAGAGGTGCCGTGGATAACGCCATCTGTTTTGCGCCGCGCGATTCTAGCCCACACAACGCACACCAATCTACAGACCTTCGGCGGCTTCTCGCTGTCGACAGGGGACGAGTCCACCCCTGCTGCTGCGCTGCCCGACCCCTTCCCTGATTTCGAGGTATTGAAAGCCATCGGGAAAGACGAAGGCTGGGAAGAAAGCATGTTCCTTCCTACCTCCCAGGCCCTTCACTCGCTGCGCAATTGGCACTTCTACCTCAGGCAGGCCCTCTCACGCCAGGCGTCCTTAACATGTGGATCCGCACAGTGAGCGGTGAGCACATGACGCAAGCCATATTTCCTTATCTCGTCGACTCGTTCCCGTTCACCATGCACGCATAGCTAGCGGCACCGGAGCTGCGAGAGCTCTTAATGCCGCCATCGCACAATAGTGACAGCAAAACTAGCTCTAATGTAGTCGACAAGACGTCGGGAACGGAGGACTGCGATGAGGACGGCCAGGCAGAGGCCCGGGCGAGCCTATGGTTCCCTACCATCGTCGTGAATCTTGAGGTTAAGACAGCTTTGCCAGAAGAAGGGGTCGAGTGGCTAAACGTTGGTGTCACATCCAAGTAGGTCAAAGACGGCAGGTTTGACCTCGAGGTTTTGGTCAGAGACGTCGAGGGTGAGATCATTGCCCTAAGTTACCATATTGCTCTCGTTCTAAGTATTGAGAGGAATACGGCGAAGACAAAGTCGCCCCTGTAGCTGACTAGCTAAGGTTCGTGATGGCAATGTATCTGGATATATCTGTTTGTTGGGGTAGATCACCACGTTCCGTGAAGATATAGGTTGGCCATGTCTGGCGCCCATCCTTGTACCTGTGCGAGTGGCCGAGATACTGCAAGCATGTAAATTAAGCAAAGTAACGATCGCATCTTATACGACTCTTCAGTCTTTATGCCTGAGTAGTCTCGTCCAAAGAGCCGACTGCGCGGAACTAAGCAACAGGCTGTCTCAGAGGGTTTGATGGAATTAGATCCGATTGGCGTTTTGCCGCACATGTGATTAATTACAAGATATTAGGTGTCCTGAACCCTCGATACGCGCGCGCGTGCGATAGATGGTTATACTACCCAGACTATTTACTCATTTTTCAAGGTTAATCGTTTCAATGGGTCACTTCATATACTATTCAGGTCACGGGACACGGAGGAGAACAAATATCTTGATCACATATATTTTGAGGTCTTCTCACCTCACTCATATCCCTCCCACATGGCTACTTATCCGCTGTTTCACTTTATATGCACCACCTCCAGCAGTCCACCGAGCATATGGTCATCCCCAAACCGCACCGGTTAATACCACTCTCTTCTACAATACTTTCTTGATAAATATAATTCGTTATTTCTCCCATCCAAACTGTTTCGTTAAATAACACATTGATCTCCAGAAAGCCTTAGGGATTAGGTAGGGAACTGTAGCACGTTCGGTCTTATTACGTACCTGGGGGGATATCTCTACAATATCGTCTGCAGACCTCCAGATAAAACCATCGTGCCACTTTCCGCTTCTCCCGCTTCTCCGTCTAGGACTGTTTTTCGATATAACAGTCAACGTAAGCGCATCAGTGCAGATAGGATTATGACAATAGCTCAGCGATGTTTTAACCTTGGAGTTAATAGATCAGTTCACGCTATATATATGACTATTTACATGATACCGGGTGTCTCAAACCCGTGCTTTAAGTGTAAGAGAGTATATGCTGTATACTGGCCGGATCAATATGATGAAGAATCAAAGAAACGCGGTCGAAACGAATCGGAAGCTTCTCGCCAGGATATGCTGTTTATAATTATGGGGAGCTAACCAAGTCCTGGATCAACCGCGGCCGGCCAGGACTCAATTGGAGGCTCATCATCCCATTAAGCTAGCAGGTTAGATTGAAATTCTATACTTAGCGCAGAGTGTTGCTAGATGCCCCCCGCTAGAAGGGCCATGTGGTACTACCCCGCACTCCGGGGGATTGAAGATAGCCAACCACCTTAAATCTTAAATCCGTCTTGTCCGGGTACCATCGGTACATCTCACAACCTATGGTTTACTTACTGCTAACTTTAATTGACTTCTGTCCTCCCCAGGTATACCGAGTGTTAAAGCTTAGCGCCCAGCCAAACTGAACCTAAACCATTCGTAGGTAACTGATGAACTTGTTATAACGCCACCTTCGACCTGTTGAAACCGGCTTACAAATGACCTTGTCTGCCCCCTATTGCCCACCCCACATAGGCCAGGGATCACAGGCAGTAACCTAACCTAAGGAGTCGCCTTAAATCTGATCACATCCAAAGACCATCAATATATTCACTCGCAATGACTACAAAGGCAGCTGTAGGACATTTATAGCAGTAATGGATCAATGATAAAGCAAATGAACTTAGCATCTGGTATACAATAGCCTTAGATGAATAATAAGTTTTGCGAAGCTGTCCGGAAGAGCTTCGGTCCAATCCCCGGGAGCACAATACTAGTCTACATACAATACCTAGCTAGCTGGATACTAGTTTTAACTTGAGGAGGGGATCATATAGCGCGAAAACCGCAGGCTATTTGTTCTTTATCCAAGGTCTGATTTGCTGAATGGGTTCGGCATGTTAGCATCGTAGAGAATCCTAGCTTAGCACCCAGACACGTTAGCTGGAGGACGCGAATCAGGTCCCCTTGGGCTCAAAATACATGAATCAATTACCTCTATAAACCTTTGAGCAGATCGACACCCCTATGGTAACCTATCTTCTCGATTCTTCGTCTACCCGAGGCTTGGCTTGCGAGACGTCAATCACCAACGTTTGCAAGAAACCCATAACACTTAAGGGAGCCCGTGTTTCACTGTATCCTCCCTGACCATGGCGCCCGTCACGATGATTACGATAATTCTCGGCCCCGTCTTGGCCTATATCGTCTGGACAATCGTTAGTTTAGAGCTCAATGCGCGCAAGGCCAGCGCACTCGATGTCCCGTATATCCGCCTTCCGATTGATTCGAATAACGTACCGTGGACCATCTTCCAGTCTTACGTTTGGAACATACTCGATCGGCTCCCGTTTCAATGGACTTCATACCCCGACTTTGTTCGCTATTCTCGTCGAGGTTGGCACTATACCGATAGATCCGACACGCATCTTCGTTTGGGGCCAGTCTGGGCCCTTGTCACTCCAGTTGCGGTGTATTTGCACTTCGCAGACCCTGACGCCATCAACGAGATCTTCACTAGACGGGCCGATTTTGTTCGGCCTTTTAAAGAATACAGTAATAGGGCCCACTCATACGTTTGGGAAGGCATTCCGCTAATAGCCAATAGAACTTTTGGAGGTCTATGGGCCTTGTATCTCAAGCGCAGGCTGGGATGATTGGGCCCGCCACAGGAGGGTTCTTGCGGCCCCTTTTAACGAAAGTATTATGGAGTTCGTCTGGGATGAATCCCTTCGCCAGGCAAGAAGCATGCTTAGTTCCTGGTTATCGGCCGCCGACACGGGTATCCCTAGTATGCAAAGAGATACGCGGACGCTTTCTCTCAACGTCCTTGCGTCTACAGGATTTCGCAAGTCGTATGAGTTTCGTAGCTCAACCGAAACCGCGGTAGACGAGGCAGGTAGCTACCGTGATTCGCTGCAGACAGTCCTCGATAATGTCATCCCTTTGATGCTTGTTCCCTATCGCGTTCTTGCGAACCCTTTACTTCCGAAAGGCTGGGTCAGAGTCGGAAACGCAGCAGCTGCTTTTAAACAACATATGGCAAAAATGCTCGAGGAAGAAACCGTCGCCTTAAAAGAGAAAAGGCCAGGCTCGGGCGGCATCATGACGGCTTTCGTACACGCTCTCAAAAGGAACGACCAAGACATGAATAACCTAGAAGCAAGCGCCAAACGAGGCCTTTCGGTCGATGAAATTTTCGGAGATCTCTTTGTGATCAACTTCGCGGGCCATGACACCACGGCAAATTCCTTGGCGTTTAGTATGGTGCTCCTAGCTGCGAACCCTCAGGTCCAAGAATGGATATCAGAAGAGATTTCGGCAATAACCGAAGACATACCCACTGAAGAATGGGATTATAGATCCCTTTTCCCAGCGCTGAACCGTTGTCGCGCTGTTCTCCTCGAAACTTTGCGAGTGTATCCACCCGTCATGGCTCTGCCTAAATGGACTTCTTCGCGGGGAGCACAGACGATCAAAGTAGGTAACCGGACGCTCACGATCCCGCCTGGTGTGGGTACAATCCCATACATACGAGCGGTTCAATCCCATCCCGATTACTGGCCCGATCCCCATACCTGGAAGCCTGCCCGTTGGATCTCCTCAATAACACCAACGTCTTCCTCGCTTGAGCGCGGACTTGGCGAGGAGCTGCTAGTTCCGAGACAAAACACCTATTTTCCTTGGTCAGACGGCCCCCAAAATTGTCCCGGAAAGAAGTTTTCCGAGGTCGAAGCAGTGGCCGTATTAGCTTGCCTGTTTCAGCGCCATCGCCTACTTGTTAAGCAACGCCCAAATGAAAGCGACGAAGCCGCACGTAAGCGGGCCTTGGCATGTACTCATGATGTGAACATGGAAATGCTGTTGCGCATGACCAACGCCGACCAGGTCACTCTGATTTGCAAGCAAGCTTGATGTGGGTGAAATCATCTGGACACTGTATCGGTGCCTTTCGTAAATAAGAGTGAATGGGACTGATAGCATTTATGTGATGATGAGGGTGAAATGATGATTTGGGATGTATTACGGTGTGGGCGATGGGCTTGACTGCCTGAGACGAAGCGAGATGGTACCCTATTGTGATCGGCGACTGGTGATAGAAATCGGGGCAGGCTTGGGAACTGTGGCGCTCAGCTAGATATGTTCTTTGGTGGCCTAGACTATAGACGACTCCCCTATGTGGTACTGAATAACCCCTCCATGTTGTCTTGTAGGTAGGCTGATAGCCACATCGATAAGTCAAATGTCGTGGCCATTTTTGGGGACGGCGCCAATGCAAACGCGAAGGCCGAATAGGGAGCTTGCGACTGTGGTAGCTGACTTGGTTCTAATTCGGCAGGCTGTAAGGCACAAAACCATGTATGCTCCCCAACGAAAGGGATGCATGTTAGAGTTGGAGGACTTCCTCGTCCATCATCTCCCCCGGCTGCCGTCAACCAATTGGGACAGCACGATAACAGCTCACTTGCACTATTATAACGCCACGGCGACTTACGGAATGGGTTCATGCTGCAGTCGAAAGTGCAGAAATGGTTGAAAATGCAGGATGTTGTTTTGTATTGGTGGAGGGGGAGAAGGCCACCCTGCAGTTACAGAAATGTGATTGAGGCCAACGCATGTTTACTTACGAGTGCCAGAAGCGAGCTGTCTAAAATAGCCCCACCGTCTTTCCCCTTTCGGCACGACTATACGATGCCCTTCAGTCAATAAGCGACCGTTTGGTCCCTCACCCGTGGTCGTACAAAGAGGCTGGTATCTACTATATATGTTGAGCGAATATAATTATTCTTTGAACGCGATCTTAAAAGGCGCGGACTGTCAATTCGGAGAGACTGCTAATCAGATTGCTTACTTAGGTATTAGCTACGTTCTGAAACTAACCATGTTAAAAGAACTATAAGAGTCCTTAAATATTCTTACCAGCCTACTACTTATCTACTATTACATATAGTGTAGGGTTTATGTCAGGATTGCCGCTGGCTTATAGACGCACGAGGCGTACTGTACTTACAGGAAAATGAGGCGGATGCATACCTAATGATTACCCCACTCTTATATGCAGCGTGATAGGTATGGTAACCTCCATGCACTATTACCTAGTTAGTCCTTTTTCGGTCCCGAGACTTAAAAGGGGGAAAACTGGGGATATTCACATAACTACCTAGCCACCTGGATTTTAATTGCTAAATGGATGCCTAAGTAGTCTGCCGCGCCAGGGGATGTATCTGCCATGCCAGTGAAGAACTCGTGGGAAACATAGCCGCTACCACGAAGATCAACACTACCAATGAGAGGGCAACCCCTGGATGGTAGGTGTTCCACCAATGCCGAATGGTACCTCGTGAATTCACCGTTGCTACATAACTGAGAGTCCGCCTCTACAAAGCCTCAATGACGTGAACGTAAGGTTACATTCCTCTTCGCTAGCATGCTGTCGCAAGTACCATAGACAGAAATCTAAATTCGCCGTTACATAGTAGAGACTACATGGGCGTCCCTACCACTAACGGGGGGCAAGGGAACCCCTCGCAAGGAGGATACAAGGGATGCTCCATCAACTCGAATCGCTTAAAAATATGCATTGTATACCGTTGATATCAGGGGGAACTATCCAGAAAAGAAAGGCCTTCCTAGGGAGCGTCAGGTGATAGGAGGTGTAAAAAGAGTATCAGTACATACAAGCACTGCAGAGCGAATGACGATGGAGACAACTATCACCTTCTAGTATAAAATATAACCCCCACAGGGACAATAGCATCGTTTCGATACACAACAACCTCCGGGAAGTTTAGCGTCCCCCCTTCCGCCACGGTAAGTCCTCTCACCTTTCCATCGTCGTGTTGTCAGTTACGCGGCGGTCCCAATGCTGTGTGGGTTACGTACAGAATCATACCCCGGGGCAGGGGATGTCAACGAATGATCTGCTACGCCCAGATTCTGTGGGTGGTTAGAGATGACTCGGCAGATCAGAATGGCATGTCGCTGGCTGAAGGGATAATAGTTCTTCGCGTAGATGTCAGCCTCTAAGAGTCCATACCGTCAGAATGTAAAACTGATTATATTAGTCGGGATCACAACGCTCACTCGATGAAGAAGGGGTTGTGTAGATTCCCTTTCCGAACATGCAAGTAGACCCTATGTCGGGGTTGATATTAGTTGGACTGGGCAATGTCGCTGCTGCTTTCTCTACTTGCCGGTGTATTGCACGTCAAATGAGTGCCACAGAACGCCGCAGAGCCTGCATTCCGGCTTTTTGCAGAATTCTAGACGATTTCCTCGTCTCCCAATCCTACAAGCACGCTGGGTTCCGTGAAAATAGGTTTTATATCTCGCATTGCCTCTGCGGTACTTCAGCAATGAACGACTCAATGATCTAAATCAGCACGTACCGGTACTTATTAAACCGTTTGCCGCGATAGGCTCGGTTGATGTCGTAGTCATTAGCTAGATATATTCGCTGGATCTTGGCAGATTTCCCTTGATGTGTCCAACCACTGTTGAACTGGGTTTCGTCTTCCCTGTTCAGTCTTTATCATCAACAAACGGACGAAATTAACGTTGATGACTTACATTTCTTATACTTAGGATCGCTATCATAAACGCGATACATTTGCTGCATGCGCTATTAGAATGAATATAGAATTCAATCCATTGATCCAACTTACGACAACCATCGTGGTAGCAACTGGATTGGCAAGCTCGAATACGATGAATTAACCCGCAAATAGAGAACGAGTATTGAAGACTCATAAACAAGATTGTGTGCTATTGATAGTATTATAAGAACCGAACGGAACAGTAGGATTGGGATGATATCAGGATGGACTGGGATCATAGTTATGATCGCCTGAGCAGGCCGCTAGCTGTGTTTATCTAAATGCATATCGCTACAGACTAGGCATTTTGCTCGTGCCATATATCCATCAACTTCCATTTCAAGGCTGACCAAATATGCAAAGTGTGAGTGAGTGAGGCGTGCTGAATTACGCGCTGGGATTGCCATTCGGATGTATGGCTTCGCCGGCCGCAATGGCTAGCCGGCGGTTTATGCGATCCTTCAAGCCAAGGCGTAATATTTTCTACTTTTCTATCTCTTTTCTGAGGCTGTTACCGGGGCTACGATGAGACAATGGCCGCCCAAATGAATTTTGGTGGCCTAGCCCATGCTGATCAAGGGGTCTGGAGCGTAATTCGAACGCCTCCCGTGTCTGCCGTGCGTCAAAGAAACATAAAAGGAAAAAGTGCACTTTCGTCACATCTAGGATGATGATAAGGCAGACACGTACCCTGGTCCAGGTAGATGTGTAGTTGAGAATATTGGGGGCTTGATCACGTGTTAGAGTTGGAGATTAATAAGCCGACCCAGCCTATCAAGAAGAGTTACGGTAATGATTATAATAAGCAAGTAAGTAGCAGCAATCTCTTACCCTTGCTGACTGTGCAGTTTCCCCTCATGCTCTTTGAATCGATCCCCCACGCAAGCAATGCCATCTCCCGGACCACCGAGATACCACCATGGGGGACGCAAGCGATCTTACGTGAAACTTCCTCGTGTGTCGGGGAACTGCTGGCCACGGCGAAGACAAAGCAATCTCAGTCCAGACTCTCCCATCCGTGATAGTCTTAGAGCGATAGCCCAAGATACGCTTGGAATCTTACCCAGGCTATTGAGTGAGCTCCGGACTGAGAAGGATGCTCGTCAATCAGTCAAGTTTTCTACAACAAGTCTTCCATTCCTCAAACCGCTTCCCATCTCCTTACATTCACGACCCGCCGCAATCCAAGTTACTCGGGAAGACACTCTTAACGCAGCTATACGACTTTGGGCGTCTGGAGACCCCGATGACCCGAATCAGTGCCCTCCTGCCGTTCTCAACTTTGCCAACAGCCAAAAGCCCGGTGGAGGATGGATGAATGGGGCTATCGCCCAAGAGGAGGCTATATGCTATCGCAGTTCACTGGCCCTCAGCCTCAATCCCCGTCTCTACCCAATTCGTAGGGACGAAGGTCTCTATAGTCCGTATGTCCTCGTGATGCGGGAAGACATGGCCTCGGGCCACAATCAATTGGCGGTCGAGCCGGATCGACTCCCGGTAGTCAGTGTATTGACCATTCCGGCGCTACGCAATCCCAAACTCCTCACGTTCCAGTACGAGACTAGCTATATCGCCTCGGAGGAGCCCTTGACGACTGTGGTGAGCTTCAGGAAAAAGCAGATCTTCCAGTACGACAAGGATCGGGACATCACGAAGGGAAAGATGAGGCTAGCCCTACGGATGGCGGCCATACATGGCCATCGCAAACTTGTGCTTGGCGCTTTAGGTTGTGGTGTCTTTGGCAACCCCCCGGAAGATATTGCCCATTGCTGGCTTTCAGTTCTGAGAGAGGACGAATTTTCTGGGAACCGGTGGAGCGAGGTCTGCTTCGCAGTCTATGATCCGAAAAGCGACGGCAATTATGAGATCTTCAAACAAATTTTACGGGACCAGGAAGTCTAGGTGACATGATAGAAACTGAGTACTTAGATAGTGCTGATTATAGTATGCCTTAAATTTCTGCAGAGCAATTACACCTCCTTCTTTTTTTTAAAGTACCATCTTTAAGAAATATTGTCCAGTTATGAAGAGAGTTCGAATATGTATGCTTAAGTTATTGTTGAAGCTATTGCAAGCGGCCTCGCAGCCACTAGTTGCGTCGATGTCTTACGAACAATAGCGAAATATGGGCTGATACATTGCCGTGGGAGGCTTTGTTAATTATCCTCAGCAGTATCTGTAATATTGTCCTGGCCCTCGGTAAACTTAAAATCTATAACTAAGAGCCCCTGCGCAATATACTTGTGGTATCACCTTGAACGGTTTCGTATCAACTCTAACTATTCTGAGATCTACACTTTTCGTTGCTATCGCCGGAGCTATGAGCTAGCTTAAGTGGTGTTGGTCCTAGCATACAGAAGAAACTGCATTATTAACACACAACTATGTAACGTCGCAAGCTGTGGTCTTTGAGGATTCAAGTCAAGTTTTCATCTTAGCTATTAGCGAGAGCTTTTGAACTATTCACGTATGACAGCGTTTTATTTTTTGGTAGTGTTGTGGTATAGAGCTGTAGTTCAGTTCTGCAGCACTATTGAAACAAACTTATAATATTACAACTACCAAAGTTACTATGTCGTCCAACCCTTACTGGTGCAACAAAATACGAGGGAGCTAATTCTATTGAGCTGTGCGGGTCTTCCTCTGCATTTCGGTAGTTGGGCTAGGAATCTGAAAATCTCTTAGCGCGAGAAAGGTAGTTAAAAGGATCCGCAACCTAGTGATTTATTCATTGCTGGCAAAAGAGAACGTCTACTAGGAAAAAAAGGAACTTGTTCTTTCCATGTTTCGAGATTAATAAGAAATCAACTGGCCTTGAGCAGACACTCTCTCTTACGCATACGTAATGGAAATGAGTGTCCTAAAACTCAAAACGGGCGAATATCACGCGTAAGGGACGACATAAACTACCCATGCCACACGATTTCCCTGCGTTTTGATTTGTTGTCCTCTGCCGACTGATTTGGGATACCGGACGGCCGGAAGCTGGTCGGGTCTATAGAACCAGTGCTCCAGTATGTCTTTTGTCCTCTAATTTGGAGGTATAATGCTATATAACAAGAAACGTCAGCTTGTTTCAACCAAAAGCTCATGGTTTTAATATTCCATCTATTACCTTTCGCAAGCATCATGGGACACTCGGCTCTGGTCAAAGGTGAAGCACCGAGAAGTATTGCGGCAGTGCTGTCCCGCACCTTATTAACTTCGACGCATTTTTTGTAGCCGTATATTTTTCCCGTCACCTCAGGACGTATTGGGTCGTCGATAATCTTCTTTTTCCCGCTTTTCGGATCCACCGCTGTGTTATCCTGTTTAAGCATTTAATCCTAAATTTTCATGTAAATGCTATTGACTTACTTCCGCCCACTACATGAAATAGCTCATGTAATACTGTTTCAGACAACGGCTTGTGCTGGTCAAGAGCCGTGTAACCGTCTAGTAGACCATGTGTCCTCACGGTGGCTAGAGCACGGTGGTCTAGCCCATCATTCGAGGGAGGGTCCCATCGTTTTTTGCTGACCATAATATGCGCCTGGTTGCTAAAATCGAGTACGTAGCCATTGGTCAACTCCTTTTGGTATCCTGCGAGTCTTGAGTACTAAGAACCGGGCGGGTACAGGGAGTACAGCTCAACTCACCAAGGGTAGAAAACGAGGACCCCGACGCCCCAGGTTTCTTTGCACGGTCTTGTCCGACTTTGTAGAGAGCAATGTTTTTCGTCCTCCCGTCTTGTGCAATATAGGAGTAGGCTGTGTCGGTCCACCGCTCGAAGGGGTCAGACCAGTCTATGAAAGCCGAATCGCAGTAAAATGTCACCTCCAAGTCGGTCGTGGCGATATTGATGACCCGGTTGTACAAAACTGTTGCCAGGTAGCCTAAGAACGGTTGGCACAATAAGGAATGAAAACTTACATGTAAGTCTAATCACGTCAGAGGCGATGAAGAGAGGTTCGAACGCAGCTTTTGTCACCTCGTCGTCAAGATCAGCTAATTTATCCTTTGCGTCTATGCAAAGTCAGATAGGTCACTGTTAACAAAGGTGCTTTTAGTTCTCCTCATACTTTTAGCCATCTCGATAGCTTCTTGGATCGCATTTTCGATTCTGGATGAGGCTTGTGTACTGTCGCACACAATGGTATACTTCGCAAGTGATACTGATATTAGCAGTAGAGAGGAGAGGAGAAAGGTGAAGTGCATTTTGGAGTTTTGGTATCACGAGGTCTGTATGGCTATACGAATCGATGAGGAATCCAATCGCGACGAAATACAATTAGATGTATTGACGGATTATAGACAAGACGCTCGATTGTGAAAGCCACGAGCCTGTCGAGTATTGACTAAATATAGTTGCACTGCTCAACGGATGCGAACAGCTAACTTATTATTCTTAACAATCGGATATTAGTTTACAGCTCCTTAGGATATAATTACTGCATTTAGCATAGTGGTGGTTAATACCCCACGCTAGTATACGATGTTAATTATGCCGTATCCTTCAAGTGAGCTTTGCCGCATGCTATAATCCTTCGACCCTTGGCTTGAGGGTTGATATATCGACTTACCTGGACATTCTCGTATGATTAGCCTTAGAGTTGAATGTCGAATATTATGCTTAATACGCCGTATAATATATAGATACACTCATGCCTGCTTGCCTGGAGGATACTAATTATGCGCTATGGCCCGCATAGGACGGAATCAAAAAGTGTAACCCACGGAAGATGCCGAACTAACAATCATATATCCACAACATCTATAGCCAGATAATGGTAATTACTTATAGCTTCGCCCACCCAACAAGCTTGATACCATTTCCCTATGACAGTCAAGGACCCAAAGAAGCGTATCTATGTTCTCTTGAACTTCAGCTTCTATCATGGCTGAGCGATTGGTTGCACTCTTGCCACTTCTAGATGCTGTGACTGGTGCTAATATCGTTCCACGTGCGACCAAAGGTTCAGGACCTGCAGTACCTCACGGCGCCTTCACGGCGGCCCCTCCGCGAGAAACCGGTCCAGTTGGTGTCGAGTCTGATTACGCAAACTATCCGCGACCTATCGAGAGGAGACAACAGTATGTCGACCAGATACCGTTCAACTTTTGTCCCGAGGAATTTGGCAAGCCACCCAAGATGTGTGACATGTGCGGTGGTGACTCCTACCATCACGGGATCTGCAACAATATTCTGCTGTCGGGCCGTCAGACATACGACTGTGCCAACTATGGTTTCGGCTGTCAGGGATACTTTTGCAAATGCACACATGATGGCGAAGATCACAATCAACGAATAACATCATCTACTGTGGTTAATGGCCAAACCGGAACAGTCATTTATGAGCCCTTAACCTTGACTCAATATTCCAATCTGCGGTCTCATACAACCGTTACGTTAACCGAAGTCGCGACAGCAACGTATTCGGATGATGCGGGCGGTATGGAGACTGCCTTGGCTGTTATTTTTGCTGGGGGTATTGCCTGGGTTGCAATCTCCGAGTCTGGTGGTGCGGCCGCTATTGCTGCAATAGAACCACCTTCCGAGAAACCAGAGGATGCCAAAGACGACGACCCGAAATGGTGAGTAATTCTCAAAACTACTTTCTTCTTATCTTGTCAAGTTTGAGAGCATCCGGTTTCTTTTCTGGGCAGAGTCGGTATTTGCAAGTTTCTGAAACCCTCGCATATCATGATCAAAATAGGAAGAACTGACTCCAAGTGCTGTAGTAAATCAGATCCCGAGGAAGAATGCCCAAAGTGCGGTGGTGACGATGGACATGGTCTCTGCTCCAGCGGTGATCAGGCTGGTTGTCCGTGTGAGGAAAAGCAGAATTGTCCAAACGAACCTCCTAGATGCTCAGACGACAAGTGTGGTGGTGATGTAAGTCCCCACAACAGTGTAATAGCACTACAGGATGCTTAAGCTTAATAGAATGGCGAATCGCAATGCTCAGCATCGGGTGAGATCAAAGGCTGTACTTGCTGTCCCGACACCCCGCTCCTTTGCGCGGATGAAGACTGCATAGGAGACAGCAAACAACAGTGCACGAAACCCAAGTGGGAAGAATGCGGCTGCTACATTGAAGCGGATGCGGAAGGTATCGACGAAGGGGATAACTCCGACGGCATTACAGACCAAAACTCCCTGAGTGCCTCTATCTCGTCCGTTGCCGGTTATGTGTTCACCGCTGTATGGGGCGCCAACTACACTGAGTTGCCCGGCTATCCTACCGCCACCCAGACACCAAGCCCGACAAAGGCTCCAATTGCCGGCGGCTACGACTTGAGAGTGCTGCCTATAGGAGAGTATGTATCACCCTGCTTTGTGCAAACTAGAAGTGATAGCTTTAACAGAGAAAGTCCTCTCATCACTCCCCACGTCGTCGATGCTAACTGATTTCTATCTAACAATATAATAACAGTTCTATTACTTGGGGAGCGCAGAGCTCAGACGAAAACGGCTACCGAAAGCATCTATTTGACAAACTGGTCGCCCGAGGGAACGACGTCGACTTTGTTGGAAGGATCACGAGCGGCTCCATGGCCGATAATCAACACGAAGGACATCGCGGTAAATTCATCGACCAGATCGGCGATGAAAGCTATCTTGGTATCGGCGCAGGCGCAAATATCGTCCTCCTCCATGCAGGAACTAACGACTGCAATAAAAGCATCGAAGTTGACACTGCACCGGAACGCCTTGGTAATTTGATCGAGCTAATCTTGGACCACTCTCCTAACGCAGTAGTACTTGTGTGCCAAATTATTCCGTCCAAGCGTTCCGATACACAAGTACGGATCAACAATTTCAATGACGCTCTGCCCGATATCGTGGATCTGTTTACCGCAAAAAAGAAAAAGGTCTACTTAGTTGATATGAACAAGAATATAACCATCGCTAATTTGAAAGATGACCTACACCCTAACGATGTAGGATACGCCAAGATGGCGGATATATGGTACGATGCCATTCTAGCCGTTGATAAGAAAGACTGGATTTCAAAACCGGGCAAACCTACTTCAACCACACCGGATAATTGTCAATCGACGCCGTCTTGGTATAGGGTAGGCAAAATCGCCGAGGGTGCTAAAGTGTATGATTTGCTTCCATCCACCGCCCTTGTTCAGAAAGCTAATCCTAGTCTGCTTTAAAGCCAAGTCCGATGGCGACTTTAAGCCCGCATGGGTAAAAAGGGGGGTGATAGCAGAGTCAATGTGCACTCGTTCTCAGCTTCATTTTATGGATTTGAATGGCGATGGTCTTAAAGACTACGCCTGTGTTAATCCCAAGACAGGAGAGACAATAGTTCACCTTAACAAACCTGACGCTAACGGTAAACCATCTGGAGAATGGGAAAACCTGGGCACTGTTGCAACAGGAGCGAAGGGTAGAAATGGCAAAAAGGTGCTATTTGGCGAGTGAGTACTTTTAACTTGCTTTTCTCTAGCCCTCCAGGATATTACAAACATGTTGCTTACCGTTTAATAGTTTAAATGAAGACGGTAGAGATGATTATATCTATGTTGATCCTGAGAGTGGTGATATTCTTGCGTGGATCAATCAACTACAGAACGACGATGGTGTATGGCAGTGGGAGTCGATTGGTACGATTGCTCAAGGCTTTTCTGACGACGTGGAGGGTATCCCTAGCACAGAAGACGCTCTTCACATGGTTGACATTGACGGTAAGTACATAATTTTATCCTTTATCCCGAAACTTTACTTTCCTGACGCTCTACGGCTCAAGCCTACAGCTTACTAATACCAATATATTGTAGGCGACGGCAGAGATGACCTTATCTATATTTATCCGAACGGAGCGACAAGAGCCTGGTTGAATACCGGTGCCGGTACTGTCCCGGATTATTACCCACTTAATTTAATTGCTACCGGAGCATCCGCCTCATCGGATGACAACGTTTATTTTGGTGATTTTACAGGCGAGGGGAGAGCCGATTATATGATAGTGGGAGAAGGCGGTAAGGTTCATGGGCTTGTTAACAGACTACAAGAAACAACTTTAGCGCCCCGATGGTTGGACTCTTTTGTGTTAGCCGAAGGGCCAGACGGTGCTAAGCAGGAGGAAGTACGATTAGTTGATTTGACAGGAGACGGTAAAGTCGACTATTTGCTTATCGGGGAAGCCGGAAAAGTTACAATGTGGGAGAACCTCGGCACAGGAGGCAAGTATCAACCAGGGGAAGGTGTTATTCTTTGTGACCGTAAGTTCATTCTCTAACAAGACAATCCTTCTATTCTAGACTCACTGACTACCCAATCGGATCCGCCAATCAGCGCCTAGAATGCGCTCTATGGGTTAAACGTGCTCTGAGCGCGGACTGGTATTGTTATCAGGCTAATCCGATTATGTGGCCAGTGACTCTAAATATGGATACTAACAAGCTGCTGATTTGAAACACGGGTGCTAATTTGTTGTCAATGAACAGTGGATGGTGATGGCACAAGCGATTATTTCTGGCTCGACGAAAAGGGGAGGGGTTGGGGCTATTTGAATGTAGGGAAAGGCACCAATGCATGGAAGGACCTGGGCCAAATTGCCGATGGGCCAGTTCGTGATAGGAATCTTCTCCGGCTGGGTGTTCTAACGCACAGCGGACGTGCTGATTATATCCTGCTGGAGGAGGATACTGGGCGAGCTTTATGGTGGCAGAACTTGGGTCCGGATTGGGATTGGCAATGGGCATCTCGTGGTGAAGCTGCTGCAGGGCCAAAGGAAACTATCGAAAATAAGTTCGGGTGGAATTTCAAAGCAAAGAACGTGCGGTTTGCTGAGTAAGTTTCCATTTCCCCCTATTAGGTGTAAACTAACCGTTTTATGCAGTTTGGATGGTGATGGTGCGTCATTCTTGGAACCATTTCCCTGCCTTTACAGCTTCCACAGCCTTCAGAGAGGGCACCCCATTTCCTTCTTAGGATGGAAAAGTCTCGGAGGCTCCTCAAATCTCCAAAATCGGGCTTAAACTGGCTATAACTGACTCCAAGTTTAATAGGTTTTGATGACTACCTCTACGTGAATGACCAAGGCGCTGTGGTCATGTGGAAAAATCGGGGTACTAATCCGATATCCTTCGGTTATCCGTATTTAGTTGCCGATGGTGTTGGCGTTCTCGCGCACCAAGTTCAGTTTGCCGACACGAATGGCGATGGCCGTCTAGACTACGTCGTGGTAGGCAGCGTTACTGGAGCCGCACGATCCTGGCACCATCTCGGTTTTCGAGAGGATCACTCTATTCGGTGGAATACGCCCCTCAGCTTTGCGGATGGAGTCGGTGTTCCGGGACGCTCTATCAAAATAACAGAGGTAAGTCGAATTCCCATGCTGGACATACGGGTATTTATGATCTCGTCTTTAATCTCTTGTGTAATATAGATGACCGGTGATGATCGCGCTGATTATGTAACCATCCATCCTGACACTGGGAGACTCGATCTCTGGCATAATCGCTGCCTACCATTGGAATCCCGAGGGAGACAAACCCTAAAGGCGTAATGATATTCGTTAGGAGTGTCAAGGTGTCTTGATTGTTGTTGCTGTTTCTTACAAGCTAGTTATTTCAGGAACCGCTACTGATTACGTGGAATGTTACGCTTGATATAGCTAGGTTGATCGTCTCTCCATCAAAATTAAAATAAATCATTCACGAGTAAACGACGGATCACTTATTAAATAACGTTGTGTGAAACCCCAAGAGGATTCAAAGGACTCGATAGAGTCAACAGCAAATCTAATGAAAACTAGGAACCAGGAACCAGTTAGAACAAATTCGTGCTCGTTTCCTACTTTTATTTTTGTCTTGTTAACTTTTTAATCATCTTGGCGGTTTTTATAGTTTAATGCTAGGTGTCAGAGATTTGGTCCCGGAGTGAGTAGTAGACCCGTATACAGCCAGGAGAGTATTAAGTGTGTAGTATAGGGCTCAATAAGTAGTAGATGGATTCCTGAACCACCTAATCCAAGGGGGCTCACTGCCTATATATATATACAGCCACTACTACAGCTACCCTCCGGGTAGGCTGCTACCAATACCCCTGACACTAGAGAGCTGATAAAGCTCGATGATGATGTAGTAACATCAGTTATAATAACCCTAGCTTGGTACCCTTCGAACGGTGCGCTATCTGTACGATGGCCTCCGCGTTAATGACTACAATAACAACAACGAGTACAATTAGCACCGCGAGCGCATGTCCCCTGTGTAGGCCTTATCAGGGTCTGCTTTACGGCGCATTTGCGCAAGGGATCTCCCTGTTGCCTTGGTCTTCTCCTCCTCCGGATGATCTTTATGAATAGTGTCCCACTAGGCCGTGATTAAGCCTCTAATAAATACCTACCAAGTACCTAGGCCTTGTACGGCACTTGCCGAGTGAATAGGAGGCAATTTTTGAACGTGTTCTTATTAATAGAATCCGCTTAGATTCAACTAACCTACCTTCGGTAAGGTCTAGCATGTACTTACCCAAACCCCTGGGAGGGTGCTAGCTAGGCGGCGCCCCACTCAATGTCGGACAGCCACTCCCCCAAGCTGACAGTCACAAATGAATTTATTAATCTCTTGCCTTCAGACATACCTAGCCCGTTTATTCTCACAGTGTCATCTTCATCATGCTGAAAGATCCCTCAGTTTACTTCTATTGGATCACTTTCGCAACAATGATAGGCGCGACACCAGAAAACACAGACGCTATTAATAGAGACGACGCCGCCATCCGCCTGGCCGAGATTCAACAATGTCCCGTCTCACCGAAGCCACTGTGTTCGGACGATAGTTGCCAAGGTTCTATATTTGTTGGCACGGCACAGTTTCTTTGCAGTAATGGGACTCCGTTCACCGCTCCAGACGGTCTCAGCGTCATCCTGGCTGGCTGCCGCTGCTGCCCACTTCCCATCGAGGTGTGGTGTCACGACGGCCACTGTGGTGCCCCTGAGGACACACGGGTATGTGTTGCAGATGAGCTGCGAGATTGTGTGTGCATGACAGGGAAGGACCGATTAGCGGCGGCAGAGGCAGCGGCCGAAGAAGATTATGTGTGGAGATCTGATGACTCGGTTGACTTGGACCTAGAACCAAGTAGCGAGGATGAAGAGGCAACTCCAATCGCAACTTCTTCTGGTCAACGTGCTGCTATGGCAACTATGGAAGCACCCCAGCGATGGCTGTTGCAAGACATGTGGGGCATGAACAAGTGAATGCAGCACTAGTGAGTTTTGAGCATACCAGTAACCTAGCAGTCGAATGTAGAATAGTTTGACTAGCCTTACCGCCGTCTCGAGTAGCTACGGGGCTTTGAAGGAATTTTGAGAAAGAAAAGAGGGCTGGGTTTGCTTTCCCGAAAAACCCGAAAGTAATATATTTGATCTTTTAAATGATTTGTTCAATATAGAAATAGCGCTTAGCTTATTGCGAAACTTATCAACGTAACATATAATTATTATTAATACATATATAAAATATACCCTCCTTTCCATATCGCCATCATTCGCTGAACGTGATGTGAAAGTCATGTGATGCCACCTTCACCTCCTCGTAGTAGATCGCAAACTTCGTACATGCTCCCGATGGTACCATCACAATATCATATGACAATTTCTTCAGCTTATTACCATTCATACCACAGTAATCCTCAAGGGAATCGAACGTAACCTTATCACCATAGTTCCAGCTAATTTCGCACAAGACCTGAACCCTTTCGCTTTTCCTTGCTGGTGCGATATCGTCGTTGCTTTGTAGGATTTCAACAACCATGATAGCGCCCCCCTTTTCAAAGTCTTCCTCGGTCATAAAGGATCTATAGAAGTTGTGTCGGATAGGTTCTGCGGCCGAGACACTTTGCGCCTGAGATCGAAATTAGCGTCCCATATATTTAACTAATCAGCCGTCTATAAGCACACAAACCATTTTCAAATACCATCGCATTTGATTTCTCGCTCGCCAAACTCCCTCCCTCGCATCCCAGTATTTGTCTTTTTGGTCATGCACACCTTCTTTGAAGAGCTCTTCTGAAGCGACACCAAGATTCCGTCTTGCTATAGTTGAGGCAACACTGATATGGCGTGAGACCCCTTCCATAACCGTTGGAACATCTAGAAACCCTTTGAGTATAGCTCCTCTATAAATGGCAGTGCGGCTAAGTGCCGGGGAAAGTTGTTAGCGCAGCTTACTCCCAATGCCAGGGGGCATTGCGCGACATACGGTCTCATTCCATCAGCTTGCAACACCTCAATGTTCTTCTTCTTATACAGAGCCTTGAGGTAATTATAGAGATAGGGGCTTGCTCCAAGGCCCCCAACTAAGATGATGCCCTTATTTTGGTGTTAGCATGACGAACCGTCGATTGCTAAGAGCATTTGGGACTACTAACCTGTACTGATAGATACTTTTCCTTTGATTTCTGAATCTGACCATCGATGAGGGCCTCGATGTCGGAGAATGAGCGACTGAAAACTGACTGGATATCCGTGCTGATGAACGAAAGCTTGATTAATAAAGATAGAATAGATGGAAACGTCCGAAAAGAATCTGAATTCATCATACTTGGAGAAATGAATGCGACCCTCTTTAATATATGGCTTCCGTTTCAAGTCGTTCATACCTGAACCCCCGCGAGCCTCACTTGGGATACTAATGGGAAATTCCCGATTGACATCTTTACCAGTGTAGGATCGCTTGTAGGTGTATTCCCACTCTTGTTTCATCATACGCTTAATGCCCATTTGACTTAGGGTGCCCCAATTCCGCCCTAGCCGGTGTTTGCAAAGGGCTTCAAACCGCTCGTCAACGAAAACGCCACCACAGAGGCCGCCTGGGGAAGTAAGGTTAATGTTGGTGACACTTAGCAATTACTAAAGGCTCGGGCTTTACCTGTGCCGACAACGGCCTCGTGGAGTTCGATTGGGTTCAAGTCCCCAATCCTGTAACTAATAAGATCCTATCCAATCTGGTCAGTAGAACTATGTATAGAATCTGATTAAGTCCAAGAGCAAAATATGCAATTATTATGCTTACCACAGTGCCACCGCCAGCGTCACATATGACATATACATCGTCAGACTGAAGTGTCTCACCATGCTCACAGAGTGTTACAAGGCCCGCTGCCTCCGGCTCGGGGACAAAGGACATAGTCGTCGGACCTGCAGAACGGAAATCGAGAATTCCTGCCTTGGCTACTGCATGCTGCATACTGGTTCGAGCGTAATCTTGCCAGATCGCTGGCACAGTAACAACAACATGAAATGCTAATGCGCCAAGAACGACCTTACTACGGGACTTGTGAATGGTGTCAAGAGTATGTCTCCATAGGAGCCTCAGGTAATCAGCGATGATCTCCGTTGGTGTTTTGTCAAGTTCCCGAAGCTTCCTCTTTGCCCGGATGTAATAATCGGACTGTCGCAAGTCATCTCCTATATCTTCATCCCGCAGCACTGCAACACTCGGAGTCAGCCATAATCACTTTAAGCGTGATATACAGGGTTTCGGAAGCCTCTAGACATTGTCCGGGCCTAAAAAGGAAGGGTTGTGTACTAAAAGATGCCAAAACAAGCAGAGAATGACTCAGGCAATTACTCACGGAGTAATTTGAACCATTGTACCGGATCTGCTGCATCCAAAGGAACTTCATATCCCCACATAATCTTATCGTATTCATAGAATAATTCCGTGGGTACCTTGCCGTCCTCACGGCGAGTTCCTGGCCAAGAAGATATGATGTTGATCTCACTTTCCTCTAGGTCATCAACCGTGGCCCATGCTACACCGGAAAATCTAGTTAAGTGTCAGAATGCGTATAACAAATAAAAGGCTTTACTTACGTAGTTCCAAAGTCAATTCCAATGATTAATCTATCGTCGAGATTCGAATCTTTCTTCGCTTGAATCCTCTTTATCAAACCTTTCATGGACCAACGCTGGTTTGGTACATCGGATGTTTTCCGCATAAAACCTGCTGTATCTGTGGGACTTTCATATTTTTTCGGCGCCATTGTCCGTTATGAAGTGTGCAGGAGGTAATATGATGAAAGTCTACGAAATGGAAGTACAACATCAACAACAGAAAGTCTATAAGGAGCTGGGCAGAAGACTAGGCGTGATAACGATAGATAGAATGAGAGAAGTTACTGGGAAAGCCAGCGGACGTTTCGGTAGCTGGTAATTGAGTGCAGGTGTGTGACAGGGGCTTATGTAATAAGGGCTTGGAACAGTGTTCTATTCAACTAATAATTCTCTTTGGATTTAAAGGGTCGACCTACGCCTTATATTTATAGATAGCCCGGAGGCTGGCGCCTTAGGTATTTAGCTATTACCCCTCTTTTGGCTGTCTCAGATCCAGTCCGTAATACGAGGCTCCTATGACTCTTACGAGTCCTGTGATAATTGCCGACCAATAGTTGCGGCCCCTTGAGGCTGCATGTCTTGTCGGAAGGCTGTATGTCTGGACGGAAGGCTGGCAGGCGTAGGCACCTGGCTTGGTCCGTGTGACAGCATTAAAGCAGCTTTTAGATATGGGTAGAGAAATTCAAAAATAACAGTCCTGGATCGTGCGGTCTCAGGGTCACAATCGTAGGTAATCTGTAAATACAAATAATAAGCTATCTGTTATGACCTGTGACGTCATAGGTTAGACCTACTAAACCTTGTACCATTAGTCAAAACAGATCGCGTGGAGCCCACGAGGTAGATTCGATCTCCTCTCCATGTTGCAACCAGGTTCTATAAGATCATCAGAAAAAGGATAGATTCGTGGAAATAACACACGTTTTCTATCAAAGGAACTTCAATCCGTTTCGTGCTGGCCCTTATACTATCGCTGCCACTAAGATAAGGCATCGCAGGATTCAAATCAGTATACTTGGGCAAAAACATTTTAATACAATCGAATCGTGCAAATCGCAGTATTCGTAGTGCAACCACGAGTAGATGTGTGCATGGCTAGTTGTGGCTGTGCATTTCTCAGTGCGGAGATATGGGTTCTTTGCCTGAAGGGGTTTAGATTCCTGCCCAGATAGTACTGTGATATTGAATCTCATGTTCGAAAATCTACCTGGACAAAATCGCAATCATTTCCTTTATTGGCGTCCAGGATTGCTGGCTGACGGTAATTATGGTCCCCCCCAGTCTGCATGCGAGTAGACTACCACACCCCACGGCTTATTGCAGCCTTTCCCTACCCTCCCCGAGCCGTCATACCTAACGTTATCAACATATATTCAGTAAAGAATAGTATTCATTTCTATTACACGTGTACTTGTATACATTTTAGGGAAATACTTTTGTTTTCCAGTGTGTTATCATATATACTAGAATAATATGTATGGCATAAATACAACACTATATTACACAACAAATCCTACCAGCAGGACTGCTCCTACATTATCATGGATGACACCCAAAGCCATACCGCACGTGGCAAAATGTCCACAAGGCCGTTTGATCCGCATGACGCCTCAACAGACAATACACAACATGCCGAGAGCAGGCAATCTGCTACCGTTGTGCCGAATGAGGATTCCCTCTTAAGTATCCTGGCAACTCATCGCCTAATCTCGAAACCAGACTAAAGGAAGCAGAGCAGAACCTGAAGCAAGAGAGAGAGTCCCGTGAAAGGGAAAGTAAATTTTGTGAGAACGCCGTGAACGATCTTGAAGCAAGATTAAAGGCTATGCAAAAGCACCTGGAAATGGAACAAAATAATCACGACAAAACTAGGTCGGATCTCATTGAGAAACAAAAAGACGAAAAGAATCAGCGACGGCTCGCCCTAGAGGCAGTTGGCGAATTGAATCGGTTCTTGCGCGGGAAGCAAGCGCCTAACCAGTTAACTGACGATGAGATTATTCAAAAAGCCATGACGCTACGTATTGGCATCAGGGATTTTGCTATACTCCATTTTGGAGACAGTATCAACGAGGTTGGAATCAACCTCTCCTCACTCGAGCCCCTTAATGAGTTCCTCCGAATGGAACCGGATTATTTGAAGGACCATGTCTCTACTTACTGTACGCGTGTGAATATAACCCAAGCATTCTTGTGGGCGTACCTTCGCAAAACTGTATTCAATAAGTTCTGTTGGGTAGGAAAAGAGATTCGTGGCGGATTCTATGATATCCACTATTATCTACGTAGGTCTATTTGTTCTATAACTTTAAAGGTATAGATAAGAAGCTTACATAGATCGCAGGCCGCGCGGTAAATGAAGACGAAGATGGAGATTATCAGAGAAAACGCAAGTTCCACACGTGGAGAGCTAATACGACTAACCTTCTCGATGAAGCTATGTCGCTTGGCGAAGTTACTGCAGACCCTGAATGCCAACAACTCATCCGACAACTGAGCAATCAAATCTGCCAGTTACTGGAGCCCATCAGGTTATCTCGTCACCAGGACTACCAACAAGGGCTCGAGGACATCATCTCTCAGAGTGTGGAGCTAGATAAGGAGATCTACAAGCAAATTGCAAACATCAACTGGTTCGGCCCTAGGGTACCTTGCACTTTCGCATCAGATACAATGGAACTAGAGCCTGGACAGGCACAAAATAAGGACCATGGTGTGGTTAACTTACTGCTTGGGCCAGGTCTAGTCAAACAGGGCAAGTCATCAGGAGATAGGTTTGACATGACGGAGAGGTTATTGAAGGCACAGGTATTTTGCGGCACGATGGAGAACATAGCACTAGCAGAGGCTCGAGAAAGAAGAGAGAGAACCCCTGGCGCTAAGGGAACATGGCGTCGGTGGCTCGTGGGTGTCTCTTGGCTATGACGTGGACATCCCTGGAAGACATCGAGGAGCACCAGTTGAATGAATTCTGCTAAGGCATTTTTTTTTATTTTTAATAATATCTTTTCCCAGACATAATAGCTCAAACAATGAATACATAATCTTCTCCGGACAGTTGGGGAGACTCAGGCTGAGAACTACTTTTTCAACAACTTCAGATGAATAGATGGCAGGTCTCATATAAAATTAATATAGAGGATTTCATTTCCAGAAACAGTGGTGACCAAAAACGATCTCGAAATGTCTCATCCACTACCGCACCCAAACAGATAGCTGCAGCTCAGGCACTACCGAAAAGAAGGAGATCCGAGTGTCTCCGCTAAGCTTTCATACATGACTGCCACAGTTAGGTAGGGGGCCAATGGCCACGCAGTGGCTAGTGGAAGTGGCTGTATGGGTGGCCCTTGGCCACACACATCTACTTAACTAGAACAATACGTACAGACCACTACATACAGTACAGATCACTACCAAATAGCACTCCTACTACCTATATATTGTATTAGTAGGACATGCAAGATTACTAGAAGAAAAGGTGTTAAAGTTAGCCAACTGGGAAATTGTAGCTGGGGGGGAGATTGACCCTGAAAATTGAGGTTCTACCATAAGATGACCGGCCTTACCCAATTGCATTTGCAGTCTATGAGTGAGCTGATGTTTCAAGTGTGGCTGTTCTGGGCGCGATAATGGCACACAGAGCCTGCTTCAGGTCGACCTTTACGGTAAGGTTTATTGCTTTTCTATGCAGCCAGGTTGTTACCTATCCATTGTCGTACAGTAGGTTCGCGGCTCACCGGAACAGAGAAACCCACAGCGAAACTGCGATTCGCGATGCGGTATTCCTGTGGTTTGGAATTGTAGGTTATGTTCGAATACGATCGTCTGTCAGCCAAGCGTTGTTGCCGGTCAATGCTACAAGGAATCGGGACCCGGTGCGCTAGTTCACGAACTGGCAATCGGCCATCCACGTAGCTGATGCTGAAGGGTGGCCCTTGCAGACTGCCAGCAAGGGTGCTCAGACGCGACGCCACGCAACGGCACAGCTTCAATAGGTACGCATTGACCAAACGATCGTACCTAGGTACTTGTTCCAACTGACAAAAGCTATGTAATGCTTCATGCGTTATCGTATTTTTCCACGCTCCCCAATCAACGATAAGTAAACCCCGCTCAGCTGCACGTTTTGACAGCATACGACTAGTAATATAGTCTAGGCAGAGCGTGTTTGAGGAAAGCCGCAAAAAAGGCTGCGCGGGCACTCTAGTATATATACTTAACCATACCAAATTAGTTGCAGCTATACCCGATTTAGGATAGAGGCTAGTCTGTGTAGTTATTTTTCATTGGATATCAGATACTAGGACATCATTCGAGGGGATTTCCTATTTAGGCAGGGCAAAGAGAGCTACGGCGTTGATCAACATGTGAGAAGCTTCGTACTGTATGTCGCAAGCCGTGGTTTGGCCGATTAGTAACTAGGCTGGTGCGTATACATGCTGAAAAGAGTAAAGAGAAGGTAAAGTTACCCACTCTTCACACTCTTAGAACTACAGCTCCCACTCTAAAGTTCAACTAATTATGCCAAGCAGTGTCAAGTCAGTGCAGGAGATTATGGCTATCGGGAATACTAATAATACTAGTGATGGTCCATGATTCTGGCCACTTAAATGCGTACTTGTCACATTCATCACTGCTAGTATTTCCGGTATTGACTTATTGTTACCACACAAGGAAGGAAACCTTACCTACGGTGAGAGCTATTATCGTATACTGCAGGTTGCGGCCCGTGCCTGGGCCAGGGTCGTTTCGTTCTGTCACAATTATATTGACCAAAAAGACCAGGATTAACACCCAGGAGTTATGAAATATTCTCTATAGTTCTTTAAACATAGCGTAGTAGCAATAATATAGCGTATTCAGTAGTATTGGTTGTTTGTGTAGTGCAAGCGATCGAGGTCGTGGTTCAACAATGAATCCTCTCCTTCTCTCCTGCGCGCCTTCAACGACGATAGATTCCGGACAACACAGATATCTGCTGGCAGCAACTCTATCTGCTCCTCAAACGCTTCCCCCGATGACTTACCGCGCTTTATCAGTGCAGGTGCGAGAATGACGCGTGCCCCTTCTTGATCGGTACTTGGTGCAGTCTCGGTGTAGCCGTCCAGGTCATCGAAGACCCAGCGAACCCAGGCCGCTTGTCTACTGATCTCCCGGTCCATGATTAAGGCCTTTTCGATGATCTGGATAAGTAGATCATAATATCGTACGGATTCCGCCGGTAAGATAAAAGGGGAAATGACCGGATCAATATACTCTGCAATCAATGACTCTTCGAACTTTTTCCATTTATCCCGCGGGTGCACAAGAGTGTCTTCGTTGAACACCATATTCACGGTCGTGGCTCGCCAGACGTGAAACCTCCGGAGAGCGTCGATTTGTGAGGGCTCCTCTGTCTCACTCAGGCTACTACCTTTTTGGTCGACATGAATAAGTTTGTGGCTACACGTACGAGGAAAGACAGTATACTTACTAGGCCTCAAAAAGGTTGAAACGCGAGATAGGTGAGAGCCTATAGATTTATCGGCAATCCATTTGTAGTGGCCGAAAACTTTCTTTTCCAATACACGCCAGATAAATGATTGCGCAAGTGCGGGGGATGCTGGACATTCCTCATATCTCTCGGGCCATGTGCAGGCTGGTGCATGGCCATCTTCTCGCAGAGGCTGCTGAGGCCACCGCTGTGGTGGCAAATCTTCGAAGTATGCTTGTGAAAAGCACCTTACATCATATCTAATCTCTTCAGCCAGCTGTTTGAGATAACTATCTGTCACGGTATAGAAAGATTTAGCATCCGTCTGCTGTTGACTCAGCTCTTGGGCGACCTGCTTCCACTGCTTTACAACGGTCTTGAAGTCGGTTTGGGCTTTCATGCGTGACTTCTTCTCTGTGTCTAGTTCCAGTTCTAGGGACGCAATCTTTTGTTGCAACTCCTGCAAAGCTGTCTCGCTAGATTGGACTGGGGCTTCTTTCTCGGCTGTAGCATTGCCTAGCATAATAGTTAGTAATAGATTTAATGCGGAATATTTCAGTTTATGAGACAAATTCTACATTGCTTAGATTCGAGGCAACGGGCTTGATGGGATCAAACGTGCTATTCTGGGCTCACCTTTTGCAGAAGCACCAGTATTGCTCTCGCCATTCCCAATAGCACCAATCGGCGCATGCGAGTCCGAAGGTTGACTTTCCGTTGTAGCCATACTTTCGACAATTCAAAGATTCTGTGTAGTGTCGTTGAGAGTAATGAAAATGAAATCTGTAAGCTTGAGAAAGGATTGGCGAAGTATCTAAGTAGCCGAAAGCCGGAAGCATAATCTATCCAACGCATCATTCCCCACGCAACCATACCTCGGCCCCCTGTCCACGCAATCCGATGCATCATACATTATGTTCCTTCTACTTACATTTAATCACGCACCTTCTCAAGTGACGTTCTACTGTCTTGTTTATGCTACATATTGACACAGCCCCATAGCCTGCCGCTAAAGTACGACATAAGTTGGATTCGGCAGCATCTCCGCTTCGCGATTGGCTTTTCTCCTTTCATGCGTGTGATACGCATCAATGCATGCCCAGGCAACAGGGAAAGAAGTTGAATATCGTCGTATTTATCATGCGACAAAGCTGCATTAACATGCAATGCCTAGAAATGCTAATGCAATCTATAACGCTTAGGCTATCTCCACATTACTATATCGTCACTCGAGGTCATATAATATTTCACTATCTATAACTTGAAGTCCTAATTAATAGCTGCCCAAATATCGCTTGAGTTCGGCCCTTGCCCCGCAGGGTCGCCTCTCCAAGCTGAGTTTTCTCTCGACAACTTCGGGTGTAAACTTCGTACAGAGGCGTTCTCGCGCTGTCATTTCGGTCCAACATGAGTTCCTCGCACTTTGATGAGCTACCTGAAACCCTCAGGCGTGCTCTCGAAGACCAGTCTTTTACTCCAGACAATGGTAGTGAATGGAATGCAGACGACAATAGCGAAGATGTTTTGGTTGTTGGCATCGACTTCGGCACAACGTACGTCAATGATAGTGGTGATATATCCAATAATGAGCTCACTCACTGACCCAGATATTCTAAAGCTTTTCTGGTGTAGCCTGGGCTACTGCCGCGGACTTCAGGAGCAAGACCGATCAGATCAATATAATCACCAGTTGGCCAGGATGTGGTCGCGAGGAAGGCAAAGCACCATCTGAAATATTCTATGAATATGGAGAGATGTCATGGGGCTATCTCGTACCCTCGGACGGCGACCCAGTTAGATGGTTCAAATTGTTGCTGGTGCAAGAGGAAGACCTCGATCCTAGTCTTCGGTCCTCAGAGTTCATACTCAAGGCCCGCCAATTCATGCGCTTAGAGGGCAAAACAGCCGTGGATATGATCTCCGATTACCTCCGTGCGCTTTGGGGTCATACGCTCCAGACTATTGCCAAGGCGCGGGGAGAGGCTGTTCTCGATGCACTTCGCTTCCATATTGTGCTCACTGTTCCTGCTATATGGAAGGGATATGCTCGACGGGATATGAAGCAGGCTGCCCAGAACGCTGGGATGTTGGATGACAGGCTTGCTGGAGAGACCCGTCTCAGCTTCGTTCCTGAGCCTGAAGCTGCTGCACTGTCAACACTCTCTGAGCCTGGGCGGAAAATCAGCAAAGGTGACGTCTTTCTGGTCTGTGATGCAGGTGGTGGCACGGTGGTAAGTTGTGCCCTTGAGATACATGGAAGGAAACTCAATTACAGATAACTGACCACATCAGGACTTGATTACTTACCTGGTTAGCAATGCTAATCCAATCATGATGGAGGAAGCGGTAGAAGGCGAAGGTATCGTAATTATCCGCCGCCCTAAAGTCTTAAGAGTCTTAAGCTGATACCATTATCTCCAAGGCGGTCTTTGCGGTGGCATTTTCGTTGACCAAGCCTTCGAGATCAAGTGTAAGAAGTGCTTGGGTAGAAGATGGGATCGTCTCAGCAAGAATGATATCAATGACATGATGCGAGAAGACTGGGAGAGGGGTGTCAAACCTCAATTTATGCCGTCACTCAATCGAGACTACCCTATCAGAGTACCCGCAGGAGCATTTCCTGACGGGAATACTACTGATACCAAATGCGATCCTAGCATAAAGAATGCTCGCATGATGTTTACAAGGTAAGTACCACTATTAATAACCTCTTGTCTGGGTAAAGTATTGACCATATGTCCAGCGCCCATATCAAGGACATCTTTGACGGTGTTTTTAATGAGATAGATGCGTTGATAGATGACCAAATCCAAAGTGCGGCAACAAAGCAGACACCGGTTACTGTGAGTTTCTGAAGATCCTAAAACTGTAGTGTACAATCATATTAATTACTTTCAGGGTATCATTTGTGTAGGGGGTTTTGGTTCCAGTCCTTACCTCTACGAACACCTGAGGGACCGATATCAGGCACATGGCATAAATATTCTACAATCAGGAGGCATGAAGCCGTGAGTATCTAACGTGATGTCTCTGAATATCACATGCTAACGCTACTTAGTCGTACTGCGATCTGTCGGGGGGCTGTGACTAAAGGGTTCCTTGACATTGCCAGTGAGGGCCAAACCAAGAGCGTTAATGCTGATATGCTCCCGATCAAGGTCACCTCCACGGTTTCACGAGCGAGTTATGGTGCGCAGTACAAGTGTACATTCATTCCTGGACTTCATGAGGAAATCGACAAGATATGGGACGAAGATGAGTGCCAAGACATGGCTCGACACCAAATGGAATGGTATCTAAAGAGGGTAAGTATTAGACTCTCTACCTAAGATAGGTCTACCTAGAGTAAATAGCTAACTGCTTAACAGGGGGAAGAGGTCTCCACCAAAAAGACTGTGCGGCACAGTTTTTACCGCACTTTTAGAAGCGACTTTGGTGGCTCTATCAACGTAGAGATTGAGTCTTGCGATGAAAAGATCCCACCTTCGCGCAAGACGGACATGGTCAAACCTATGTGCTCGATTGGGTGTGCTATTGACATACCTTTTTCTGAAATGAAGGACTGGGTCAATCCAAATGGTACTGTATTTAAGAGACTTGACTATGATATCGAGATGGTACCATCTGGAGCAAGTCTTGAATTCAACGTCTTTATTGAAGGGAAGAATATGGGGGTTTCGAATGTGGCGGTAACCTTTCAATAATATCCGTTAGAAAATTAGACCACTCTAATACGCTTTCCAACTACGTTTTATTCTATCGGGAACCACAAATGTGAGGTAGGCCATAGACCCCTGGTAATACAAGGAGGTTTCCAGTGCCCCTTCATAAGACCACTCTAGCTATTTACAGAAGTCTGTCTGGGGGCAGATCTATCTATCTGCCCTATGATAGAGGTCATATAAACGATACCTATGGCGGTGCGTAGCTATGCCGGCGGTGTACAAAAGCTATGATGGTTCGGCAGGAACTCTACATATAATTAGCACGGGTATTCAGCACACCACAATCAAGTGTTTTTGTGATAGCAGAGCTATGTAGCCTAGAGGTCATGGAAGAATCTCCCTTTGTTGAGCACGCTTCATATCGACGGCTAGTGCTTTGGTGTTTGTCCTGTGAGAGAGGATCTACGGGGTCATCAATAACCACCTTTGTAGCATAACCGCACGAAGATATAACGCTTTCTAACTACAACCTCTACAAAGTGACGTATATGCTACCTTACTGAAAGGGGTAGGGATCTACTTAAGGCTCTAATGGGCCATGTGTGGCTAGTGGTTGTCAGACAGATTTTTAGTAAACCCAAGGGCAACAATTATACATTACTCCTGGAAATAAGAAAACCTTCGCGACGGTAAATTATGTTGATTATTATAATACCCCCCATCCCAACAGCCATATTGTCACAAGGCATGGAGACAAAGAGACTCCTGTATATGTATCTAGGTCAGCCTCACGTAGCCTTGAGATCCCTGGTGCAACAACAAGAGTCTATGGCCTACCGCATACTTAGTTCGTGACATATATATCTCTTTATTAAGTTTGGACTCCTAGAATCCCAAGGTACTCTCCTCGAAAAAGATGCTTTTGCATATACCCAGTCAGGATAGCTGTACGAAGGTATTTTAGAGACTCCTGCGCAACAACAAGAGTCTATCGCCTACCTTAATATAAGGTTCATGACACCTTAGAAGGGCCCTGTGTAGATTAGAAATCATCACATCAAACTTCTTGCTGTTGCACAGGGGTCTCAAGGCTATGCCAGGTTATCTAGATACAGATACAGCAGTCTCTTTGTCACTGTGTCCTGTAACAAACAGCAAAATCAAGTTTTATGCTTCTTTTTATCTCAAAGAAAAAAAGACGTGTGTACATAGCCAATTATCAATTATGAGGTCCGTTGCAATCTTCTACGCCTTGAACTATTCTCTTTGCTTTCGCCACTTAGCCCAACAGCTGTTGTCGGTGGTACCTAGTTGTAGAATTAGGGGTCTGCATTTTACATCTTGAGACATCCAATCTTGGAGACTTTCATGCCAACTCTCTATCATTTCCGAAAAATAAAAATAATTCAAATTATACCCCTTAAGGGCTGTCGCCTGTGATAACTAATAAGCATAAGACATCAGCCTAGCTGAGGAGCTCCCGAAAGAACTTCAACGGACAGTTCTTTCGATCAACGAATTTCATACCACCAATTCCATGTAATCTCCCAAGACGGGGCTTCTTACTAACATCTGGTGCATAGTCGCTCGTAAAGAGGTAGAAACTAGAAGATTATGTAAACTCAACCCATAGCGGCTAATTACGACCATGGCCACTAACCTGAAAATGTCTAATAAGTGCTTGAATAGGAGCTAGGGGACTACTTGAATTAGTATTAACATATAGGAACGTTGAAAAATGAGAAATCGAGGCTATAAATGAGACTTATGCATTAATATTTGAGCTTGTTTGAATACGTAGACGTACGCAAGATATGATATCGCACTCGGGGATTTCGATATCTTCACTTGGCTAGACATAGGTATACAAGCGTAGCAGGTGATTAGTCATAGCTACCCTATGGTGCAGAACCACTAGATGTCTGTGTAGATATAGGGGAAAGGGGTTCAGGAATCAATATATTACCTTATTAAACGCTATAATTATGCCCCTATCTGCAGGTAGGTCTGCTTATTCACTCTAGAGACCTCCTCCAGCAGAACGCTAATGATGGTTGAATGAACGCAATGGCCCTTACCATTCCAGGTGCCTTCCGGCACCTTCCGCCACATTCCGCCACGTTCGCCGCCAACATAAATAGTCTGCATGTTTCCGCACCAATAGATAGTTTTTGGTCAGACACAATAATACCACCAGTCTCGCCCACACTTGTTTTATCTGTTTGTTTTGTTCGTTATTTTGTTTACATACGTACGTACACCTACCAACAGCTAACGATCCTTCTGCTAACAATTTGTCTCTAGAAGACTTTAGAGACAATTTCTCCCAGTGTTATACTTATTGGAAATGAAGATTTGGAAACTCTAATCATTCCTCAGGGATCGTTCGACCTACTACACCAGCCAGATGCACAATGCCAAGTACCCAGACCAAGTCATCCATGTACTCGAGGCATGAATTAGGAGGCTTTCGGTATGTCATCGGCATCTTGTGGGACGTGAATAAAAAGGCGTGTGCTGGTGCTGTAAGGATAATCTATAGGGATATCAGAGAAAGGGGGTCGGCGGATGAGGCCGCCTCCCATCGGCTTCATAAGGCTAGCGAAGAGTTTCGAGGCTGTTGGCCCAGCCCGGGAATTGAGACAGCGCGTTCTAGAGTATATAAGAAGGGCGAGTCTAGATTAGAAGGCGGACTCTGAGTCTTGGGCAGTTCGGAATATGGTACCCCGTGACGACGATCTGAGGTTGGTATGCGTGGTTTTCCTTAATTCTAGTCCTAAGCCCATTATACAGCACATCGACCCGCAGCTGCGCCCCGTCGTTCGAGGCCGTTTAATTACTGTAATGTAACCGTTCCCAGCACTGCCATCGACCTGGACTCCCCGAACCCTCTCCGGTGTCTTAAAAAAAGGATTGTGTGCAAGACAGTTACGCCACCGCCATCAGTGGAGTTGATCGTGAGAGCTAAATGGAAATGAGAATAATTATCGCATCTGGCCAATGACTAAGCATTGCGATGTTACTAATCTAAGGTTGGTATAATTTCGACAAGAAACAGGAGGGTAATCCAGTTAGGTTAAGCGGGTAGACAGGGGACTTTAAGTGCCGCGTTCCCATCGCCAAGCCATCGCTTGCATCTACAACGGGCGGCCCCGAACCGCGATTTTCGCTAGACTACCTAACTAGCCAGCCAGCAAGTCAGCGACGATCAATTTGCAACGCCGATACAAGCAGAGGGGGGAAGCACAGCAAGAAAATGGGGGGTCAGCGCGGGCGCGGCGTACGTAACCCGAGCAGAAGAAAACCGGCGTTGATTCCGCGCACATGGATAAAAACCATGGTTCATGGGTGCCAGGACGGGGCAATCGGCTTGCGAGCGAGGAACCCTGCCCAATCAACCCGCCCACGATACCCACGGGGGATCCTGGCTCAGCTGTCTGCAAGAGGAAGCTAGCCCGGAGATAGGGTCGCATTATACGAAGGTTACGGAAACCACGGTAAGGCCTCTACCTAACTACCATGTAAGTGTGTGGTGGCGGCCTCTTGCCTCGCGGAATGCCCTGCGTTTGACGCACGTGGCTTGCTGGCGGCTTCACCTTGGTCCAGAGGTGTATAAATGCACATAGATCCCTCTCTCGTCGCACTGCGTGAACGGTTCTACGATGCGGACCAACCCTAACGGATGAGGCGCGCACCGAGCAGAGCAGGCGGGAAGCAGGCGATAGGCTTAACGTTTACAAACGCTGTAAACCTTGATTGTTGAATAAGCTTGTTTGAGATTTCCCACACACCATGAAGTCCGTTGCCGCGTTCTTGGGATGGGCGTCAGCGTTGGCTCCAGGTGTCGTCGCGGCTGGTGCCAGCTTTCCGACGATACCCGCTGACAAGACGACACCGACGCAGCAGCGCATAGCCATCAAAGGGCCCAACTGTGAGTGAGGAAGATAAATCCCACTGGCTCTCTCCGATATTGCAATCACTAATTCGGACCTACGACACTTGCACAGCCGTCGCTATTGGGTGGAACACATACCAACAACTGAGCAATCCGTGCGTGCAATACGGGACGTCGAGCAACGCCCTCGACGAGACAGCATGTTCCACCATCTCCATCACGTACCCTAGCTCGCGGACGTGGGGGAACACAGTGACGTTAACGGAGCTCAGTCCGGGAACGACATACTACTACCAGATCGTGTCGACGAACTCGAGCGTAGAGCACTTCGTAAGCCCGCGGCCGGCGGGCGACGCGGGGGCGTTCTCGTTCAACGCCGTCATCGACCTAGGCGTGTACGGGGCGGACGGGTACACGATAAAGGCGGACAACGCGAAGCGGGACACGATCCCGCTGGTCGACCCGTCGCTGAACCACACGACGATCGGGCGTCTGGCTAACACCATCGACGACTACGAGTTCGTGGTCCACCCTGGCGATCTCGCGTACGCCGACGACTGGCTGCTAAAGCCCAAGAACCTGTTCGACGGCGCCGACGCGTACGCCGCTATCGTGGAGCAGTTCTACGGCCAGCTTGCGCCTATTTCCGGCCGCAAGCCGTACATGGTCGGCCCCGGGAACCACGAGGCGAACTGCCAGGAGGTCCCGAAGTACGTATTCCATACCCCGTAAGTATACTGTTCCGTTCACGGCGATACTAACCACCCGCAGCACGCAACTCCTTTGCACAGTGGGACAGAGGAACTTCACAGACTACATGAACCGGTTCGCGGATCTAATGCCAACCTCATTCCCATCGCTATCCTCCAACGACTCGGCGCGGATCCTAGCAAACTCAGCACAGCAGCTCGCCAACCCGCCCTTCTGGTACTCCTTCGAGTACGGGATGCTGCACTACGTGATGATCGACACAGAGACCGACTTCGCGAAAGCGCCCGACGGACCAGGGGGGTCAGCGGGGTTGAACAGCGGGCCGTTCGGGAAGACAGCAGACCAGCAGCTCGCGTTCCTAGAAGCAGATCTCGCGTCCGTGGACCGGGCCGTGACGCCGTGGCTGGTAGTCGGGGGGCATAGGCCGTGGTACACGACGGGCGGAAGCGGATGCGCGCCATGCCAGGCGGCGTTCGAGCCGCTACTATACAAGTACGGGGTCGACCTAGCGATTTTCGGCCACGTGCACAACTCGCAGCGGTTCCAGCCCGTGTACAACTCGACGGCCGACGCCAACGGGCTCAACGACCCGGCGGCGCCGTTGTACATCGTGGCCGGCGGCGCGGGTAACATCGAGGGGCTGAGCTCGGTCGGCACGAAGCAGGCGTACAACGCCTTCGCGTACGCCGACGACTTCAGCTACGCGCGCATCTCCCTCCTCGACGAGAACCAGCTGCGGATCCAGTTCCTGCGTTCGACCACTGGTGAGGTCCTCGATGAGTCGGTATTGTACAAGTCGCATGGGGAGCGCTTTGTCGTGCAGTGAGCGAGCGAGTGACAGGGGTGGTAATTGATTATACGCGAGATACTTGCGGTGGATAATGGTGAGGATATCCGGAGGCGGATGTCAATATTGTTAGGGTCATGATATTACGAATATTGATAAACGAAATGATTGATAGGATACCCTATCTACTTGTCATAATCGGTGTTATAAATTCTAATCGCAATAAAAAGGCAACTTCAACACGTTTTGAATTCTAGAACTCGATGCATCCGCAACTTACTCTATTGTTGGGGAGGCATGACGTGACTCCGAATAGGTTCCAAGAGACAACAAGCGGGTTCTATCATTGCGTCGTTGCCAGTCTCTCCTCTCACTTACTGCGCACATATGCTTCTGCTGGCTATTGAATAATTTGTATTGATACCGCTAAGCAAGAAGGCCATCTCGGTAACAGGTAACCGAGACCCCGTTTGCTCTCGCTATGACTCTTTAACTAATACTCGTTCATAATCAACCAATCCCCTCGTCCAGTACGTGAAATCTTCTTTCTGGTGAATCCAGAACACCGTACATAAGAGAGGGATATCCGCGAAGTAGCCAAATAACTCCAACGGAAGAAGTATCAACGAGAAAGCATGTAACCAATGAAAAGACCCCAGGCGGCGACCGTTGATGCAGTGAGCACAAGCCGTACCATCTGATGCTAGAGGTTTCAGTTCTAATATAAATAAACTAGTCTTGGCTGGCCAAATTTATCTGGGGATTATATCAACCTCCCAGTCCCCATCCCCTATTGGTGTGTGCAGCCGAGGTATATCCAGGGTCGGAACTGAGATCTGAGGAGGCCCATCTAGAATTGGCTCATAGTATTCTTCGTGAACGGCGCCATACCGGGCTGTGGTGTATCTAACCGGCTGATTGGAGTTGGATGTATTATTGTGCCGGCTATTGTCTGCCGTAGACGACTCAATACGTCGCGGAAGAGCCGACATCTCGTCCATTTGATGGTCAAGCTCTTCTTGTTCAAGGATTTGTGGCGCATGCTCCATATTCCTCAGGGAGCTCGCGCCAGCCATATTGTTGCTTCGAATACTACCAACGCTTGTACGGTGGTGATCGGGAGCACCGTCGGCGCCGTCCAAGGCACCTGAGTTCGAGTCACGGATTGCAAACTGTGCTACTGTGCGCATCTTGCGGGTCACCCAACCGGCCAAGATTTTGCCACGTTGTTTCTCGCCAAGCCGGCTGCGAGGGAAGTCGCCCTTGTTCACGAACGCAACGATATCGGCTATGATCTGATGCTCACCTAATATCTCATTCACGATGACGGGCACCATAGACGCTAGAAATTGTTTACGCGAAACTTCGACAATTACAACGACGAGACCTCCAGCTTGGAACATGGCACTGGAGATGTGTTAGTTCGGGACATTTTAATTTTCATGGGCAACTTACCAGCCACCCGGTACGATGTTACGATGACATCTCTCCACAGAGGCTTCAATGTCCATCGGGAAATGGTTTAGGCCATTAATTTCAAAAGTCTCCCCGATATTACCGAGCACGAAAAGGACCTGCATTTCAACTAATTGCCCGCCTGGCCCAATAGGCCGGCTGATAGTGTGCAGGAAACCAAGATCGCCAGTCCTGACGTAGCGGATATTTGGATCTCCATCAACTGTTCGCCCATTGAAACGGTCGGTATCAAAAGGGTCCCTGGAACCGTAGAAACCATCAACACATGCTTCTGAGTCAACCCATATCTCGCCAAATTCGCCATCGCTACAAAGAAGGCGGCTCTCCGGATTGACGATGGCGATTTGTGTGGACACTGGCACCATTCCCGAATCTTGAACAAGAAGAGCTTTTGGATTCGAGTCCGGATCCACCGGGATGACTAACCCCCGCCGTAGCGCTTGCTGGTCAAGCCAGAGCTCAGTAGGTTCTATGCACATGTACGAGCGCGAGGCGATCATCGGGTTCAGGACGTGGGAGTAGACCGTATTAATGGCTGTCCTGTCCAAGCCGGTGCTCGCGAAATGGAGCCGTACCTTCTGGAAAACGTCCACTCGGGGTCTGTTTTCTGCTGTAATCATCAAGTTTTTCAGCTCGTGTAGAGTGAATCCTTTCCCGGCCATTGTATTCATTGCGTGATCAAGCATCTGTGGTGTTGCGTAAGTGTCCTTTATCTTATATCGGCTCAGTGTCAAGAATAGCGTAAGAGGGTTTTGTGAGAAGTCGACAGGTGATACAAGATACGTCGTAGTGCCTACGTATATCCCCATAAGACACGAATGTATGAAACCGAGTCCTGTAGTGCTTCTAACACAGCCTAGCACAGGCCGCATGCTCGTCATCTGACAAGTTTCTTTCTGTACCTTGCACATGCCAAGAATTGTGCTATGACTTAGCTGTACCGATATCCTGCGTTGGTCTGGTGTCCAGTATGCCCAAACGATGACAGGGTAGTTTGGTTGAACCCATGCGGGATCCATCTTAACACCAAGTTCTCGAAGCCCGCTGTTTTGTTTTGCCGGTTTCGATGTATTAAACACGTTAGGCGTAGCGATCTTAAGAACTTGCGCCGATTGCTTAATGTGTTGCGAAACTGACTTCAGCTTCAACAGGTGGTCAACGTCGTTATTGACCAAGATAGCCTTGACGCCATAATCATTGATTAGGTGAAGGAAAGCTGGGACGTCTTCATATAGGCGTCGCTCGTCCATGGGCGCCGTGGGAATTACTACGGCACCAAGGTTGATACAAGCATGAACGGCAAATATGAAATCCTCGGAATGTGTGTACATGAGCATGACATGATCTCGCGGCTTGATCTTGACCTTGTTCCGCAGATAGATAGCGACAGCAGCGACTTTAGTATCGAACTTCTTCCAGGTTATTCCTTTGCCTTCTTTACCTTTGGCGTCAATGCTGCAGAGGGCGAGTTCGTCGGGTTGACGCGCGACCCGCCATTGTATGAGATCCGTGATGCTCGTAAAGTTATTGAGTGGTGTCGATGTTCGGTCATCAATAACCACCTCTCGCCTATCTATACCAGAATATTGCTTGTCGACGGGTCCGAGAATATCGACCCGTGAATCTGAAGCAATATTTGACCAAATACCACCTAACGGGTCCACGCCAATAGGTAGATTGAGCACAGCATGCTCTACCCCAAACTTGACATGGACGCAACGCAAATTTCCCAGGTCGAACTCGCGTCTACAAAGCATGTTGCCGATCTCTTGTCTACCGTGCTTGGTGACGCGTGGTAGGGACTGCGGGGGGGTAATCATGACGCAGTAAACCCGCAGGTGATGTTCGCGCAGTAGTAGGTCCATGCACTTCTCCGAAAGTGAATCCAACAACGCAGTGTCCAGCTGCCTAGGCGGGGCACCAGACGTTGCCGGGGACGTGGACGCTGCCGGCGATTCGAGCACTACTATGGGCAGGTGCTCGTCATTGACGAAGACATCGAATGCCGAACAGTCGGTCACCTGCTTGTTCAGGTTTCGCATGATAGTAGCCGTGATATGCTGCACAAAGAAATAGCGATGCTCAGCAATTTCATGGCCGTGTTCCACCCATTCTACCTTTTGCCGGATGCGATCCTCATAAAGACCCAGTACGAAGATTTTACCCTCGATCACAGTCCCGAGAAGACCAGTCCTGAGGAACTCCGGCTCGACAGGCGTAGGGGTCGGTTCCCCCGGTTCAAACTTGTAGGGCCTCGCGTGGAAAATCTGCTCGGTATGTTTAGGCAATGCCCAAAAGCCTCCCGATAAAGATGGAGAATCAACCCAGATCTCTCCTATGCTTTGTGGTGATGCCAATAGTCCCGTTTCGGGGTCCACGATAGCCAAGGTGGCGTCCGGAATAGGATATCCAAAGGCTCCCACTCGAACCGTGCTAGGTTCGCCCGCCTCTGCCCTTTTCCGGGCTTCTTCGCCGATGGCGACGACAACTACCTCGTTCATCTTCAAAGCTTCGCGATCCAATAAGACTTCAAGAATGTGATTACTAGCATCGTATTCTTCCATATTTGTCGGTCCACTTCCAAGGAGACTTCCAAAAGCGTTCGACGGCGGTGCCTTGTCCTTCTCCTTCTCGTCGTCTTTCTCGTCCTTTTCGTCACTGGGTTCGATATCTGCATCCAACTGTAATTTTAAGGGACAGCCCATACGTTCCTCACCGCCAAGCCAATCCCGGACACTGATCACCATGCCGCCATGTTCCGGTAGACAGAGCATTGGCGCCACGACCTGTCTAGCCCGGGGATTTCGTAGTGGCCGCAGCCACCGATCAGCTAATACTTCATGAAACTCGCTATCGACCGTCAATGTGTCAATTAGACACAGTTTGACATGTTGAAAATTCGGTTCCATGCCTTTCTTGAAACCCCTTGTGGCCATCGGGTCTTGTTGATAGTTGAACACGGCTCTTCTCAGACCCGTATAATCTGCGACCATTAACGTTGCTTTGTACTTTGTAATGAGATGGGCGTAAAGACCGGGGGTGTTCGTAGCTTCATTTTCAACCCAGACCGTGGTGTGTCCGCTATACACATTTAGGAGTACACTGATAATCATGCCTATGCCCTGTCTTGGATCTAGGTACGATAGGAGGATCTCGCTACTTGCGCCACCTCCGATAAGCCGACCATTCTTGTCCCGGAGGGCTCGGTTGAACGTGTCTCCCGGGCCGTGCTCAGGTAATGCCGATACAACCGCGCTAAGACATGCCATCTGGTGCATAATGGTACGATGACTCAAGACGACACCGCGAAGATCACCAGTCGGCGCTCTAGAAAACTCGATATAAGCCAGGTCCGGGACCTGCAAGGCAGGACGGTCATTCTTCTTCTTGCCAGAATAGCTCCCAAACTCATTCGTCTTCCACCACTCGACACCTTTAGGCCAAGTCAACTTTTGCGCCGTGATATCTCGCTGGAAGGTTTTAAGGTTGTGCTCTGTAGTAAGGGCCAAATGTGCCTGCGTTGATGTTAGGATCAAGCTAAGTTTTGCGTAGTCTTCGAGATCATTGATGGGCACCGCGACGACGCCGGCAATGAAGCAGCCGAATAAAGCAATTGCAAAATCGATAATCTCCGAATCCCGGTATACTAGTGCCACGCGGTCACCGCGGTACAAGGAGCTCTTCTCCCGAATCACCTGTGCAACCTTTTCAGCCCGCGAGGCCAGTTTATCCCATGTAACTGCCGCTATCTCTTTTCCTTTACTGTCCAGAACCCAGTAGGCAGGAAACTTAGCGGTAGCTTGTCCTCTATATCGGAGGACGGTGGCAATATTTTCAAATGTCGACATGGCCGTATTTTCATCGTGAGGATCGTGGATATCAAAAGGTATCTCCCGCGGCTCTAAGGGTGCCAAATATTGAAGTTCAGCGGGGGGGAGATCGTTTGCCGTGAGCATGGGCGGGGCCATAGCAGCCGTAGGAGAAAAGGCGTCGCCCATTGAGTACCTCTGGGCACCACCACCGTACTCGACCGTCTGCTCATGCGACTGCTGGCCAGCAAAGTCGGAGAAATAAGCATTTGAATCCATCGTGGTCCCGGTGCGGCCGTCGTAGTGGTGGGCGGTCTGTTGGTGATAGGCCGCCTGGTATTCAGGCTTGAAGGCGTAGTCACCAGAGACCATGGTCCCCGATCGCGTGGGTGGGTCGGCGTCGGGCACCATGGCCTGGGAGGTTGGGTCGAGGAAGAGGGAATCGCGGTGTGCCATAGTAGGCCGATATTCAGCAGCTAGAGGACCACCAGGCCGCAGCAGTCCAGCTGGGGTGTCGGCACCAGAACCATTACCAGGACTGGAGTCAACGGTAAAGCGGTGTCCAGCAGGCCATAGAGGAGAATTGGCCGGTATGGTTCGCGCGGGCGCGGGCGTGGGACGCCAATCGACGGGAGACGTTAACGTACTGGGAGACCATGAGGCGTCGGCACCCTCGGGACTTCCGGCATTCAAGGCGGCTAGGGCGGCGCCTCGATGGTCACCACCTGCAGGGGGAGGGTCGTCATCGACGGTATGTATCCTCAAGCCGCCAGGGTTTTTGGGGGCACCGAACTGGGAAAGAAGTTGTGTTCTTCTCTTCTGGAATCTGAAGACACAGGTTTAGCTCAGACTCGCCGCACCCGTTGGCTTAATAGCGGGGTGGAAAGAGGACTTCGCGGCAATCGAAGAGCAGTGTAACGAATGGGGTGTACGCACCCCTTCTCGGTGATATCACCCTCCTATAACCACATATCCAGTTAGTGATGGCTGGCCAAATCATATCGTGGTGACGGTCACGCGCCGAGGGTGTTATGTTGTTTGTAGCGGTCCGAAGACGTGTGGACGTGTTGCTGCTGAAGAGAGAGAGGAGGGGGATCATACTTCGAACTCTTTTTCCAGCTCATCGAGCTTCTCTTGCAGGTCTTGGCTGAGCTGAGCCATGATTGAATCTCACAAGCACGGCCTATAGAATCTACCAAGAAAATGCGTATTTGGATATGCCGGTACTGGCGGTAGGGGGTGCGGTAGCGGTAGCGGTAGCGGTGGCGGTGGCGGGGGTAGAAGGGGAGGGCGGATTGGACGGGCGAGCGAATCGCAATGTCACGTAGAGGGGGAGGAGAGCATGGCTTTCACGAATGAGGGGAGAAGAACGATTGGGGGGCCACGAGGCCAATGCAGAGCACACAACGGCCGACCGGTAACGAGCAAGATGGGCAAAAAGAAATACGCAAGCAATGGTACGGCTCGGGCCGTGAGTTTCGACTCTACTGTGTTGAAAGTGTATGTGGATGGATGTGGATGATGTGAATGTGGATGTGGATGTGGATGGGATGGGATGGGATGGGATGGGATCATTGGGAGGTGGTAGGTGGGTGCAATTCCAGGCCCAGTGGTGTCAGAGGGCTGGCTGGCGGGCGGCGGGCGGCGGATGGATCTGGCAACGTTGTTTCTCGTACTGTACCTAGGTAGGTAGGTAATTGAAAGTATACTAGGTACAATACCGCGCCTTCGTACGGCCGACATACAGCCTGCATGCAAGTACAGGCGGGGTCCCGACCGTTACGGCGTCATCGCTGACGCTGATTCGTTGGAAGGGGCGGGAAAACCGGATCGAAGGGTCCCTGTACGAGGGAAGTATGGATCAATACGAAGCGCTACTTCTGGGAAAGTACCCGGCGACAGGGGGGCAGGACCCCTACGAACCCCTACGAACCCCTACGAACCCTCCAAACAGGCAGGTTGGGTAGGTAGGTAGGTGCCAGCTTCGGATGCTAAAACGTGCTCGAAATACCTGTAGCACAGCGCCATACGACCTTGCGTAATCATCATGGATCATCGGGCATATGAATGCAGGCGGCAACGTCATCTACAGTATGATGGAAATGTCCAGGTTTCTTTTACCGCATATTGTACTTCGTACGGAGTATTGATATATAAAAATAATGTTAGTGTAGATGTTGAGTTTATTAGTATAATAGCTAACAAGGTACCTAGGTAGCTTTGCAATATAATTGCAGCTATAAGTTTTATCTTTTATCGAACCTTGCAAGTAGGTATGTCCCTCCCTATGTCCAGGCAACATGTATGCTGCGTCTTTTTCTATTCCCGCAGGTGAAAGACGTCTTTTTTTATTCCCATATGTTAAAGACGTCTTTAACTCACTTCACCATTTACCAACCACCAGATTCACTATTCGTTCGTAAAACTTTGCACGCTCTAGATCGTTCAGTTTCTTGATCCGATCCTTCATACAAGAACGGAGGTTCCGAGCATTGTTATAACCGACATGCGAGATATAGTCCTCGCGTGTGAGATATTTGATTTTCCAAAGGAAGCCCGAGAAATCCACCGGGGTTTTGATCAGACGGGGAATGCGTGCACAGATGAAAAGAACGGACAGGACGGCGTGGTCGACCAGATCGCGGTCGATCCGATTGCGGCAGTAATACTTCGTGTATCCCGTCTTGTGACCCTCATCGGCCAGCCGAAGCGTGCGACAAACCGTATCACGATAGAGGGCAAGGAAAGCCCTCTGATCAGCAGTGCATTGCAGCGGCGACCAGCGAGCCATTGGACAGCTGAATATATGAGCCTCGCCAAACTCAACTAGGAATCGGAAAATTCTAGGCTCAAAGCTAGTCGAACATTCATGGATTATTCGCAGTGCTTTGCTGGCAATGGTAGGGTCCGGGTCAACCTTCAGTCGTCGCCGAGGAGGCAAAGGCGGGGTGAGCCCGCGCAACGAGACTAGAAGCTGCGATAGGTATGTCAGTCATCAATCCGTAAAGCGTCAAGCATTTATTACCTGCCTCCAACGTGTCGAATTCAGAGTCGAGTGCCCGTTCCCTTGCGTCCATCAGCTCGTACCATGATATTGTCGGGTCCTTGGTATCGATTCCGAAATCGAAATGGTGGCCACCAATCCCGGCGTACATAGCTTCCCCCCTCGCTACTAGTCGAAGTTTTGTTAAGTCGGGCGTGAAGGGAATTTTTTGGTCCCACATTCGATGAAAGTCAGTGGTGATATCTGACCGTAGCTTCCGTAGACTTTCTCGGTCGTCGTTTAAAAGTGAGATCACGGCTTTCATAGTTTCGAAATAAACCCCGGGGCCAGGACGAGGAGGACAGGTCTCAATCTTCTGTTCAATGTCCATGAGCGTCTGAGCATCTATAGGAACGAGATAATTCGTATCCTCCGGGTCGTATGTCACATGGCGACGTCCCTGGTGATAAAATAATGTTGGTGGCGCACACTTAGCCATATCCGTTACAATGCTGTTGATTCTGACAAAATGATTTTCGGGGAGCGTGTAGTTGATCGCTTTTTTTTTTTTTTTTTTGTGATAATATGCCCAGGGTAGAGTATGCCGAGGGTAGAGTATTACTTTGAGAGAGTGGTGGTCAGAAGCGATCAGGGCTTTATACTATCAAGGACGGCATGGCATCGAGAACTGGCGTTTAGGTTCACGGGCATGGTTGAAATTAAGATATATCGTAATTCTGTATTATTCGAACTATATGATAAACTTAAGCGGAGAAGGTTTGACCCAAAAACAGATTCAAACTGGACCCGAGTATGAGTTCGACACTACAGTAAAGCTAATCTTCTGCCAAGGAGTCTTGTAGAAAAGAAAGATTTGGTAAGGCAAAACAGGGTGGTATTAGTTGTCGAGTGAACTAGTAGGCTCTGGTGCTGAGAACAACGCTATATACCTGATTTTAGGTTCAGTTGTACTTTCCCTCTATTTATAAGTGCTACTATTGTATGGCGATACCATACAACAGGTCCTGTCGTTAAAATGTAGGTATAGATAATTGTTTGTATACGGATAATTAGGTACTTATCCTGGTCATCTATCAATGAGACGATACCTAAGTAGAGAGAACATGGCAGAATCCCGGCAAATTTCGGGTTTTATTAGATAACGGCTAGTACCTATTAGGCCATCTCATTTCTGGTATCGATAAGCCTCCCCGATAAGCCACCTCAGTTTTTCTTTTAAGGGTTTCCTACTCACATCATTACTACTTTTCCTTCCATCAACACATTTTCTAATCTGGACAAATGTACACGACGCAATCGTCATTGCGCTAACCCGAAGGTTTGATGCGATGCAGTCCAATAAGCCGACGATGATGACTGATATACTGGCGGTTGAATATGCGACGAAGAACCCAGCGCAGGCCGACATGCTTTGAAAGCACCTTGGTCATCAGGAGTTTCGTCGGCTCGTCGTCATCAAACCAAACTTTAGTCGTGGGACATGATAGACTCATCTTTTTATTCAAGGTTTTAGGTACGCATTTCGCTACGTGCCCCCCCGCCGATAACACCTTATGATGAAAGCAACGCATTCACAGACCTGTTCTGAACCCCGATGTGGAAGAAATGCATGAGCTCTGCTGATCACCACTTTACTCTGATGTGAAGATTCGAGTTCCATACTTCGAATCCTGGCTAATCTATTGCAGTTCTAGGCCTTTCTTCGGCGTCCAGACCCGATGCACACCTGAGCTTTGCTTCAGCTAGGTTACGTAGGCTGTGATACTAACATCCATTGCCATATCCCACCCCGAATTGTCCGACGGGGAGAGTACCCTTGACAGACCATTCTGCCTCAAAGACGTCATTGGTCAACTTGTTGGGCTCTTCATGACTATAGCTCATCGGATACAATGTCATATCGAGAACAATGCAAAGAACAAGGCCATTGTGCTCAAAGAACACCGTTCACCTGTCCATTGACGCTATACTGGTATTGTATGATAGCAAGGTCGTTTGTCGGGATAGGCAGATAAAGCCGATGTTGATATAAGCTACGTTATAATAATCCTCTCCGCCACAAAGCTAGCCAAATTCTATCTCGTCTACCGTAATATACGTATTCTTCGCGCCACTGAAGACGTCTTTGATGCACACGATTGGGGTAGCGTAGCAGGCCTCACTACCAGTTCGATACTCATCAGCCGATCGTGTCCAGCCGTATACCGTAGTATGAGCGAAAGCATGGCAGGCACACCAGATTTCGATTTCCAATACGATGTTTTAGATCCGCTCATGGATCCCCAGGAAGCTACATTTAATGATATCTTCGCAGATGTGAATTTCGACCAAGATGTTGGTTCCGGGTTCGGGGACGGGTTCGAGGACCGGTTAGCAGAGGATTTTCCGATCAAGCAAGAGCCGCCTCCCACCCCGCCGCCATGCCCAGATGCGTCAGTTCTTGACCCCGAATCTACCACCAATGGGGCATGCGTACAGCAACAACAGTTTGTCAACCCTCAGCATATCTCCAACGATTTTCAGCCTACTTATACGTCCCCAGATTTGATCGGGGCTGACTGGCCCCTTAGCCAGAAGGACTTGGATAGAATATTGGGTCAAGATTTAGAGGCAATGTTGGCCCAAGATCCCATCTTCGATTCCCAGTCGCTCCAAACTCAGATGTACCCCGATTACTGTCCCATGGGGAATCAAGTGAATGTCCAACCTACAATTTATCAACAGCCTGTAGTCACTCAAATCCACGGGCAACAAACACTGCATCACCAGCCCACGGGGCCAGGCTACACATGGCCAGTCACGTATGAGCCATTCTCACAAGTAATTTCCCCGCCAATGGCTCAACAAATGGCTCAACACATGCTTCAGCCAATCCCGCAGCCAATCCCGCAGCAAATACCACAACTTGGACCAGTACTACCATTAATGCCGCAACCGCAGCCACCAGGAATGCCACCGCCAATGCCACAACCAAGGGCACCGGGCATGCCACCACCGATGCCACAACCAAGGGCACCGGGCATGCCACCACCGATGCCACAACCAAGGGTCCCGGGAATGCCACCACCCCCCAATGTACCAACGTCACTAATCCCCTCACGACCATTCCCCCAAAGACCAATGCCTAAAGGAGATCACAAGCCAGTAAACGCCAGCGCAGACTCCTTCGTCCCCGTACATCTCCGCAGCTCGCGGAACAGCAGGGAGCTCCCATCAGCCGGGACGCGGACAACATCACCGCCCATAAAGCGGCCAGCGAAGAACCACAACGGAGAGGCTCTTCTCAACGACCGGATCCCGCGAAAAACGCACCAGAAGAAGGGGCCGCAGGACGTGGAGCCGGAGCTGTACTACGGGCCGTCGCCGCCGAAGCCGCGGGACTGGGGGCCGCGGAACGCGCGGGGCAAGTTTCTCTTCACATATACGGAGAAGGGGGAGCTTTCCGCCGGACTGTTCCTCACGGCGCGCGAGATGCGGCTCTACCTGCTAGGTCCGAGCCCGCAGGACGACCTGGCCAACTTCGAGGGCCCGTTCCGGCTGCCGGGGGTGAAGCTGCGGACCAAGAAGAGGCGGCAGGGCCTGACGCTGTGGGTGGGGTGGCCCGCGGCCATGTCGAACGCGCGGTACCCGCGGGGCGGGGAGTCGACCAAGTGCCGGTTCAAGAACTGCCCGTACGGCCAGCGGACGATCGCGCTGGGTGACCCGTGGGTGATATTCGACGAGCGGCAGAACGTGGAAGGCGAGGCCATCGACCCGTTCCACAACGCGGGGTACGTGCACTTGTTCTGTCTCGAGTCCAACTTTGACCTCGTGGACCTGTGGCAGTGCCTCGACATCCGGCCCGACTACCGGGTCTTCAAGCGGGAGTCGCACCCGTACTTTTGTTTGGCGTACAAGCTGCCGGGGGTCGACGCCATCGTCAAGGAATGGTGGTTCTCCGCTTTCCGGGACTGGGAGGTCGCGCGATCCCACGGGATGAAGCGTGTGCGGGTCCACGAGTCCTCGCTAACGCAGCGTCTCGTCACGCACAAGCTTGAGAACGAGCCCAAGGCGCAGATGGCGAGTCGAGAGAAGAGGGGCGGCGCCGACCTTGCCAAGCATCGAGGTGATCCTGAGATGAAGGAGAGACTGGTGGCTTTTAGGAGAAACGGGCTGCTTGATGAGAGGGGGTGGCCGGTGCCGGGCGCAGACGAGCTGCTCAACCAAATAGAAATCGCGAAACGGAGGAGGAGGAGAGGGAGCATCTCCGAGGCTCCCGACTATCTCCCCTCTCCGTTACCCGTGGACGGTTATGGCCAGCAGCTTCATTACCCCGGTCAGCACATAAAGGTAGAAGATCCGGTGCATGATAGAAAGCCGGTATACAACAGCCCACAGCCCATCCACCCAACCGCTAATCTCGTACACCTCAACCGGCCCATGATGCCAGCTCCATACCCACCAGAAGCCCCCAACGCGCCGGCCGCGATGGGGCAAAAGCGAAATTGGGACGAGGCGACCTTGGCCCCCCTCAGAGGGTTCAACGGAATGCCAAGCGAAGCGCCCCCGACATCAAACCCAGAGTCGCCTTTTCAAAAACGTCGGCGAATAGATGGCATAGCGCCAGCGTATCCCCAACCCACCGCCAGAACCTTACCCACACCAACACCACCCAACGTTTCCGTCGCTGCCGGGCACGCCGAGATCAAGACAGAAGACGGCTTACCGCAATACGATCTAGAAGATGACAAGCTGAATGCGTGGCCCCCTTTGATCGACCATAGCGTGAACAGTGGCCTTCACGGAGTAGACGAAACCCTAGGCGTTGATGACCTAGATGCGCTCTTTGATGACCCGGTGACCGAAATGGTTCTAGACGACGGTAAGCTAACTAATGCTACTGACGACCACATCGTAGGCAGCGAGACGGCGCAAGCGGAACCGGCGCCTACTCTCCCGCACGAGGCGAGGGCGAACCAGTCTGATAGTGACAGTGATAGTTTAGATAACTTGTTCGGCGACCCGAGTTCAAGTCCGTCGGGGTCGCCGAAGGCAGGCGGCCCTCCCTCGCCAGTCAAGGCGGAATCTCCACTCGTTACGACGAAAATAAAAACCGAACCTGCGAGTTGATGCAAAGAAGCCTTCCCTGGTACCTCGTTGTGAGTGAGGTGGTAACGAAAGTCACGAGTCATGAAATCCCATTCGTCGCATATTTGATCTGTACAGTAGTTAGTAACCACCCCTCATGAAACAAACCCATGGCATATCCGATACTGAATAGGTAGTTGTTGTATATATGAGCTTCAAAACTAAGGTTGTAGTCTGACAGCAAACTGCATGATGCCAGTTTGTGGGCTAATTAGGTGTCACGAGTGTATCGGGATAATGGCCGGAATCTGGAGCAAGCCCAGGATACCGTCAACGAAAAGGGTAGCATAGTATGAGGTATATTGACCATTGAAACACATTATACTAACCTAATTTCTTCGCATGGAAATCTTGAAAGGGGTTGAAAAAAGAAAATAGATTCAAATAAGCCGAAATCTGGGTCTAGCGTGACAGGTTTGTGGCCTTGTGTCCCGTGATGTTGTTTACCTGTGTATATAGGTGTCGTGCGTAGTAAGGGGGGTGGTTTTAGCACAAGCCCCAGCTAGGTGAGATAGATCGATCTATCCGCAGCACGCAGGGCTGTCGTTGACCGGGATGGCCGAGTTTTGTTTCTACGACCCAAAAACGGATAACAATGAGATGCATGATAAGTAGAGTACAGAGCAATACGTGGCAAGACAAAGAAAGGAAACAAAGAAAAGCAAACGGGCGTTGTTGGATGAGTTTCTGGGAAGCACCAGTTGGGAAGGTAAATCAGTGTACTGTAAGCACAGCAGGTGGGCAGCCAAACATCGTGGACACCTGTTTCCCCTCATGCGATGCGGTGTGACAGATACGGAGCCGAATCGTACGCGAACCACTGTCGTGCACCAGCAAGTAACGATGGACGCCGCTGAGATGGCGGGAAAGTGGCAGGAGGAACCGCATGAGGCATGGATGGAGGGGTCACACAAGAAGTCATCATGACACTGTACCTGCAGCAGTCGGCAGCGCCGTGCTGTATGTATTGCTTGAGGCCCCAGGATGGTGCAGCAGCATGGTACAGGATACGGCAGGCGGGGCGTTACAGCGGGCTCTCCGATAGGAAATTGAGGAATTTCCCGACAGGGAACAGAGCTATCCCACATACTACCTAGGTCTCTGGGTCTCGGGGTCTCTGCTACCTACAAATAGGAATGACAAGCATGGCATAGTGTAGGTAGTGGCAGCGGGTCGGGATCCATGGATGCCTCGTAAGACCCATTCGAGCGCCAGCAAATGATCCTTCACAGAAGGGAACCCACATTGGGAGCGCCGCATGGTGTAATGCAGTAGTACGATGGAGGGAGAAACGCCCTCGTGCAAGGGAAACTACTACTCCCAGCCCGAAGGCGCCTGACAGATGCAGACAACCAAGATGGTGGGCAAGCTAGGTACGTGCGAGGGAGCTACGAGCCAGAGACTCCGGCAGGCAGGCAGGCAGTCAGTCAGTCAGTCACAGCAGTCATAGCCATAGCCATGGTGGGTGTTGCTGCAACAGCGAGCTGAGCTGACTGACTGCAGCCCCCCCTCCCCCCCCCTGATTTGCCAAAGCCACCCCTGCCCAGACGTGCAGTGTTGCGATGAATCTAACCTTAAATGTGATCTTCCCCAGGTTCCCGGATCGCCTTGTTAGGTAGAGTTGCATCGCATGGAGCTGTGTGTGACGAACAGGGAGTGACTGTTATTTCTTGCGTATTACCCGAACACCCCCAGCTCCTAGGTAGGCAACCCCCTCCTTGTGCTCTCTTGCCTCCCATCGCCCGCGTGCGAGTCGATGAAACACACGGACGTCGAGGCGAGGGAAAGAACACGGAGTCGAGGAAGGCACCTGGACGGTTCGAGAGTGTGCGAGAGACAAATCGGACCAGTGCGTGCGTGCGTACCTGCTGTAAGTAATGCTGCCGGCAGCAACGTGCTACCTAAAGAAGCAATCGTACTCGAGAACTGTCACGTGGTTGCCGCCGTAGGGGCTGTGTCCTGCTCGAGATAAGGCAGCCAGTCTAGGGCAGGGCAGGGCAGGGTGTCCACGACGCGAGCCAGGTCCGTCCGTAGCGTCCTTTAGGGGGGTGGGAGCAGCCACTTACCTAACGTATCTAGCCCATGCAACACCTCCCACGTTCCCATCCTCCTCCACTACAAGACTCAACGCCTTTCTCACTCAGGAATCCCGTCAAGTCCGAGTCTCATTATCACCTCAGCATCCCCCAGACCAGGCCTAGTACATGCAACATACATTCACACACCCCAATTACACTCGCTTCACTTTCCCAGCTCCAACCTTCGCTGCCGGTGTACACAGACAGGCCCGGGAGAGGCTGGGAGGAACACCGCAGGTACCGAGACCCCTACACCAAGTTCGTCATAGAAGAAGAAGAATGGCCGGCCGAGTTGAGGGGGGCGCCAAGGCGCCCGCCGTCCAAGTCATCGTCCTGGTAAGTTGAATTCTCCTTTTTCAGCGTCGAATCGGCGAGCAATACGCTACCTTTGGCGTACACAATCCCCTTGTCCTCACATTTTGGTGGTTGTGTGGCATTGGCCTGTCCACGGGCTGGGCGCTGCGGGCGCACTGCAACACACCGAGAAACAGTGGCCCATCAACCAATTGGCCTACCTGCCCCGGCACCGCGCACCTGGATGATGACAGCTTTGGTCCTCTGCATAATTAATCCCCAATCCCCAATCCCCAATCCCCAATCCCCAATCCCCGATGGATCCATTGGAGCAGGGCTGGTCGGCTTTGTCATCACGACATCATGCGGGAGTCATCTACCGCTTCTGTGTGGCCCATCCGGACCCTCGACACTATTGGACCACGTGCTACCAAGCCTTGCTCTGCCATGTCGATCTTTCATGCAGAATCGGTGGGTGTGGCCCAGTGGACAAAACCCAGGATGGCCGAGTCAGTGGTGCCGCGCGGGTGCGCGCTTGCGCTGTCCCAGCCGCTAAACAACAGCCGAGAGTCACCCACCCAAGAGGGACATCCCGGATCCTTGATGACATCCATTGGAACCAAATACGATAGACCACTGATGGACCATCGATCCAAATCCTAAAGGAGCCTGGAAGTCGATGCCAGGTGGGCATTTGCGCTAGCATACGCCGCAGATTTGTGCTGTGTCTTGAGTACAATGCTGAGAGCTGGCTGGCTGTCAATCCACGTGGCGAACAAGGAGGGCTTAGTCCAAGCGACAGGGTCTGATTCAGGTCTCTCGGGACGGCAACAATGGCTCGGAGTTAGTTGGACAGATCACGTGGCCTCCTCGTTTATTACATGGCTGTCGCCTTTGTCCATACGCACCAGTTGGAACGTTTGTTGTCCATGCACCCTTGGTTTATCCGGATATATGCACCAGACGAGACTACTAGCCCTCAACACGGACCCCGAATGCTGCATTTCAGGCTCTACTTAGGTACTTACCTACTTAACGAGCTTTCAGGGGCTTCTTGGGCCAACAAGCGCGCGCCAATTGCATGGAAGTGGGGGTTCTGCCCTGGTTTTGGCCCCCAAAAGGCGCTACGTCATTGCTTGAATTTGAGACGCGCTTGTCTTGCTTACCAAAGATACTTGTGCCCACGTACTGACGTCGGTGTTTGTATTGTAGGGCGCGGGCGGAGGACCCCAGGAACACAATGTCACAGCATTGCTTGTACGATCGGTAGCCACAGCATGGGCTAGAGGATCCGTAGTCGCCCTCGACGCGGGCGTCCATCTCTCGGCGATTACCAACATACTTGAATTGACACAGCCCCCCGGGCTCGGCACTTCCATTCCGCTGCCCTATACCCTCGAGACGGGTCCTTTTGCTGGGTTGGAGGTGCAGTCTGCTTCGGCAGCTGTCAATGCTGGCTACATTACAAGACATCTCGTCGACACGTATCTCATTACCCATCCCCACCTCGACCATATCACCGGCTTTGTCATCAATACCGCTGGTCTCCCCGGCGCCAGGCCAAAGCGGCTCGCGGGTCTGCCCTCAACAATCTACGCCTTCAAGAAACACATTTTCAACAACGTTATTTGGCCCAACTTGTCGGACGAGAACAATGGAGCTGGCCTGGTGACCTACATGCGCCTTGTCGAGGGAGGCAGCCCCGCACTTGGCGAAGGAGATGGGAAGGGTTACCTCGAGATCAGTGACGGATTAGGCGTCAAATTGTTTAGTGTGAGCCACGGACACTGCATCGAGAGACATTCACACCGTGGTTCGTCGGCCTCCTCTCGGTTCGGCAGCTTTGACGCCGCTTCACTCGCCGCGTCCCCTAGAGGTGTGCCCGGCAGTACCGCCGCCTCAGGTCCCCAATCTCTCTTCAGAACCTCCAATGCAGGCCAGGATAAGGACTCGGTCTGTGTATATGATTCGAGCGCCTATTTCATCCGCGACAACAAGACAGGCCGTGAGGTGTTGATGTTTGGTGACGTGGAACCAGACTCCATTTCACTCTCACCGCGCAATCTAGGTATCTGGCGCGAAGCAGCACCCCGCATCGCAAACGGAAATTTAGCTGCCATCTTCATTGAGTGCTCCTATGACAACAGCCAATCCGATGATTGTCTTTTCGGCCATCTTACCCCTCGATATATCATGCAGGAGATGCAAGCCCTAGCTGCTGCCGTCGAAGCGGCTCGCCAGGCTCCATTAAAGCTCGACACGACTAAGAAACGTAAGCGAGATGCTGAGGACGTCAAGAAGAGAGCCAACGGCGACGACACGCTTCAAGTGGACGACCATCCGGTGTCGCCAAAATCCACGCGACCTGCTAAGAAAGGGCCGAGTTCAGTCGCCGGTGGGGAACACAGTGGCGTCAATACGCCGCATATAGCGACTCCAACGGCGGAGATGTCTCTCGGAGACTTCGAGTCCCATATGATCCCTATGATACAGGCTCCACAATCAGCTAAAGCTCTCCGAGGCCTCAAAGTTGTGATTATACATGTGAAGGAGAAGCTTACAGATGGCGTCGCGCCGAGGGACTTGATCCTCTCACAACTCCTCGAAGCCGATGAAGAAGCCCAGTTAGGCTGCGAGTTCATCATTTCCAGCCCGGGACAGAGCTTTCTCCTTTAATTCGGCTGTACTTTATATACCCATCTGTCATTGCTATACGGCGTTACGGTGTTTGTTAGATACCATGGGGCTGTGCTATCACGAGATATAGAGGTACGAATGAACGGGTTACGACATCACTGTTGATAAACGGATCAATGTTCGGAAAATGGATGTTCGGAAAATCAAGAGCGATTTGCAATGGTGAGGAGGATGAGTACTCGCTTAGACTTAGCTATGTGGATTGAAGGATTCTTCGTCATTCGCTGCCGAGCTAGGGAATCTGTCGAGAAAGTTAACGGGGTCTCAAAACGAGTTACAAGGGCCTGCTGTACCTGATAGGCAGCGTATTCCTCGTCGTCGGGTCCCCACGAGTGTGTCATTTGGGCAAATATTTGCTTCTCACCGCAAGCTAGGTTGGAATGATATGGGTTAACGAGGACAAGAGAAAAGGGAATTGGCATCCACCGTGTGGGGTTATATAGCTTCTTGATAGTGTGGTCCCCCACTTCATAGCTTCTTATCAACGCCACGGTTGCCCTATTCTCCTTTGTAGATCAGTGACCTCTTGTTTGGTATGTCATGGGCTGATGATGGTCTAGCTCGCTAATTTCAGCAAGTCTGCCCACACGTAGCAAAATTCTAGATGCCACGACAACATTCTAAAAGCAGAGGTTTTAAGCCACCGCTTCGAAAATAAGTATACATTTAGGATACTGTCCAATTAAAATATGAACTTCAGGTCTTTGGAAACAACGTAGTCAAGAGCAAGGCACTAAAACAAGGCAGCAACAATAATTGCAGCCAGCGTCCACCGATCTACATATATAGACGGCATATACGGAGCCCCGCAGACTAACTCGCTAATCTAGGCTAAAAGGGCCGAGCCGGCTCTATTTTGGTCTCTGCTATGCCTATTACGGTGGCTAGGGTCTGATGTTGAAAAGTACAACACTAAATATACGGAAACCCGTTATCATACAAGAATATTTCAAGCAGGACATTATCATCGCGGGGACGAAGAAAAAAAGGAAAACGAAAAAAATAACACGTTGACTTTAATACCTCTAATCAATACATCAAAGCTAAGACGGCACTTATTGGCTTATCTACTATATATCACAATCAAAACAATTACGCCACTCGAGCTTAGTTGCGAGATACCAAGCACCTCTTAAGCCTAGTTGTAAAATGCCAAGCTTGCACAACAAATCACCAGAAACAAGCAGATGGAATAGCGCTTTTAAACGGCAGCCTGGAAGGATTACGGCACAGCACACCAGCTAAAGCTCAACTATGTCTGGGCATAATCTAGAGCATCTTTGGTACTGTAAGATATTGAGACTAAGATGATATATGTCTATATAAACAACATCTCTAAGATTGATTGTGCTCTTGAAAGCAGACAAGTCGAAGCATTGTGCTCTCTTACTTTTCGCGGTCGCAACTCTATCACCATAATACCAAGTCTATTTAATAACATGAAGATCGAAACTATTGCACGATTTTGCGGCCTGGTCGCGGCCACGGGGGCCCTGGCGCAAGGCGACGATATCCCAGACCTGATCGCCGACGGGCCGTTCGCGCTGCGCGTCAAGGGTCAAGGCTGCAACAGCTCAATTGACGGTGAGAGGCATATTTATTACAAATCCCACCTCGCTACGCCACGAGAACCACCATTACTAAACCATCCCAGGCTACCTACACACGACCGAAGTGTTCGCATACCCGGAACCGCTCCTAATCCTGCACTACGACGCCGCGAGCCGGGGCGGCTCCGTGGCAGACAACTCGTCGTATAGGTTCTACTTCAACTACACGGGCGAGATGCACAGCGCCGCGGGCCACGAGCTGGGCTTCTTCGTCTCCGACATCACCGTCGGCGAGCCCAACGGCGTCGGCCTCCTCGGCAAGGCCCTGGCCCTGCAGTACCGGCCCAACACCAACGTCGCGATGCCCGCGTTCGGCGCCGCCGCCGCTGTTGTCGATCTTACTGGTTTTGATGGCCGTGGGAAGGCGTTTCTAGATTATTATACTGATGATGCGCTGACTGTGCCGCATACGCCCGCGAACGTTAGCTTGGATGTGGTGTATTGTAAGTTTGGCATGTTGACCGCTTGTTTGCCGTGTTGGCTGACTGATTGATGGTGGTAGATAATTGGGCCTTGTGCTGGCAGACTTCTTATGGCGTTACGGGTCGCACTTTGTCTTGGGTCACGGCTGGGACCGCGCATAATCCTACTTGTGAACGGGTCGATCTGCTTAAGACTGAGTTGTGAAATTGAAGTTGGGTTAGAACGGGACGAATTATGGCTTGTTGGTACGGATTGGTGTTGAGTGTGTCACGGAACGCTACGGATTAACCCCTGGGGACCGGGGGCATCGGGCACGGACCCATGGCCCGTGTATATATACTAGCTAAATAGTCTTCAGCCTAGAATAGAGGTTTTCCCTCCTTCGTGCAATAACAATAAGTCAACACTGGCCCTACCAGCAGTAGGAACTGTGACAGAGTGGTTCGGGCTGTCGTCTGAAAGGTTTACGAAAAGGTCATATGCGTTGAATGTGGTAATTTGGAGGCCCCTTTAATACACTTTGGAAGCTCTCTTAGGTTAACATCTAATATTTACACGGAAATCTTCAAATCCTGCTCTCGGACGAGATATGCTAGAGACCTATCAAACGCAAGTAATATTCAGGTTTTAGTGAGCCCAAGATATTGACCTGTTCAGTAACATAGCGACTCGGTCCAGCATACATCGAGACATTAATATTATTCAAGGTTTAGATTTCGATAATATTTCTGCGATTATATAATCCCTTCATGAATTAAATGTTGTTTTGCAAGCGTCAATTGATGCTACTTTGACTATATTAGCTGCATCTCACGATCACCATGATCAGATTAGACCTTTGCTCAACAATAGAAGCCATTGCATACCCCTATCTGAGATCCTGGCGTTACCTACTAAATAGGTAGGCTCTGCTGGTATCGACTAACAGCATATATTCAATGAACGCCGATATTAACATCTTGAACACTGCGTAGCATGTTTCCGATGTTCGCCTTGTCCAGTATAGCATGTTTATCGGCGCCCGGCCGTGCTCTTGTTCTTATGTTAAAGTGGATACGACGACTACCAAGAGGTCTCGAAAGCCGAAAGCATAATAAATTCTTCTATCAAGTATCCAAGGAGTGAAATTTCAGTTATGACTGCTGATGGTAGCAACCATTATATAATGGTAATCAGTGACCTAGGTGTACTCTCGAACGAAATACCTCTCCCCAAGCCATCTCTAGCCCCGCTATCAAGATAAACGGCGATGCCTACTCTTTTGTAGGTATTTTCTTGTTCGCCGCGTTCTACAAGCAGCAATCCCGCTCCACCCGAATTGAGATATACACACTCGACCTGTTTTGTAAGAAAGTCGTCATCATCCATCACCACCCAATTTAGTTCTTTATCCTGAATCGTGAGTACCCATTTTTCGCTGCCCCGCCGTGTCACTGTGGCAGGTACTAAAGAAGCCTGTAATTTTATTTCTCCCCCGTTGATAGATCCGTAGGGATTCAGATAGTCAGCGTCAACCGTAGCACTGATAATGCGCGCGTCGAGAATGGATGGATCGTCAATACCCCGGACGTAGAAAACAGCCGAGTCCTGAGAAGCCCAAGACCAAGATGGGCATCGGTATTCGGATGCTTTCTGTCCACGCCCCGATCGGGCCCACTGGAGTCCGTATACTAGGGCTTCTCGCCAGAGTCCAGAGAGATATTCCCATTTGTATTTCAAGTTGAAAGTTACTGCAAGGGCACTGACCGCTACTAGTTTATCGCTCCCATAGGTGAGCTTTCCGTAGGTATACTGCGTTACTACTCCTTCGTACCAAAGACGGGCCGCATCTTTGTTTTGAATGGGCCATTCCCCATACCCTCGAAACACATTTCTGTATTCAACAACCTCATGGTCCTCTCTCAGTTCAAGCCTGTCCTCATATGTGTTTAGATGAGCGCACTCCCAGAGAAGCTGAGATGGTGTATAGTATAGTATACGGGGAGAGAGGATAAGTTCCTGTAAGCACCAGGCTCTACCAGGGAGTACGCCGTGACGTACATACCGTCCCATTGGCCCGCCGGTTCCAACGTATGTCGATAAGTATAGCGTACTATGTCGCCCATTGCGAAGTTGATTATCAATGCGTACTAAGTTGAAAAAATCTTCGAGTTGTGATGTGGAATGGTCGTTGAAAATACCTTTCGTGGAACTGTCGCTCGAGCAAGCAGCGATAGAGAGGCGCGAACCCCGATAAATGCCTGCCATTTTTGATCCTTCGAGAGCCCAGTCGTCCCTATCGTCCTGGACTGCAACACTCGGAATCAGTCATCATCAGCTGGAGCGCTATTTAAAAAAGGGAGTTGTTTGGGGGTAAGATCCCCAGGAACGTTCCTGGCGGGATCAGAAATACCATCCTCTAAGAATTGCGAAGACGAGTTGAAAATTATTCCGGGAATTCCTTACCAATACATACAGAGTCGATCCAAATATAACGTATTCCTAGTTGTTGCGCAATAGCTGTTGCATCTCGGAGTGTTTTTGGTAATTCAGAAGGGTTGAATCCGGTCTTCCGGTCTTGAAGATTGCTTTTTTTGGTGATCCAATATGGATTTAAGTGATCACCCCAACAATAGCTCAAAGTACAGTATGCTTCGGGTTTAAACTCAGTAGCGCAAACTTCCTTGAGTATAAATTGGTTTCCAGCTAGATCAATTAACCGCGATGGTGGATCGTAGGAAGGTTTCTCGATAGGCGTCTTTCTAGCGTGCATATCCCGTTCTTCGCAGCAATCAGTAAGCCACGACCGCGCTACGTCAAATGAGCGTTCGGATCGCGTGTTAGTTAAACGACGTTTCCACGGCACACCAAGCTCAACAGCAGGATCGAGCTCATTTGTAAAGTAGCAGATCTTTTGGCTATTGAGGAACGATTAATATCTTAGTAAATGTTGGGGAGCGTGGTGATTTTGGGGTTGGTGATTTGGATCGTAACTTACGAATCCTCCTCATGGCCGTTCTCGTCAACCAAACGAGCTCGGTGGTCTCTTAAAACCACTCTTAGGTTATTCCACCATTCTGCGGTCCTTGATGGTTTACAAGGATCCATGCGTATATCCCACTTGTTGAAATAGGACCATAGCATGTAGCACAAACTACAGCTCTTTGCGGAGGCTGTTAGCTCACTATTCAACAAGTGCTGATAACCAGACTCAGAAATCAACACTTCAGCATCAAGCCCTCTGCATGTCTCACAGAGGGTATTGTCGGGACAAATGTCATCTACATTCCTCTGACTCAGCGTATAGGTGCTACACCTGGCCTCTGAGATGGATTTGGCTAAGTTGGGATAAGAGTTTCTGCGCTTCCATCTCTCGTCGTGTATCCCTATCGGATGTGTTAGAGGCGGCAATGACTGTGCTCGCCCTTGAAGATACACAATGGATTCCTTTTGCAAAAGCCATTGTTTGCGTCGTATTTGTTCTTCGCGCTCCCTACGTTGCTTAGGCCCCTTTCGTAATCAATTAGGAGCCTTGCTTATCATATTTTTGTCTCTTTGGTACAAGCACTTACAATACTCCAATATGATGAGATGCTAGTAGTGTCTGTGTAGGATTCATTATACCGCATTCCACCAGATTTTGAGAGTAGGTATGTGCGAAGTTTCTTCTTCCTCAGTCGATTCCCATCACCATATACTCGCAACCTGGCCCGCAATGAAATTACACCATGAATCAATCCCAAGCGCCTGGAGTGTACTTTTCGAAGAGATCGCTTTACCTTAAGTCGCAAAGAAGAGCTAGCGGCCGATTTTTCCCTCCCTAAGTGGAATGGCATCTTGTAACTGCGGAGAGAGAGGCCTTGGCGACAGTGGTGTTGCCGGCTGAAAATGACAGCGACGAAGTCTTCGTTGATTAAAGTGTGTTGTCGGGGTGCGGGGTGTTCAAGGTTAGCACCAGCCAATATGATAACACGGTGTTGTGTATCTTTACGATAAGGGTTGGACAGGATCGGGCACCAATCTATTTGGGTATCCGATATGCAATTGGTGGTTGATGCTGCAGGCTGCGAATATGCAGGACAGGCTGTTACCTTGGTGGCGTCAACTTCAAAGCCACCAGTAGAGGGAACGACAGTAAGCTTTGTCTACCCCGCACAGCTCAAAAGATTTACCGGTAGGTTAGACTGTGTCGTTGGTACTGGCATTAAAAATATTCCATTATGCGGAGTATTTATTTTCATCGCCCTACATTGCTCCTAGCTATATGGATATGCTCTCAAGATCAGAAGTGTAAATACGAGTCGTGGAAGTGAGAAAATAGGGACCAGGTCGTAATTGATGAAACCACTTTTATTACCGGGGTATCTTCGATGTCCTTGGCCCTAGTTTGACTGAGAGTTATGATTTATGAACTTCCTGTGATTACGTTTCGTTCTGTAATCTACGCCGGTTGGATATACGGTATTTTATTACTGGAGCAAGGAAGTTAGGATATTACACCGCTAAGGCCAAGTGACAACGCCTGTCAGCCTCCCGGCAAGAGGTTCAGTTCGAAGCCAGTGACCATTGGTCGGCGAGAATCACGAGACATGCAAAGCGCCTGCGATCGGAGGCAGCTGAATAAGGGTAGATCAACGCACGGCCTAAAGCTAGTATAAATATATGGGAACCGGTGAGGTTACACCAAATGATCAATTAGGAAGCCAAGAGCCATTGGATCAAAAGACAATTATTAGTTGAATATGAACATTTTTCTAAACCGTTGGGCGCGGGCCCTTGTCACATGGGAATACTGGAGTACAACTTCATTATGGAGTGTCGTATATTAACGAAGTCCAGTTAGAACAACATGCGAATAGGGGTAGGTAAGGAGTGCTTGACACGTCGGACTCTGTGCTGAAGGAATATAGAGCGTTTCTAGAGCAGCATGAAGCCTAGGGGCACTCTAAAGCAAAGGGACTGCTTGTCGTAGTAAGAATATAATAAAGTTCTGAAAAACACTTTGGATTTACTTTTGAAAGTGTTACAGTGTGTTTTTTCTTTATTTACATTTTATTTAGATATAGTTAATTCTCACGAGAAGATCACCTGCGCGTTTAGTGTGCTCCTGTTACCGCTTTTGATACTTTATCAAATTGGGAACCACGAGGCGACTTTGAAATTAGACATGGGACTTGTTACAGGAGACCTGGATGGGGCTAAGTAGATGCGCCGTTAATATTGGGTACTGTCACGAACCCAGTATACGGCAGGTATAGACTCTTGTTGTTGCACGAGGAATCTCAAGGCTACGTGAGGCTAACCTAGATACATATACAGTAGTCTCTTTGTCTCCATGCCTTGTGACAGGTACCCCTGCAAGCTGGAAATCAAATATATTAATATCAGAGCATCCTAACAGACCCCAAAAATGAAACATAGTTAACTCCCACGTTGTCGAAGTTCGAACGTTGCCGAGGATTGGATCTGTGGCGGCCTGCTGTTGCATATATGTAGCTAGGATTAGAACCGCTCCCTTGATAGAATATCACTATAAATTGCTTCGATACAATAATAGTTCTTTCGTAATAGCAGCCAAGTCTGTAGTGGCCGAGCTTAGTTTTGATGTTATGAACCCCCAATCCCTTTTTTGCCGTCTTAGTTGTAGTAATATTCGTCATCATCATCATCATCTCCGTTCTCTGCATAGCCGTCGAGCCGGTTCTTCCTTAGGAACTTATCTAATAGTCCAGCTACCTTGTCGTTGTCCATATCTGCGAATGCAATGTGCGTGCTTCCCTTGAGACCCGCATCCTTCCCTAGCCGGAGTATCTCCGCGTTCCCACCATACATATTGATAAGCTTGGCGGAAAGACGTGCCTGCGTGAGGAACGTGAAATTTTCTGGTCGGTGATCGCTGAATATGTACTGTATGGCCGGCAGCTTCGCGAGCTTCTTGAATTGTTCAACGGGAACAAGCAGGGGCCCAAACGGCCCGCTTCCTGTAATGTTCATATTGTCGGGGAATACGTAGCCGTAGCTCTCGTATGCTACAATCGCCTTGGTATTGGTAGTGTTGCTGAGAGTTGCTGCCAGTTGAGCACGGAGCCCAGCAGCTGAGTTCGTCAGGTACACAATGCTGTCCCCGACCTTGTATGAATCCGCCGCAACCGCCGCGGCATTCGCTTGGAGCCAGACATTGGCTATTGTGTCATACTCAACGTAACGAGCGCTGGTTACCTGGTCCCAGGCGGTTTTGTTCGAGGCGGGGAATTGCGTATCTGGCCAGAAATTGGGATACGACGGGCCAAAATTCCAAGCGACAAAATTGCCTTGGTCTCGGTAATCGGGTGCATAGAAGGTTGGCTCACAGGCCCAATTGGCGCGGCCGAGACGAGGAGCATCCCATAGATACACTGGATAGTTTCGTCTCAAGAACATGTCCTTGAAGCCTTCACCACCGTCGAATCGGTTCTGCCACGTCTGTGTGCTCGAGCTATGCCACATAAAGAGACTCGTCTTCCGCGGCTTCCAGGGGAGAAAATACTCTACATAGCCATAGTCGCAAGACAAAGTCATGTTCGGGTTAAATGGGCTCTGGATGGTCTTGCCAGCGACAGTAAATCCCCCGGAGCTATCAAGCACAATGGGTCGCCTCCATGATCTTTGATCCTCAGTTCGCTTTCCACTTGCCAATACAGCATATATTCCAAGATACGCCGTAAACATCCACATCTTTTCAGAGGGGACTTAGGGTATTGCTGATTTATCTTCTCGCAGATCAGGTAGACCAATGCTTGAAAGTGGCAATCGTAAAGTGGTAAATAGAAACGATGGGACCTCAAGCGATTCTATACTTTTGCCACATTAAGACTACGAATTGCCGTCTTGTGCATGCTAATTCGTCCAATCCTGTCACCGAATGATTAGCTGAGATGGTACATAATTAACGTTCTTGGTTTTGGGCTGGCAGAAATGGCTGTTCTTGGATCAATTTAGCCGCCACCAATTAACTATCAACACTGCGTCATACTGCAGCTACTGTAAGAATTGAACTGTGTCAGCGACCAGTTCATATAACCACTGTAAAAGACAAGGGATACGGGGGATTCGGAAGGGCACGGATATCCTGTTCATGTATATATTGGGGTCTTCACCTTGCTCACGAATTAATCAAGATGAATGCAGACATATCTACTACCTCTTTTGTCATATATAAATGATAATACAGGCACTCCGGGTAATTGATAATATCCTGGTGGCACATTTTGGAGCATTCTGCATGACCCCTTGTTTGTGTAAATAGCGCATAACTCCGCATTGCACCCGATAGCATAGTTTTTAATTTACAATTATTGGATTTATAAAATATTCCCAGAATATTCCTCATATGAAAGTATTGACTATGGAAATTAAATACCCTAGTAATACCGCATAGTCTACTATGTCAACCAATATGGTCTGCCGCCAAGATTCGGTTCAATTGTAAACCCACGGAGGCAACTAGCACGGCATACAGTCGCACTCGCTGTCCCACTACCTATCACTTACACCGATGTATATGTACTATACTGCGTGTTTCCATGCCTGATAGGCAATCTAGGTCTGGCCTGAGCTTAATGTCAAAGTCAAAATGCTCAGTAAGACTGCAAAGGCTGATCACGCCTATCGCGTCGCTATCATCCCTGTCGCAGATATGTTAGCAGCCGATCAGTCACAATATTACAGGAATCCGGCGAAGGTCGAACCGTATTGTTTGTTTGCGGTATATCTTAGGGCTGAGGGCCATGACGGGATTCGGCTGGGGACTTTGTAATTCTTGAAACGGCTCTTGGATCGGTTTGCAAACTATATTTATGAAATAACCTCTTCTCCGGAGTTGCACGGGGTGCTAAGCTCGAATTTCTCAATCACGGCACCGAAGGAGTGTTCGGTGTTAAAAATAAAGAATCTCAACAGTCTCCTAGACTTCGCGTCGCGTAAGGGGACACGGATACGCTGTGTCGAGTCTAATACTTATAGTAATAATTGCCTAGGGAGTAGGTCTCTGAAATAGGTTATGTTGCTCAACCTGCTGTGTCAAGGACAAAGCCACATACAAACGTGAAGAGTTCTTCGTTCCAAGTTTTCCTTGAGGAATCAAGCATAATGAAATACCTGAAGTTCATTACGTCTAATGTCTAGCCGCAAATGGTTCCTGGCATCATACGTTGAGCAGAATGTCAAATTGAGGTGCTTCCCGAGCTTAGCCGCAATTAATTAAGCTTGTCTTGCATATCGGGCCTCATTATGACCATGTCGACTTGAACAAACTGGGTGATTCTGCGTCGCAAATAGATTTTGTAGATAGTTGTTCAAGGGAAACTGGTCGTTCCGGAAGGACCTGAAAAAAATGTCGTGCATGGGAACCAATCCTATAGCTTCGGGCTTTCTTGGCCGCAAGATATCCAGCCCTACTGCGATTAATGCAATACTTAAGCTAACCAGGGGGGTCACGGGCCCTGGGGCTACGGGCCACCCTAAAAATCATGAATCTAAATTATAAAACCCCCACCAACTACGTAGATAAA
>MU383935.1:0-154088 GCA_022495065.1 Xylaria telfairii
TCGATTTTTATTATTTTTTTTAAATTTTATTATTTTTGTTATTTTTATTTTTATTTTTCTATTCTTTAATAGCTTTCTTTAAATATAAAAAATAACAATTTTTTATTAAATAGTTTTATAACTTATAATAATTATAAAACATTAGTTTTTTATTATTTTTATTTTTATTTTTATTAATATTTTTAAATACTTTAAAAATATTTATAAATTTATTATCTATATTTTTTCCTTTAAAAGTATCAATAAAATTTAAAAATAATATATCGAGGTTATAAACTTTTAAATTTTAACAAAAAAATTAAGTTATATTAAAAACTAACCCTTTATAATCATCGTTTAAACTATTTAAAACCCAAGCTATAATAACTTAGTTAAATAATACTATATTTTTTAATTTTAAATTATTAACTAATTTTTTTACTTTATTTAAATAATTTTCCATAAATTTAAAATTATTTAAAAAAATATTAAATAATTCCTTTAAAATAAAATATTTAGTTATAAATCTTTTTAAATTATATAAATCCTTAAGTTTTTACCAAGCCTTTTTAGCTAAATCTATACCTTTTAAATACAATAAAAAGCCGTTATTATATAATAATTATATTAAAAAAAATACTTTTTCGTTTTTATTTATAGCTGGATTCGTGTCTGTAAGTACTTTATAACACTCTTTTTTTTATAAAGTTACAGCAGCCCGTATAACTTAAATATTATAATTTTTAATGCTTTTTAGCTTTATTACTTAATATTTATCAGCAGAAGTTATTTTATAAAAATAAAAAAAATAAAAATAAAATATAAAAACTTTAAATATTTTTTTATTATTTTTATATAATTTTCTCGTTATTTTTATTTTTTATAATTTTTATAAAACCACTTATAACAGCGTTTTTATATTCTTATATACTAACGCCACGTCTTTTTTATAAACAGCAAAATATATATAATTTCAGATAAAATTTCGGATTAAAATTTTAAATATTAAAATAAATCTCCGTTTAAAAAATTAAATAAATTCTCTATATTTAAAAAACCAATAATATTCTTATATAAAATATTATATAACTAGCAGAAAGTATAATTATCGAATCGTAAAATAACTAGATTAAATAAAAAAATAATAAACCGGTAAAAATCTTTATTTTCTTTTTTAATTTTAAAAGCTTCGGCTTTTATTTCTTATAATTTATTATTCGTATACATTAAAAAAAAAAACAAATAAATAAATTAATTCAATTATCAAGTTATCGTTTATAACAAGGCGTATAAATATTTAAAAAACTTCGTACTCTTTAATCTAATTATATAAATCAAAATATAAATCGCGAAAATAAACAAGTCTTAATTAGTAAAATAATATTTTCGTATATTCTTCGTATTTTTTATATACTTTTAACAGGAATTCGGGGTGCTCAGGAATCATTAGTATAACAGGATTTTTATTAATTTTTTCCGATTTTTTTTAATTTTTTATCAATTTTTTATAAATTTTTATTCGTTTTTATTTCATTTTATATTAGTTTAAAAAAATATATATAAATAGCGGGTACATATATAAGTATATCAAGGCAGAAAAATCATTGTATCAAAGTTTCGGACTCGTTAAATAAATATTTATTAAAATATTCGTATTTTTATTAAAGATTATTAGTAGTTTTATACAACTACCGGGCTTATAACCTCTCGGAAGTTATTACATAATAAAACTATTAATTACATAAACTAGTAGTAAATATCGTAATAACCGAGGTAGTAGTGGTAGATAAATTAATATATTACTATATTAAATATATAAAATATAATAAATATCATAAGTAGCAGCCCATATATTTATAACCATAGATTTAAGGACCTTGTAGGTGGTTTAAGGACCTTGTAAGTAACCCGTATGGACCTACCCTGTATTAAGGTTTATATTCTAAACCTTATTAGTCCGTATTAGCTTTATATAAATATTTAGGTTTTAATATACAGGTATTCAGTATAATACTATACTTTTTACCTGCATATATGACCAATATAAGATAGCATGACAAAGGTGAAGAAGGCAAGGAGCGAACGCACTCGTAGTCCACGCAACCGCAGATCGGGCTTTTGCAGTTGTGCCGATTATCCGTATGCAGTTTCCCATCGTGAGAGCACCACGTATTATGTTTCTCGATACAGTAGTTCGTAAGTAGTGCCGAGCCGCACTTTACGTAGTATTCAGTCTTCCTGGTAGCCATCCCGCCGTCTGAAGGCAGAGTGTATGCCATAGACGCAAGGATCGCAAACAAGACGATGGACTACAATCGGATTCCGTTAACCACTACTACGGTAAAGCCTAAGTTTTCTTGCACATACCTTCATGACGTCTATGCAAGATAAACCAAGTATCATAATCAGGTTCGAGGAGCCGTTTATATTTGAGATCTACCAGTTGATCTTGGGGTTCATTTCATAAATCCATCATGCTGCTAAGATTGCATCCAGGTGGTAGAATCATAACGAGTTATATAAACATGTTGTATCATGAAGTCAAAGCAGGTTTGTTGTGGCTTAGACGACTATACATGTGCCTATTCCTGTGCAATCATCCACGGCCTCTACTATTTTCTTTGGATAACGTGAGAATGTTTAGTCTTGGCTGTACGATACCCATGACTTGACAGTCCACTGAATGCACTTCACAATATCAAATATCGTAAGATGTTGATCGAAAACAGTGTTTGTGATACACTTTAATCCTGACGTCTCGCGTAGGACATGAATGCGTAAAAGTGAATATTCTAGATAACCACGTGGGTAGAGCGGATGATTATAACTCTTCCAGGTCAGAGTGGTTGCCATTCCCTCGCAGAAAGTATGAAAAGCGTAGTAATACTATTGGATACACACAGAAATACAAACCATATGTGTTGAATTATAGGTTATGAGACAGCTGTGGTAGATGTATCATATATTCGTTAAGCATAAGGAACAGTTCTAAGTACAGTGCTGTGGAGTAGCACCTCCATTTATATGGACAGATGTGTGTGGGGTGAAGTACCCAGCCACCGGCTTTACCAGCCCCTGATTTCAACAATATGAAGGGAAACGGGGAATAGATAGATAAGCAGGGGAAACTTATGGCTAGCTTTATGATAGGTTTATTGTTATCTTTGAAACGAAGGGCAAAGAGGTGGCGCATTTACCACCTTACGATCAGAATCATACCTTGAAGGCTGCTTGGAATGTTCACAAGTTAATCAGTTTCATGCAGTGATCAAGCTTGTGCTACGATACTAGCTTAACTAAAGTATAGCAGTAAGTGCAAATACTTGACATTATCTCCTGCAAAATTCGAGAACATATTGGAATAATGGTTTTAGTGTAAGATTCCACGGGCCGATAGCTCAATAGATAAGCCAATTACCCTAGAGCCATTTCTTGTTGCCGAAGTGTGACAAGAAACGACCACCATCTCCTTTCTCTATGCTGGCATTTTCTATGACTGACAAAACTGCCTCGATCGACTCCGTAGGCGTGATAGGTCCCTTGAAGCTCGGCGAGTATCGCATATAACTCTCCATCATAATGTTCATGTTAGTTTGCTGTTCGGGGGTTGCTATACAGAAGTATGAGTCAGTAAGATGTCGTGCTAATACTTGAAAGTATTAAATTCAAGGATACGGGTTGGTCGTACGCTCAATGAAGTGGCCTGTATCCACAAATCCAGGACAAACACTCAGGAAAAGCACACCATCCTTCTTATACTGGGCGTTGAACTTGGCCGTGACTACATTCAAAGCTGCCTTGCTCATGGAATTCAGGGAAAGGGCCGCGATTTCATAGTCGTTTATCCAGTCAATGTCCGCTATACCGCTAGATATCGCCACGACCTTTTTCGCCGTCCCCTGCAATATCAGTGGCATAAATATATTATACAGGTGAATGTTTGCTAGGACGTTGGCTTCCATTGACTTGTGGAATTCGTCCGAAAGTTCTTGCACTCGCTGACCTCTGCCCAAGTACCCATGGGTTGTTAGCCGGTCTCATAATCATGGTGAAGCAATCATAACTTTCACTAACATAGTTCCAATTCCATCGTAAGTATCTATTGCGGTAAGATAGGCCGCATTGGCGATAAGGTAGTCGAGGCTTCCACCCGTGATGGAAGCGACATCGGCGGCGGCAGTCTAACAATATAGTAAACGTCAATAATTGAGAATTCTTTAACGCCGGCTGACTTCCAATCTTATGTCTGCTCACCTTCAATTCATCGTACTTAGTGACGTCGGCCCTTAGGAGTGTAATATTGCGACGTGAGTCTAGTTCCTCGGCCACCCTCTTCTCAACCAGCGGCTTATTACGGACAATGCCAATGACGCTATTGGATGGATCACTGGAAATTTTCTTCAAGAACTCCCACTATATAGCACAATTAGTCAGGGAGACGTTCAACACCATGGAGCGACATTTCGGCTGGAGCTTCGACTTACGCCTAATCCCCTAGAAACTCCTGTGATGACGTAGGAAGGCATTGTATATAATTAGAGAATATGATGGAGTGTTGCATAAAATCTGAAGACACACGTACGAGCTCTCTCTCTCATCTGTATGAACCAACCACTCTCAGCTTATGACTAGGTGGGCTGCTAGTAACCTTTATAATTGTACGATGACTCTAAAGTCAAGTCTTTTCCCTAGCCGGCACCGTGTTCCGGTGTTTCTTGTATCTAGTCCCACTGGGTTAGGGCCACATCGGTATAACCCACGGTCGCCGAAGCCAATTACGGGCTTCCCTCAACCACTAAAACCCGGGGAGCTTGGTAAGCTATGACTTCATCAGTAATCTTCCAGAGAAAAACATACACGCTTCGGAATACCTGGGATTCATTTTTACTTCGATATTAATAATGAGATCACTTCTTCTGCCGCAAGATGTCAACAAGTCGGGGAATTTAGAGTCTACATATTAAGTTGAAAAACTCAGCATCAACTGTTTAAGTGAACTATTTATGAGAACGACGGGTAAAGCGGGTAAATGTGAAGACTTTCAAGTATCAAACTCTCTTGCTGGTATTATCTTGCTTGGTCTTAGGCACTATTAATTTTTTTAACCTATTCATGAATGTGCTAAGCAATCGATTATGCATTGGTCAATAGGAGCCGTATACATATTTCTCACCAATACATAGTGAGGGAGGTTAATAGTATACAATATCTTCTGAGCCAACGCCAGCATTTATCCACTCCATGAGAGCTCTCTTCACATTATCTGCGCCCTTCTCTGCATAGCGTACATCTGGGTGCGCTGGTGGTTTAACGGTCGGGTCGCCTGCGATCCACGCCACAGGGATGCTGCTCGCTCCGCGACATAGGTTATTGAGCTCCTTAACGTGAGCTGGGTCGAACGCCCGCCCAAAAATGACACCCCGCGGTGATTTCCCGTAATTGTGCGTCCCAATGTGATTGGAACTAGGCGACTTGGGGGCGCGTCCAGCGAGCAATTGAGCGAGGTTCTCTTTTGCGTACGCGAATGAGTCTACGAAATGGATGACTATCGTTGGCTTGATTAGCGATATTACTACTCAATATGAGAAGCCCATCACGAGCCGAACCTTCGATTTCAGGCTGAAGAAAAGCCGTGACTCTTTCTCCTGTCTCCAAAGTCGCGCCACATAGGATAATAGGAATCGGATTCGACGCGTCGGCCATGGTTTAGGTTGCGTTGGTAGTTGTGTTACTTTGCACGAAGACCTAGGGTTGCAGCTATGGAAATAGTGAAAAATAAAAGAAAAAATTCGGAGTAGGTGAGACGAGCATAGTAACCGAGAACATGAAAGAATTAGTACTGCCCGGTACTACCTTCATTTATGACCCATGAGTTGTCATAGACAGTTTACAGCCCAGCAGTGAGCAGTGGACGCTGGAAACTCCCCGATGCGTATTTGCGTCATGTCAGCGTTCATATCCCCGTGTTCTCTCACATCCGTGATAGGCCTTATCCATTCCCACGCATGCTATAGACCAGCCTCTTTGAGTTCTTGCTTGTGACCTAACAGCGTCTGGGCTATCTGAAGAGTCTGACTATCAACGCATACGATACCCACAGTGGTATAGTCTCACGGGTTGTCTTAGCCAATCACGGCGATTATTAGAGAACATGGAGCACAATTCCCCTTTCCGGTGTCAATGGCCAATCACGGCCTTTTCTCAGTTCGCCCGTAGCGTATAGTACTTAGGTACGCGAAGTTCCGTACCCGGGGTTGGCGCGGAGCGTACCCGGAGTTAAGGAGTAAAAGGTTCTCGCGGCGTAGCCGCCTAGCATTGAAGGTAATAAGTTTAGATTTATATTCCGATAATAAATAACCGATCTATTGCATGGGGCTTTTAGGTAAGTAAGGGGAGCCGCCCTCAGTTTGTTTGTAGACTCTACAAAGGCGGTGGCAGGAGCTAGTAGGCTTGGCTATGCTCATTTAATACCAGCATACTCCGTATTTGTGATGAAAAGAAGCAATAAAGATTGAGTCATGGCCTGTCGAACTGCAGTCAATTACTCTACCACTGAGCTACGGGTTGAGCTATTGGAATCGTGATGCACCGTTGCTCTCCGTGCCATTCCAGAACCATTCCGCTGAGATGACCACCAATTATCTGAGGCGTGGGCTGCTCCCAATACACGACAAACATTTTAGTAGTTGGGGGATATTTAACTCGATATGTTAACCATACCACGCGAGAATGATGCGGTATCTATTTAATAGATTCATATCAACCTAACTATATGTGCTTTAACAGATGGCATTACTTCGTCACCATAGTAGACAACACTCCGGAGATAGGTGCCATCCAAAGGCCGAAGAGAAGATCCTAGTCACCGGAATCTGGTTAAGCCGAATTATTAAGACCGTTTAGGTAATCAGAATCCCCAAAGTCGCGTCTCAGGTAAGAGTGCAGAGCTATTAACGTTAACCGCGTCCTTAGGTAGGTAGTTTGCATGTCCATTCGGCGGCGATGACAGCAGATTTTTATTGCACGAAAGGCATGTGTAATAGCGGGTGAGAGATTACCTGGCTACCCTTAAACACCCGTCCCTTGCGCGATCTTCCTAGGTCAACGTTCGACCGCTACACATCTTAAAGATGCCGGGAGACAGACGGGTGCAGAGCATTCATCTTCGCACCGCGTGTGATCCATGCTCTTCGGCTAAAGTGCGCTGCGATAAGGAACATCCAGCCTGCAGCCGGTGCGTCCAAGTCAGGCTGCAATGCTCGTACAGCCAATCGCGCAGACACGGAAGACGATTATGGCGCAAGATGGCAGCGGACGGGCAGATCAAGATGGCAACAAGCACAGCACTAGAGGCTAAAGCACCAGCGGTATCAGCAAGTTCTATCGTGCCGGCAGTTGCTGAGCCTGGTCCGGTTAGATCGAACCCTTTGCTAGTCTCCCCGTTAGTGTCACTAGACGTCGTCCAGGGTCGAGATTCCCTGTTGGACTATGGACAGCAGGAAGGAGACGAGACATCGGCACTGCCGTCATCATGGCTTTCTGGGGATGGATTCAATGGCGAACTCGATGTGAGCTTATATACGGATTGGAATATGGCCAATTTGTCGCCGCCTCCCCTAGAAGCCGATATCATGCCTGCTTCAGAGCCAAGTCATCATATCCCCACGCCCAGGGAAGGGCAATCTCCCACACTGAACACTACTAGCTCGCATGACTGCGAGGCTCAAGCTATCTCCATTCTACGTTCAATGCAACATGGAGAAATGTACGAGGGAGCGACATCGTGTTCCATTAACCCAATACAGTATGCAAAGCTAAACCTCAGGCCAGGCTTCGACCGCGTGCTAGCCACTAACAAGGCGGCGCTCGCCGGCTGTGCTAGGCTAATGAGGTGCTCCTGCGCACTTTGCCCCCATATAATCCTCCTCCATGTATCGATACTTTCCAAAATGTTGTTTTGGTACCGCGTAGCCGCGATGGAGAAAGCGAGTCTCCCGGAGCACGGTAGGAGCGGGATTGATACCCATTCCGCAAGCCAGTCCCCAGAAGACGCGCCAAGTCCTGATCAATTCAATGTCAGCCCGACAGGAATACAGGTTGGAATACTCAACCTAGATTCTGAAGACGAATATAACTTGCGTCGCATGCTACTACTTCGCGAGTTGCATAAGACTGGAGACGTGATAGATGAGCTCATAAACGTAGACCGCACAGCTTTAGACGAGAATGGGGACGAGATGCTAAAGAGTTCTGTGCAGTGGTCACTTGGGGGCATTGTGCGGGTTAGGGCGGAGCTACAGGCTGTGATACGGAAAATAGAACAAGTTCGGTAGCGGTCGCATTGAAATGGGAATTCAGACACCAGACACCATACGCCCAAGAAGTACTACTGTCCTTTCTGGAGTTGCATTTAAGTCAGTGATGTACCTAAGTAGATGTAATCATTGACTCTTACCAGAACTTTATGTGTATCCGCTTCTTACTTTTTAGATCACGTGTGGTAACAATCAGGATAATTCAAACTATCGGTAACCTTGACAATGCCTGCATGACCTGATGAAACTTGTTTGTCAGTCTCTGTCGGTCTGACTTCGGCTTGTACGATATTGAATAGGTCAGATTAAGGCCTGTGCAGCATTATCCCTCGTTTCTCGAGCTCTGCGCCGTAACGTAACACCATGTAATACCGGTTGGACGGGTCAGGGGTACAGCTAGTAAGGTCATGAGGCGTTTTAGAACCCGGTGACTGATTACGGTCAAGATGTAACCCTTTCACATCTCAATTGCATAGACATACTGTCAACAATAGAGAGGTCATTCGTGGCTGCATCAATCTTAAGATTATTGCGAGTAATTCATGCGGTTAATTCATGGCTAGTTACGCTATCTCAATTGTGACCATACCCTCCCAGGTTATGCTTTTCTCCTTCTTAGTCATCCATCAAATACAGATCGGTTATCTTCGGCGCCAATCCCATAATGAAACTCCAAAGTACTAACAAGCACGATCCAGCTAGCTCAGACGGGCGCCGATCTCGATATCTATATGCCGCCCATGCTGTGGAATAAATGCAACAGATCGAGATACAGGTGGACCGTATTCAGGAAGCATATGTTGCCTCCAACGGGCATATTCTTTAGCGCGTGGGTGAAGTACTAGTCTCAATCGATGGGCAATGCCTTCTTGTTCCAGCCCGATTATCTGTCGTGAGAATGTGGTCGATCCGATTTTGGTAGCGCTTTCTCCCGACTCTTCTGACTTCTCCGGCATATTAAAGTGTACGATATAACGGCCCTGGTGGAGTTCTTCAAACTGGCAGTGCGTGGTCGGACTCTCCGGGAGTGTCATGTATCTGAAACTAGGAGCGTACGTTCCAGTGACGAGATTAATATCTTTCAATCTTAATACTTTAGGTTTCGTAGCCATGATAAAATGAAGAAGGTTTATTCCTGAAATGTATAGCCCACGCAATGTACAGTCTTTAAGAGCAAAGGGTGATGAGCAGGTAGTGATGTCTCGGTGAACCGGGGGTTGTACGGATGAATTCAACGGGTTTCGTCCAATATTGAACCAGTGTATATCGAGGCTTTCCAATTCCGGCATAATTGCTGACATATGCAAGATTGTCTCCAAAGCCGATGCCACATGCTCGCTCTGGCTCACCGCATCCAGAGCGGGAGTAGGTAAGAGATACTGGGTGTCCATATTATCAACTACGGGCGACGATAAACTTAGCGTCAACCGCTTCAAGTGTTTGAAAATGCTGGCTGGGCAGCCAGGTCTCTGTGCGAGGCCTAGGAATGCCGTATACTCTAGGCTGCAACTTGGGACACTGCCAAATAGGTCCAGATGTTCATCCACGCAGAGACTCGACTCGCTTAGCGCTGCCATGGTGATTTCGAAAGTACGCCGCGCTGTAGCCCATGTCTCTGGCCACATATGAGTAGTGCGACGTGTGATACGTAAGAGAACACGAAGGCATAACGAAGCAATTGAGCCAGCCTGTATGTTCTTCTTTAAGTTGCGGAATATCACTGTAAGAAGCCGTGTATGTTCATTGAGTTGGGATTCTGACGCCGCCTCCTCAAGCCCCACGATACCGATAATGGTGCAATGCTGAAGCCGACTGGTCGAATAGCTCTCATTGCTCAGTCGTGCGAGCTTCTCTAGCGTCTTGGTTTCCAATTTAAAGTTCTTGCGAGAGAATCGTCGAGCGAAAGACGCATGTGAAGCCTTGCTTTCTATGGCGCGACTTGTACGTCGTAGAGAAGCGATGTCTTGGAAGTTGAGAAGCTTCACAATGATTTCGATTAATTCGACTGGCAGGGTTTCCAGAGTAGATGCCATGGTCAAGGCACTAGTATGCTATTATTGACAGACGAATGTCAATAGATATGGACTCGGTAATTTCTCGATAACATTGATTATCCATAGGGCAAAACCAACCGGGCATAAGGTTGTAAAATTTAAGAGCTTTGCTATCGATTTCTAGAAAGATAAAATATCCTGGAGTATGGTCCATGCGTCCTGTCAGGCTATTTAATGGGTAGTCGCAAGATGATGGATCATACATGCTCTCAAGGCACATGCCCCTAATGTTTGTTCCATGGGCACGTACCGAGAGACCGGATCCGACCCGAACCATCCTACATATTATGCATGCAATCACATGAGCCGAAAGCTACAAAGAAAGGCGTGTGGCTCCAAAAGTAGGTTGTTATTGTTGTTGTTGTCTGTCTACTGTGTGGAGTGGTGTGTAGCTATCTAATATAGTAACAATAATGGCTGCATTGTGTCTGCTGCCCAAATCACTACCCGATCCTCCCAAACAGCTATATGAGGAGCTAGGAAACAGGTTGTGAAGCCAATGGTGAAAAGCAAATAAGGTGACTTCTAAAACACAACGATTGCTTACATATGACGCCGAGCCCATACACTTGAAGCCTCGCTACTATCATCGATATCATAGCTTCGTAGCTTCTGGCAGTATCGTATCTTTCGGGTAGCCCGAACAACGGTCTTTATTTTTTCCCTCTCTATCATCTCGTCAAATAGACTGAGCTCCGCCTTTTTCGCGAGTTCTCGTGCATGGGGACCCATTGCTACCAGACACCAATACGGCTCCGTCCAAGCAACGCTAAAGTCCACAAGGAGCCCGGCCTTGTAGTTTCTAGCGTATATGTCCCTTGTGTAAATTCCAATTTTTCTGAGTTGCTTCAGGTCTCCCAGCATGCGACGAGGGTTCAACACAGAGACTTGGGATGGGACGAGCTTCTTCACTAGAGCACGAAACGGTTTTCTCGGAATCTGCCCCGACTCTTCCGCTTCTAATCTGTCCCACTCGAAGACCTTGAACTTGTCCTGAAGCACTTTTTCATATTCGGCACCGAGGGTGATATACCCGAAGCAAGGAACTGCAAGTGGCCTAATTTCGATATTGCGTGACTCAGACCTGCTTCTTCGAGGCCTGCGCCTAATATTATTGCCCATATCTTCATAATGCTCGTTGATCCTCGCATAAGCTCTGCATTCAGCGAAGAACGGGTCTGTATGAAAAGTTAAGGTTTCGTTGGATACCTTTCGTCGTAGTGAAGTGGTGATTTCGTATCGAGCTTCTGATGCATCATAAAATTTAAACTTCATATATGTCAGAAAGTATGCCAAGTTATCGTGGAGGATGTCATACGACTTTAAGAGCGAAGCGTTCCTTAGCAATGCGGACGTCAAAAACGTAACTGTGTCCCGTCTCGCTCTCTTCTGACCTAGGATCGCAACTAAGGAGTCGCAAAAATTCAATTTCTCCCCGAAAATGTTTGAATGCTCTAAGTTTTGGTCCTTCACATGGAGGTACGGGCAACCGCCTAAGCAAAAGGGAATCGACGTCTGGCGCCATCAGTGAATGAAGTATCTTCGCTATAGGCAGACTGAGTCAAGGGCCTTGAGTTTGGTGTCTGTGATGCTGATTGAGAGCTTAGTGTATCCCCTTTTCAGCCAGGCGGGCGAACTACAGCTTTTATGTCTTGGTCGCCTCGCCAGCCCCCTGTCTCAAGGGATCAGGCAGATCCCGAGCCAGCTGAATCGGTAAGGGATCGGGGTCGGATCTAACCATCATATCTAACCCCTTGACGCTCGTTTTCGACTCCCATCTGCGAGGGATCAACGAGCGAACAGCTTTGCTCCAATGATGGCAATTGAACGGTAGGCAATTGGTAATACATATGAAGGTCACCGGCAACATGCAGGCAGTTTAAAAATTCGGGGGATACAAGTATAGTCCATCTGACAATTATTGGCCTACTTCGGGGCCTATTTTGACCATATAGATCCGTGCATTGATTGGGTAGTGACATGGTCACCAGGCACAAAGGTGCTTGAAGGCAATTATTAGAATTAAGTACTTGAGCTACAAAGTAGTTTCAAGTGACCCCACGTTGGATATCTCTTTCTAGTCCCCCAATTAAACATCGAGTATATTTATTATTTACCGTAGTTGACCCCGCGCTAGGCCACAGAAATGACGATGGCTTGTACCTTGTACGAGTACCTTATCCGACCGAATCCGACAACTCAATCGCAGAAAAGCCTGACCGAACCTCCATACTATACCAAAAGTATACGATATCCAAGTCCGAGTTATATCCAAAATAGACCAGATTCAACGCGACGACCATTCAAAAGCTTTTCAACCAATGTCTACAACGAACATTAAAGACCGAGTCGAGTCTTCACGACTTCCCCCACATCCATTCCTTCTAATTATTGTAAAGTCCACGACGAGGATTCTATTGAGGCTCTTATTGTTAAGTCCAATCGGCCTATTATTCTGGAAAGTTTGGAGCACACATCCCAAGACCTGCTACTACAAGGCGTATTCATAGTGCGAGGGGGGCAGGCGCAGCCTTGCCGTACTTAGAGAGACCGCGTCAAAACGAACCCAAAGCTACGGCCTGGGGGCGGCAAAAATAAGGTCGAAGTGGTGTCCAGATCGGGCCGGTGTGGTCGATGTTCATGGCCACAACAATATCTTCTCAGGAGACACTAAACTTAGCAGGAATTGGAGGAGTGGAGACTTAAACAATTTCATTGGTAAAAAAGGACAGCAGCCTCTACAAGATAATCCAAATGTGAGCGCTCTTTGGCCTATTCGACAGGTGCTACATTATTGCATTGAGGGTCACACGCGATACGAATACATCATCACGGATGAAGAGCTTGTTTGTTATGAGTGTACGGCCGATGGGGAGCCGCATTCCAGGAGCCACAATAGAAGACCTTCTTGACGCGCGACACAAGGAGACTCATTTGTCAAATTCCAATCCATCCCATGAGAACGATCCGACTCCAGCGAAGCATTATCCGTCAATCTCGCTTTGTACGTTCTTTTCATCCTCACCGCCAATAACGGACTTCTAGATCGGAGCTACAGTAGTTTGGAGGACGAAAAGTTGCGTAGCGTTAGGCCCCGGGGGGGTTTGTGCGAAGAGTACCCCAGCTTTTCCACCAACGAAGAGTATAGTCAGGATGCGGACGCTAGTGTTGAAACCCACATCGAGGACGCCCCGACGGCTTCCGTATCAAGCCAGATGGTTACAGGCGGAAACACGAGCGGGTACGGAAAAAGATCGAGAAGTCTTCCCAGGTCCCAAGGAGAGGGAAATAGCTCTCATAAAAATTCTAGGAATTGAAAAGGCTCTTTCTAAGTCGTTTGGTGGCTAGCCAGGTCATAACTAATTGAGAAAAAAGCAAAAGAATCCAAGAGCAGGTAATTAGGCCCGTTGAACATAGGCACAGGAAAAGAGAAGGAGAGATAATTGGTATTCGACTGTTACTATACAACTGCGTAGCGCATGCGAGCTGACCTCTGCATTCTATCATTTCCACTGTTCTCATGAGTTTGCAGCATTAGAAAGTTGAAAAGGGCGCATTACAGCATCTATGTCGCTAGCTCGTGGTAAATACTGCTCTTCTTTTCAACTTTTAGGCTTCCTAAGAGACGTCAACATCTCTTTTGCTTAAATATGCTACCAGCTTGACACTTTAATATTGTTTACTTGACCTGCCGCGGACTTTTTGCAGCCTGTCCGGCTTTCGTATACAAATTTTCGTAACCAGCTATAGCACAATCATTATAACTCCTATAACTTTACGGTCGAAACAATGGAGACGATGGTGATAAGGGCCGTCTCAGCTCGTGATTGCCCGTCAAATGGCCCTAACAACTACGTATACTCGACGGAAGGCTTTTGGAATCACTGTAGAGAAGAGGCTGGTGACCGATGATAGCATAGGATTATCTTCTTGTTCTGGTAGGTTACAATGCTCTCGGTTACTATTTAGCCGCCAAATCAACGCAAGGCTTTGTGGTATAAGTGTACCACTTAATATAACCCACCTTGGCTTAGAGCGGATTTCGGCGCTCGGAATCATTAAAATATATGCGAGATTCATAATTCATAGTTCAAGATAACTCTTCATCTAGAGGCACGAACAGAGAGAAAGCTGATACTTGGGAAACAGATGCTGGTAAATGCCCAAAGAGTTTATGAAATGCCCGTAAACATATCCAAGCCCGCTCCTTACTCCATGCATTTTACCTCGACAAAATTTCCATTTGCCCGTTGATTCTCTAGTCGCAAAGATCATACCTCAGGTTTTCTGCCGTAAACAGCCTCGACGACGAAGTACGGCTGTATCTGCATGTTGCGCATCTCTTTGCGCACACGCGCGAGGAAAATTGTTACCTGCTGCTCAGACCAACCCAATGCATTCGTAAAGAGGTACATGGCATAGCCTAATATCGCAATATAGTTAGCACTAGACCTCACAGAGGAGTTATATCAAGGGGGCCGGAAACGATGATGAGATGAGGCGCTTTGAGGGAATTGTGAGAATTCATACCGTCGAGGTCCTGCTCCATCGCAAGCCGACAGAACGCTCCCAACTGCTGTAGCTTTTGGTCCTTGGGCCAAGGCGTTGCAGGGAGTTTAAACGTCCTTGAATGGACCTCTACGAACCCGGCCTTCTTAAACGACACCGAGATTGTGCCATCATCGACCATGCTCATGCTACGGCCGTATTTCGACGATGCCTGTGCCATGGCCCCGATAATGTTAGTCATGTCACCTCAAAAACAACCGGACCAATGGTGGATGGCAAAAGGACACTTCAATGACTGACTTCGTTGAACAGGCGCCCCCAATCATACAGCGCGGTACCTTCCCTCACACTGCCATCGTCGCTCCTCAGGTTCACCGAGGGGTCAATGGCCTCAACCCAGCCGCCGGGCTTACACGTCTTGAAGGCCTCTAAGTAAAGGGCATCCCAGTCGGTGATGGAGCCGAAAAGATAGCGAAGGTGTACAAAGTCGAATGCGTTTCGTGCATATGTCCAAGGCTGTGTGCAGTCTTCGATCTCAAACTTTAGGTTCGGTGGCACCCACTCGGGCTGCGAGGGTGATATATCGGTGCCGATGACCTCGGCTTCAGGGTGGCCATCTGCAAAGTCACTAAATTTCGTATGTTTGAGTACATATCACTGTTGTATGCTTAAAGGGGCTCCTTACATTGCCCAAATTCCTAAAAAGCTAGTTGTTAGTGCTTTGTTGCCGACTACAGGGGAATAAGCCGGTATAATTTTCTCACCAGTTCCGCAGCCTACGTCAAGGACTTTTATCGGCCCTTCGGCAATGGGGGCGAGATACAGTTTGTTGTCGAGTAGAAGCGTAAGGCAATGATGGCTGCATTAAAGAGAACACGTAAGCCTGCAGCTGAGGTAGTCATAAGTTCCATATTAAGACTCTTCTTACACGCAATCCATGCTTTCAAGGTGCGCATCATCATTCGGTGCCCTGACCTCAGGTTAGAGAGCTATGGTAGTATAGTGAGCGAAGCTGCGCGATATAGTACTTACCAATGATCTGCAGTACCCTGCAACGAATGATATGTCCGCCCGTGAATAGTACGGTATTCTAGTATACTCGCGGATAGCGACGCTGTCGTACTGGCGCTGTTATTGGGAGTCATCAGTGCCATAGCTCTGCCCTCAACAACAGCGACCGTTCCGAGGCAACTCACGCGTCATCGCCAAGTGCCGAATCTCCATCATCATAGATATATTCCTCTTCAGGTTCTTCATCATCCTGTCGATGAGCGGTAAATGACCTGTCAGTTTTCCCAGACTATGGCGTCAAGCTAGGCTGGAGGGAGAGAGTTCTGAGATCATGCTCATACAAGTACTTACTGGCTCTGTCCAGTGAGTGGTTGGTACGATGGGCGCGGCAGATACAGACGCCGGAGGCGCTGCGGCTTCAGAACTTTCAGCAGCCATGCCAGCGGTCACGATTATACGATATCTAGTTACTTCGCAACGCTGGAATTCCGTGACCGACAGCCAAACCTAGATTATCAATGAGAAAAGGAAACAGAAGAGGGGGCGCTAGGTAAGTATTAGAGGTCCTTATCTAATGGGTTGATGGCTACCTAAGTAGGCACGGCATAGCACAGCCTGTTAACTACAGCTGGGTTAAAGAATAATAAGCAGCAGATGACTTGCAGGTCCAGCGCGGAGATCGCCTTGAGGACTTCTGGCTATGGTCTCTGTGCTGGCCACTGAAGTTGGCACACGCAAACCTTGTTATGTGCAGGGGTATCAGGGACGTGCCACCACCCCTCACTTGTCTCCAACAACCGGCTCTCCAAAATCTTTTTGCTTTCCTCTAGAGCCTGCTCATCTATATTGACGTTTCTTTTCGTTTTGCACAACGCTAAGCTCGGAAAGCGGCCAATCATATTTTATCATTGTTTATACTGCCAGGCGATGTACTATAGCTAATCTGGAACCCTGGGCTACATTGATTTCCTGCCTTATATTTGCTGTACACGATGAGTTCACCTCGCCGCAAGCACGCATTGCTAGGTACCCACGTGAGAGTGGATCTGAACAGCCGAGGAGCTGTTGTCAGATAAGGTGCTATGTAAGATCTCGTAGTTCTTCCTACTACTGCGCCGTAGTAATTCCATCCTTTGATATCTTTCCGTGTCCATATGGGCACTAGGAACCAAGGGATCAAATAGCCAGTAACTATTAAACATCATAGGAAGAGGTAGTCTTCTCAGATTCTACTGTACCCATACGAATGCCATACAAGTCGTCGTACAATGCCTTGTTTAGGGTTAGTTCACCGCCAGCCGTTGAACGCCACGCTGACGGCCCGCTCTCAGCTATACTAAATAACGACTAAGGTTAGGGAGGTACTCAGTAAGATGCTGCAAGGGATGTAAAAAAGTCCCGGGACACGATGTAACCAAACAAATTCTAGCTCGGTTTTCGGGGCGCGAGAAACCAGTTGTAACTGATTCCCCAACACTAACAGCTCACCTCCACATCGTACAATAACTGCCGCTGCAGCTTATCTTTATTAACGGGAAACACAAGGGGACGAAGGGGAGGGATGAGGCGAAGAGGTAGGGTTGACTAATCACTTAACAGGCTACGCTACATTGTCCTCTGTGAGAGAAATTAAAGACCCGGCGTTTCCGTCCCTGTGCAATGACACCTGGCTGCCCTACGACGCAGTCGGCGCATAAGCGAACCACTCCTTAACGCCTACGCCACCAAACTGACCATTCCCCGACGCCGTCAAGACAGCCCTGAGCGCCGTAGTCGACACAGTCTGAAAGCTGACCTCGGGGGGCGAATTAGTTGCCGCGGTCGGATAACCGCCCGACCCCGTGAGCGACACGGCGGTCCACGCACCCGCAGAATTCAGGTACTCGACGCGCCAGGACGCGGGCGGCGGAACGCCGATATTCGAGCCGGCGGGCTGGTCTGCGAAGAAGGCCATGGCAACCCCGTTCAGTTGCACCGTTGAACTCCACGTGTACGTCAGCGTGCTACTCTGCGGCGACTGCTCGGCCGCGTACGAGCACCAGTAGTCCGGCGGCAGCGGGTTCGCCTCGACGCGCCCGTCGTGGATCGCCTCTACCCAGTACTGGATCGGCGTCGTGTTTGCGGACGACGCCTTTGCCCGTGGTGCGATGTTTCGCGTCGGCTGTGCAGCACCTGTTGCCCGGTGCGTCTGCGTGACCTTCTTGATCACCGGCGGAGATGCGCTGTCGTCGAATTCGAGCTTGTCGAGCGCGATGCTGCGCCGGAAATGCGTTCCTCCCGTCGCGTCGCGCGTGTGATACACCAGGTAGTAGGTAGAGCCGCCGTCGCGGGTGAAAACGCCTGGGTGTGACGTGGTGCTGGATACGATGTCCAGCACGATACCGCGATATGTCCAAGGCCCCAGCGGCGACGAAGCTGTGCCGTACGCGATACAGGCATGGTAGCTTGTCGGTGTGCATGGAGAGTTCGGTCCAGCGTTGTTGCCTGCATAGAGCATGTAATAAGTGCCCTTGCGCTTCATGAGCCATGGCGCCTCAAAGAAACCAGTGAGTGAGGAGACACGCGTCACAGAAGTGCTCTTGATCGTCACCATATCCGTGTTTAGTTCATATGCTAGGAGTTGCCCGAACGTCCCGAAGTAGATGTATACACGCCCGTCATCGTCTACTAATACCGTAGGATCGATGTTTTGAATGTTATTTCCAGGCGACGGTACGCTTTGAGAGATGATGGGGCCGGATGGATGGGCATCAGTGTACGGCCCGAGGATATTATCCGACACGGCCACCCCGATCGCGAAAGGGTCCGCGCTGCTTGTGCGCGACTGGGTAACTGGCGCGTATAGGTAAAACTTGCCATTCCCCCCTCGCACAACCTGTGCCGCGAACGCAGTGCCCGACCTCGCCCATGAGAACACGGTCTGCGGCTGCACAATGTTGGCGTGGAGCGTCCACGAGCCACCGCTTGGGTTCGGATCGGCTGACTCAAAAATCTGCCATTGATTGATGCCGAAGTTGTTCTCTGTGGCACCAGCCTGGTCTCTCCCAGAGATAATGTATACCGTGTTGTTCACGACGATTGGTGCCGGGTCGCCTGAGTAGTACGAACCGTCAGCGAGAATAGGGTTTCCGGTTGATTGAAAGCTGATCGTTTGCCGGCGTTCCAACGGAGACGACGTGCTGGCCGGAGATACCGCGAGCAAGGCAGCTCCCACAAGTCCCAATAAACGGCGCATGCTAGCCATGGTCATTGTGCCCTCTCAAACAAATTCCTGCTTTTCGTCTACCTTCTCATGCGGGACTGGATAGGCCAGTGGGCGCGTTAATCGACCTCTAACAGTTCTAGTACAGACATGCTAGGCATATGGAAAGCACAAAAAGCAGAGCCTCGTACTTAAATAAGAACCAGCAAACATAGTTGAACATTGAGATTCGTGGATATGTCACCACTGTTCAACGTGCCCAGCATTGAGGAATTACCCGATGCAAACATGTCCGTCCGCGACTTACCCAAAACGGTTGCCGCTCCCCGTGCATGCTTGGTACCGCCCCGAAATCCTCCGTCGGAGGAACAAATTTCCACGGATAACTAGAATTAAAGTAGGTAATGATTGTTTGGTGAATCTGACAACCTACATTCGATCATGGAAAAGGGCGCTCTCTCTGCTGCCTATCACTCCAGTTCATATCTGCGAGCAATACAACCACCCGGAAAGAACTATGGTCACCTGGCTATTTCAGACACCTCCTACAATCGTGCTTAAGACTCTTCACTGCCCGATGTCCCCATCTTGAGTTAGCCCAACAATAGCCTTGGCGGTCTTTGTTGTATAGACATAATGGTAATAGGGGAGACAAGTTTCCCGCAAAGGCGTCAAAGCGGCCCAGACGGATTTCATACATTGCTCCCATTTCTGGCTATTGGAAGTAATCTGTAGGAAAATGCCCGGTTCTGGTATCGGAGCAACTTCTCATAGCCTACTCATGCACTATAAACGGGTTTGAGATTAGATAGAGAATGGAGGAGAGAGAACCCAGTATGAAGACCACAATGTCACATACCGTATAATTAGGATCAGAGGTGAATGTAAATGACTATATTGCTGCTAAAATAAAATAAAAATTACCTCCACCAGTAAGTTATAAGATAGAAATCTATTATAAAGTGTTTTTCGTGGTATTTGCTAAATGAAATATCCAAATATTTTCACGGCCCACGAGCGTGATAGACGTGTATAACTCGAACTCGAGCTGTAGTTTAATCATTACCCCGAAAATTCCGAAGACACTGAAGAACCCGAAGACTCTGAAGATTCACGAGGATACACATCTCGTGGGCCGTACGCGACGTTGGCACCCAATAGGCCTACTCTGATACAAGCAGCAGCGATGAGTTGTTGGCCACCATCCAAACCTTGCTCGACTGACTTGATCTCCTGTAAAAGCGATTCGCACACCTCGTTAAATTGTTCTCGCGTATTCGGACAGACTTTAAACCTGACTCCCTCGCCCCACCTTGAATAATAATAGAGTAAGCTCAGAAGCCGATCAGACGTTTCTATACTAGGATGAATGGAAATGTATTGGGAAGTTCGTAGCTCTGTAACTAGACACCTATCTTCCGGCCAATGACCCTTGACTGATGGCACGCACAAAATTCGCACGGCTCCGCAAACCTCAACTGCGGAAATGTGACTTGCGATGTAACCTAGGGCTGTGTCTGCTGTGAGCGGAAATGCAGAATAACAAAACCTAGCCCAGGCTTTTGCTGAGATTTGTATAAATATCCGGTTAAGACCGAATTCGGGTGCCACATACAAGTCCGTCATTTCCATCAAGGCAAATAATTGTTCCGACACCTTTTCACGAAAAGGTAATCTGTAGATGGGAGGAAGACGTATGTCGTCTGCCACAGTCAGCATGGCGAGTATATAAATTAATCTTGTCATGATTGTCATGGATCCATCAGGGATCAATTCCTTCCAAGTAGCACAGGTCAGAATTCCATGCCACAAGCTATTGCGCGATAATTGACCGGATCTATGCGCTGCAATGCATTTGTGTGTAGGAGCTTGTGCTGCATGACTAGGTCTGGAGAGTTGGACCGTAAGTTGAAGCAAGGCTTGCGCGAGGTTATTAACTGCCTGGGGACAAATGCGGTGCGCGGCACCCCGTTGGCGTGTCCCAGTTATTGCCATAGCCAGCAAATGGGCAATGAGAGAGCCACATGCTGTACTTTCCAAAATACGGCCTATTCGAGATGACACATAGGGCCAGTGTCGGTGCTCGCCGCAATAAGACCAGAATGCAGTTTCTGCCGTGTATTCATCCGAAAACCAATGGCCCGTTATGCTATCCACGACCTCGTCCGTGTCGAATTGTGTAAAGCGGGAGCCCAAATTGTCGAGAAAAGCCGAGGCCATTTTGGGATAGTTGTTATACCACCCGTGTACGAATCGCATAATCTGGTGTAGCCTTGACACCGTAACCGTATCCCCGCCTAGCCCCCCGTACGACGGCGCGACCAACAGGTAGCTTAGACAACTCTCGCTAAGTTTTCGGAGCAGCACCTCACGGCCCAGCCCTGATTCGAGCATGCTCCCATCCGGACCAGAGAGAAATTCGAACGCAGACCGATGTATCCACTCCATTGTTCTGTCTTCATGTTCAAATATGGCGGGACACGGTTCGTCTCCAGCACATTTGCGGCGCTCCAGGCCGCAAACTCCCGGCATGAAACATGGCTTATTGCTGGTGAATTTTCTACCCGCCCTCTTCCACACACTTTTGTCGTAACGCTGCCAGTTGGTACTACGAACTTCAAGGAGACCTGCGCTTCGGGTAGCAATCTGGATTTCTGTACTTTCGCATTCCTTGACAAATTCCTCATACGAATTAATTCTCTTTTTCAACTGCAAAATCGCAATTATTGGAATACCGAAGGGTTCTTCACAAAATTCTCGCTCAACCACCTTCAACTGCACGTAAAGGGCCAATGACTTTCGATAGACGTCATCAACGGCCGTAAGCATTTGCCTAAAGAGTTCACGAAGATCCCGGGGTAGGGAATCAAGGCGTTCATGCAGGGTATCTAGGTCATCACCGGCCATGGACCCCTTCAGGAGCGACTGGGTCACTAGAGAAGCCCATAAAAACACGCCTTCTGAGCGCCGTACAACTTCCCCGGCTAGGCTGGCACGCTCGCCCTCGTTTAGTTGCGTCGTTGCTAGAGATTGGTGAACAAATCTTTTTATGTCGCCCCGGTTTAGATCCTGGAGACAGAGCTGTTTCAACCCCTGAAACCTAGTGGCAAGTTCCAACTCAGGCCGACTAGAAGCACAGACTTTCAAATTGCTGAAAGCTTGCAGTTGATTGATATAGTCTACCAGGTCATTGTAATCACCCGTGAACTCATCCAGTCCGTCAATGAAGACGCAGAAACGAAATTCTTGGCTAGATTGGATGGCTGTGGTAATATGGTTGCGCAGATTTCGTTCCGTCCAGACTGGGATGGCCCCAGCAGGAGAAGATAAACCAGCAACGATGTTGTCTGCGATAGCTGGATGTAAGCGACAAAGTTGGTAGAGAAGACTGCGTAGAAGACCCGGAACACTATTTTGAAGTTGAGTCCCAGCACGCCAGAAGAAGAACGACAAGACGTTGAGCGTACGCCCATCGCGCCAAAGATTTAGTTCCTCGTGTGTTCGTTCGTCTTCAACGATATGTGCCATCAACGTAGACTTCCCAGAACCAGCTTTGCCAGATACCCAATACATCGAAGTATCTTCGCGGAGCCATTGCCTAAAGTTTGACCATGGCGGCTGGATTGTGGTACCGTAACCGGATTCTATGGATGTCGATCCGAACAGCCAGCCTAAAGTATCCGGTGCCGGTTCTTTGATTAGACTTCGGCGCTCGTCAATCTCGGGAAAGAATAGACTCCCAAGGATTTTCTCACGCATCGTGGTCCGATCGGCCTCGTTAAGCCGGAGTTGCATATCGTAATTGACGCTGTCCAGTTTGCCAGCCAAGATAGTATTATTAATCTCTTGGGCTTTACGTTGCTCTATTAGGTCATTAATGAGCCTTTGTATAAATGAACTCAGATTTGTAAACTCCTTGCTCTGCGCTACTGTCAGAATATCAATAGAGGACCTTTCATCAGGGTTAGTGTTGAAGATCTAGCACACCTCCTTTCCCTGGCACTTACAGTAGTTTCTGGGAGATCATTTGGTCCAAAGTAACTCGATCCTCTACAAGGGAGTTATGAAGCTTTTCGATCTGCTTCCCTTTCTTGACCGCGCGGATAGTTGCTCGTATAACGCTTATGTCCTTGCCAGAACCGCGGACGTATTCTAGGAGTTTCAAAAGATTTTCGGCCTTCGACGCACATCTTGCTGTAAGTTCAGAAACTGGGTCTGTGGTGCTTTGGGGAGTAGACGGCGGAATGAGACTGCCAGTCAAGCTTTGGGCAGCTCGGATATTATCTTCAAGTTGCTTGTTTCGTTCTGTACTCGATTCGGCACTGCTACGAATTTCCTGAAAGGTGTTGTATGCTTTGACTGCAATCACTCTTGTTAGAAGCAGACTGTCGCCCTTACGTTTCTTGAGAAGATAAGCACCCTACCAGTGAAGGGTAGTAGGAATTTTGATGCGCCATTTCGAGTCTGGCTTAATTATGGGATACTTACTAGAGGCGTCAAGAAATTGGAGAGCGGCTGCCGCTACTCCTAAAGCCGACACTGGGTCCATTTCTGCAAGTTCGACTCCGTCGATGAATATGAGGCATCAAAGACAAGGCTCTATGCTACGGTGCCCGATGGCGATAACTTTTTAGAACTAGGGGGGTACTGGTTATCATCAGTGCGCCACAGCCACCATATGCAAGCCATCACGCTCTGGATGGTAAAATAATTTTGCTTAGGGTCACATCACCGCATACCCCGCACGTATGCATTACATATCTAATACTTGCCTAGGCAGGTTTTGTAACTAAGGACTTGTGCTAAAGGCCTAGAACGATGGTTCATATTCAGCTACAATTTTACTTTGGGTCGAAAGGGTTCTTGGTTCACCATTTATTTCCTCAAAGTGCATAACTTTGATGATCTACCTTCTCTATTTATCGCTGCGTCATGAGATTGTGGGCCTTCTACATGAGGCTATATTCCCGCTTCGCCGACCAACAGGTACTAATGTAAGGGCCAGCAAAACTCGTATTGAGATTCCTTTGATAGAAAACGTGTGTTATTTCCACGAATCTATCCTTTTTTTGATGATCTTTTGGAACCTGGTTGCAACATGGAGAGGAGATCGAATCTACCTCGTGGGCTCCACGCGATCTGTTTTGACTAAGGTACAAGGTTTAGTGGGTCTAACCTATGATGTCATAGGTCATAACAACTAACCTCCAGCTATATGTCCCGCCATTGGGCTTTGGTAGGCGTTGGCACCTAAACCTGTGACACCTTTCAATAACAAGCATGTCAAAACTACGTTCTAGTCATCCTGAGTCTCAAACGTAATTATTTAGAAGTAAACATAGTTCATTTTCATTGTCCCCTATGTAGTCAAATGTAGGTGTGTGAGGCCTTCTGCGTCATAGAACAAACGCTAACGCAATGTAATATCGGACATTGGTTTGCGGTGGTTGTGGTGGAGGATTGTTATCTAGAATTTATTAACTTTCCCACCACCACTTCTAGCTTCCGGTAACTGAGCATCTATACCAAGGCTTCAATGGTTAGCCCCACCCAGCTGAAGATCTATAAGTTAAAGTACCGGTAAAGAGAAACGAATCGTCACAACGTTATGGAATAATACCCGGAGACTGGGGTTACCGGGAGCCCGGCCTTTGCATGAGCATATGAAATTAGCTGCGCAAATCCTGCTACGTACATGGGAGGCAACAATGCTATGACTGCTAGTAGTGTGAATTATGACACGAATTAAGTAGCTTTAATCTAGCTAGGGCCTTTCTTAAGTTTCTTTTTGATGCTCAAGCAGCGAATTCGACAGTTTGAAAGAGAGGAGGAAATGGTTCGTTATAAGAGCTGGTCAATGACATGATAATAATTAATATTATGACAAACTGGCCAAGCGGCAGGGAAGAACATGCTGTTGAATAAATACGTAAGAAGTAAAAGGGGGCCCTACAAAGGAGCTGCGACCTAATAGCTATATAGCGGATCCGTACAGCCACAGCCCCCCGAACATGGTTGGATGCATCCCTTATTAGCAGCACTGGATATCACCCAAACCAGAAGAACATACCATTACCTAAGGGCAAAATGTTAAGCACATTGCATCTGCTTGCTATTAAAATATTGGTAAGTGTCTTGTCAATACCAACTAAAACATCTTCTATAAAACAAAGATAACGTTGAACCACGCACTCCCACACCCCATACCTAAACTTGCACTCGAAGTCCACCACATCTCCCCAAATCCCGTATATCCTCACTAGTATCGCAACGCGTCCAGCTATCACCTACCTAACCCGCTCCCTTCTTCCCATCTGGTCCGCCCTCTACGCTACTCTCATCCGACTCCACTTAATTATCCTTAGCCTTGGACTTAAAAGCCGGGGCATCCATCCAACTGCCCACGATGGCGAAGATAGCGCATCCGACGAACAGCGGGGCCTGCGGGAACCCGGGGCCGCCGAACTCGGGGTCGAGGCCCATGGTGCCGGGGTAGAGGAGGGCGGCGATGCCGGCGATCCAGTAGATGGAGCCGGTGAAGGCGGACACCAGCCTGAACTCGTTGTGCAACGTCGGCGTCGCCGCGGAGCGCCACGTGTAGAACAGGGTCACGAGGCCCAGGGTCATGGCGAGGTTTATGGTCTGGCCATTGTGGAATCTGCGGGAAAGGGGAGGGGTTCGTTAGTTCTCGGGGCCCGCGTGGTTCCGTCCGCATTTACCGGGGAAACTTGTGAACTAGGTAGGTACTGTACTCACTTCGCATGGGGCGGCCAGTTGGGGTTGAGGATATGGGTGTGGCTGTAATCGGCAATGGGCGCTCCGGCAATGAGCGCAATGCTGTCGATACTAAGGAGGATGCGGCCCAACATCGTGTTGTCTGTAGGCATTGTGGAACAAGTTATAAAGTGTCTCTGCCCCTCTCGCGGTGTTAGCTCGGCGCTTTTGTATCTGCTGGTAACAGGTCAAGATAACGTAGTGTAACGAAACTAGGTAGGCAGGATAAGAAAAACGTCGTTATAAGACTCGACGGTGGTATTTGGCGCTATAGAAGAAGCTGAATTGCTTAAAAACACGGTGATTCTGAGACAGGTAATTGTTTTCGTTTCTTGATACCCAATGACGGCGGGCAATCATCCTTATAAGTCCAGGAGTGAACGGGCCAAGGTCCGCATTGAACTTGGTACCCAGTCTATATTCTCCGGACGAGCTTGCGATCATCGTGGATCCAGCCGGCGTCATAACGAAATAATAGGTCGGGAGCGTGGCGGGCTAATCCACTCTGGTATAGCCGTCTTCTATTAGTATGCCACAACCGAATCTTCACTGGAACCATTCACTCGGCCGTGCTGCTTTTCCCCGACACGAGGACCCGAGCCGCACCCGCTTCCGCACTTCTCCCGCACTTCTCCCGCATCGGCCACTTTGGCCGTCTGGGAAGGTAATCTAAAATAAACCAACATGACAAACTAGAAAAATCCAAAATAACCAAAATTTCCTTTGCTTCAGGAAAAGGGCAGCGAAGATTATTAATGATATCCGCAGGCGGCCTGGCATGCTCCCGTTCTCCGAGAGAGCATGATCGAGCGAACGTGAACAGCTGACTTATCACCCTTCCCCACCATCTTTGCCCAACAGTATTTTAGCCGGCCTAGGTTGAAATACGGACAAAAAGGGTGTCCGAAGGACCCGTCATAGAGCGAATAGGTAAGCAAAACTTGGACTTCTTTTATGTCCACGTGGGTTGTCGTTATCACCATTAGGGTTGTCATAGATGACACATAGTTGGTATACAAGATACAAATCTTACATTTCAACACCAACTCCGAGCTGAACACCAGACAATTCGCTTCGTCGAGCTTGTCTCTGCAGGGATTTCCTCCCACATCGTCCTCACGTTATTGTAACCTACTACCCCATCTTTCGTTACCCATAGAAAGTGGCGCAAAAAAGCAAATGGCCCGTAAGTGGCCGGATATCTTAAATCAACCCCATGTAAAAGAACCCAAGAAGATACAAACTCGCTACCCTTGTCCACACACGCGCCCATCCACGGTTGACATTCCGTTCGCTAGCATCGCGTGTCGCCGTTCTCGTTTATCATGCCGTAGCATTGATCATAAAAGACGCTCACTTCTCCGTGTGTCCGTTGTTGAGCAGCATTTCCAGTACAATCTGTTGACCTGCAACTTCTGGATGTGCCATCACGATTTTCACGGTGCCCTTCGAGTCCAGTCCGTTGTCAGCTTCGTTGGTACGAGCTCCATATCCATTCGGGGGATAGAACCCCCCGGTGGGCCCCCGAACGCCATAGTCCAGAACCCTCACGTCCCGACCGGCAATGATTTGGCGCAATCGGCCATTTTCCGCATTTCGTACTTCTACGTAATCATCGTTGAAGAGGATCAGATATTGTCCATACACTGTGGCGCCCTTGGCTTTCTTTTGCTTGCCCGAGTACTCCATAATGACACTGCGACTGACATCGCCATGCTTGTCAATGTAGACTGCACAGTCCTCGTACGCTAGGATATACTCTTGGTCATTGAGACGGAACATACCCAAGGGTCGTTGGTCTCTGATACGGCTCGCGATGTTGGCAATAGCTGGCTGCTTGGTATCTGGTATGGACATGGGTACCTTCTTGTCGAGCGTCATAAGCTCCAAGCCCTTTGCTGTTGCTATAGCTATATATGATTGGAAGATGTTAAGCGAGTAGCATTCGGTAGGAAGATAAAAATCGTCATAGTCTCTGAAGGTTTCCGTGGCACCACTTCCAATTCGTCGGGTCCCGCCAAAGAGACGCGACTTCTTTTCGGTTGCTTTTTGATAAACAGGCTCGAGGACCTTGAAAGTGCTGTGTAAGTTTTCCTTCTTCTTGTAGAACACCAGCATCCGGTCCTTCATACGAGCCGTTGCAAAGAATGCTACATCTTTTGCCAGCCTTTGCGGCGAGCGACGAGGATTGTCACTCGATGGGGCCGGGAAATTAGAAGGTGGTGCTACTACATCCAGGGGATAAGATATGAGGTTACGATCCGAAAGCACAAGAACAACCGAAAACTCCTCGAGCACGGCGATTTGTGTGACACGTGCTATCGAGATTGTCTATCAACACATCAGTATTACGATTCAAACGTCCGGGGTGTTTGTTCTCTTTACCTTGCTCCAACCTCGCTGGTCGCTAGCGTCGGCCACACACACACCAACATCAGTACCCACTGCTACCATATTTTTCCCGAAGGCTGAGAACCCAGTAGCACAGTGCACAGGAGCACGTGATATTGGTGAGGGTCCCCTGCCAGGGCCAAACGTCTTCTCCAGCTCTCGAATGGCCCTGTCCAAGGGTGTGCCACGAATGTGCACGCCACTCACATACTTGCCCACGCCAGACACCGAGTCATAAGCAAAAGCACTGTCAGCCATGACACGAAGTTTGAACGGCTCAGCATTCTGCGCGTATAGAGCTTTGGCGTGACGTGTCTTTGCTTCAATGATCCTGTCGCACCAGTCCTGACGCGACTGTGAGGATGATGCAAAAAGTGTATAGACCTCGTGACCTAGATGTTTAACACGGAAGGGATATAGTATTTTCCCCTCACTTTCTGTCGAGTTTATAGGTGCTAGTCTATTCATAGCAGAGCCGACCGAAGAACTTGTTGCGGTATGTTCCAACCCAGGGCGCTCACTCGCATTTGACGTGACCTTGTTAAGTTTGGTGTCGGATCCCGGATTGGTAGAGCGAGTCAACGGTGTAGCGATACCTTTTTGTTTAGATATAGGGTCATCCTGACTACTCTCTAGAAAAAGAAGTGGCATCGGAATAGGCTTTTAAAAAGTTAGCAATAATCCGCTAATCTTCGGGTGGACAAAACTTACCTCCTTTGATACATCATACTTCTTATCCCGCCCAACATCGCGGGAGACAAATTTAGCAAGGATCAGATAATGGTCGAAAAGCAGAGCGCGCGTATCCACCCATCGTACACCTTTAGAACCCATCCGTTGAAGGTCGCCTTCTAGGATAAGCTCTCTACCTAGATGGTCCAGGTTCAGGTCGGCGTGGAAACCAGGTCGCATCACAAGCAACGAGTCTAGCTCCATCATATTCACTTTCTTATCCATCTCATCTACTTTCGCGTCACATTCGTGCGCAACGGTCTTGATCTCCTCGATTGCCTTGACCATGTTCGTCTTTTCTTCGCTGTCTTGTCGCATTTCTTTCAAAATGCTTTCCAATAACAGTGGGTAACGCTGCAAGCGTGTGATTGGGGATTTTATGTAGGTGTCATAGTTGAGACGCTTTGAACGAGGATCCTTCGAGACTGAATCTAGAAACTGTCGAAACATGACGTTTCGATCGGATTCTCTTCTAAGCATGAGGATCGCATAAGGCAAGGACGCAGCATACTCAATGTAGGCTGTTCTGGCCTTCCGAACCCATTCTCGAAATATATCACTCAGCCCAGTAAGCCAGGGACCCTGTTCTTTTTGACGATACTTCATTTGCGCGAGCAAATGATCTTTGTTGACGCGTTGGACAGCCTCAGCTTTACCGAACACAGTGTTGACGAACTTTTCCATCCTTGATTCTGCTATTATCCTCGGCTGCGTGGCTATGAGCCGGTCTCTGTAAAGGTGTCTTAGGACGTCGAGCTGGTCCATATATGACTCTTCCGTGGTTATGCATTCATGAATAATATTTTGTCTCTTGATCTCATGCTTTGACCTGTCTTCGACGTTTTCTTTTGTCAATTTGTAGAAACTCGCCCAGTCGAGGGTTTTCGTCCCATCTAACATCAGCTCGTCAAGGTTGGCTTTTTTCAGTGTCCGCATGCAGTGGAATGAATAGCACCGCCCAGTCATATCTTGTGGTTCCACTAGTCCCTGGTTTTCATGTAGCTTGGGCGCGTAGCAGCCGACTCCGGTCAGCTGCCAAAGTACCCCGGAGATGGAACCATGGCCGAATTTCAGCCATTCTTCCTCTGGCACCAAGATACCAGCTCGCAGAATTGATTCAACCACTTGGGCACTAAGAGTCTCTGCATCTGCAACGTTCATCGTAGGAACCTTCAGGCAAAACAATCTTACCAGGCCATCTTCAACAGTTTTGCGTTTGAGATCTGGCTCTCCATCTGCCATCTCTCGGATCCATTGAGCAATCCCAGTAAGTGCCCATGGCTCTGTACAAGATTGAACATCAACCAGCGTGAGCTTTTCGGGTTGGAATTTCCGCCGCCTTCCTGTTGGCAAGGTTATCACATCATAATTCACGGACGAAGGTGTGCCGGTTTCGTAACCATCGTACGGCAACCCTTGCTGAGCTGCAAGCTGTTGTTGCTGCCTTATATGTCTCATTCTCGCATTACGCTCCTCCGCGGCGTCAGTTTTCGATCTGCCGGGAGGCTGGACGTGAGGGGAAGTGCTGTGACTTGATAATGAGATGGATCGCTCAACCTGTAATTGCTGCGCATTTTGCCCATAGTGTGCATCGGGGCCCGTATAGGGTCGTGTATCAGCACTCAAAGAGTAGCTATGTTGCTGGCCGCTTCGATTTGGGGATTGGACGGATAACAATGAGCTACTGTCCGATCCAGGGGGAATCGCTGGCAGAGGTCTGTTTCCAATTCCTGGATGATAAAACATATCAGGGTAGTCATCTTTGACTGGCGATTCGCTGCCGCTCCGCCTCGAGTGAAGCGAAACACGCTCATCCCCGTCGTCGAAGCTAAGACGGTGCGCCCTTGGGGACTGCAGGCCACCAGTTCCTCCGTAGTCCAGATCGGCCTGTTCGAAAGCGGGATATCCCGAACTATCGTGGCTTCTCTGGGAAGCGTGGTTACGACGGATAGTTTGCGCATCAAATTGCGTCGTCTCAGCGTTAGGGGGGGAGCCAAGGTTGTTATCATAGGTGAGTTGGCCGTCATATCCACCACCCATAAGACCCAAGTCCATACCGGCATAATCACTATCACTGCTTGGTTCCTCCCTATGGGTTGGGAGACCTGGCTGGGCCGCAGCTTCGGGCTGACTGAAGAGCGGGAAAGAGCTGCCACCTACTGAGCTGAAACGGCGGTCGTCTTCTTCTGCTTGTTGTAATGCCCAAGCACCCGCTGCGCCCTCGGGATCGCTCTCATCCCCCTCGTCCTCGATAATGGCACTGGGGTTCCTTGAATTATTTCTATTGAGTGTAGAGGCATTGGACGAGTAACGATTGACACCGGAAGACTCATCCGAGTTGTTGATTGTCGATGTAGTGGAATGGTAACTTGCGCTTGAGGCAAGGCGACGCAGGTTTTGAAGTTCACCATCTGCGAATCTTCCGTTCCGTTGATCGTAGGGAGTGGGTCGGCTACGTTGTGAGCCTCTTACCCTCCCAAGCTCAGCCTCGATGTCTTGCATAATGTTATCCTGCGCAAGATGTTCCTGAGCCAGGTCGGGCCGAACATGACCATTAGTCCTATAAGATTCAAAGGAAGGGTCTTCAATAGGTCTACTCGGTAATGGCGCATTGGTCGGGTGCCGTGCTAAAGCAGGGGAAGCGTGTGGAGAAGGCACAGGAGAAGGCGTTGAGTTCGAGTCGGACGCAAGATTGAGAAATGAATGCGGATCGCGGTCGGAGTAATTCGGGCCAACGGGTATCTGTGATGATGTTGGGTATGGCGCTTGAGGATTTGCAGAGGAATATGTTGCAGGTGGGCTTCTGCCATTACCCCAATATGTCGATGCATACTGGGATTGAGGGGCTTCCTGGGCGGACGCATAAGACGGCGCCGTGGTGCTTGCGTTACTGCTCTGTCCGTAGGTAGAGGCAGGCAATGTCTGGTCATACCCCGAGTATGTTGTGGGCGGAGTAGGCATTGTCATGTGAGCCGATGCCTGAGCCGACTGCGGCGCATATGCTGGCTGCGATTGGAAGTAGGGGGACTGGGTCGTCGGCGAACCCAAGGATGGGCTATTGTAGTTGTGGCTGTAGCCTGCGTAGGTGGACTGGCGCTGGGGACCCGTGGAGCTGGAATACGCAGCTGGATTGTATGGCGCATGCGCAAAGCTCCCGGTCGTCGCGGTCGGGCTATACGGAGCGCTTGGCACAGGAGGCTGGACCCATCGATTGGCGGGACGAGGATTAGGGGGGAGACTCGTCGACTGAGAACGGACGAAAGCCTGCGGATTATAGGTAGAGGGCGTTGGCGGCGTCTGCGGCTGGTAAGAATGCTGATAACCAGACATGGCAGGGTTCGAGTTTCCATAGTTTACTCTGTTCGCTTCTACGGACGGGCTCGCCACCAGGAACAATTCATCCTCCATACCGAGGCCCCGAGCGGTGGTGTTCAAGGTAGGGTGATGATATGACGGGCGCGTTGTAGCCGACGAAAAACCTGCGGAATCATCGCCATTGTTGAAACTCGGGCTCCGCACAGGATAAGCGGGCTGGTCCTGCGAAGCCTGACTTGCGACCGGATATTGTACGGGAGGGAGGTGGCCGTACCGCCGTTGGTCATCGCCTCTGAACGACATGATGAAGCACAAGCACTCTCACTCTCACGAGCGGAGAAACGCCGACTTGAAAGACCACGCGGGTCTGCGTCGGCCTATATAGATCCGTATACGTACGTAAATGTATACCCGTGTGTGTACGTAAATGCAGGGCTGTGCGCGGTAGGTAGGTAGTAAATGCAGGTCGGTAAGTGTGTCGTTGTAGTGTTGTTGTGTAGGAGTCGCGATTATTAGAGTTGCATGGTGTAGTTATTCAGAGTTGTAGCTGGGCTTGTGGCAGGACGACTACTTGGACAGTGTATGAGAATACCCCTCACAGTGGGCTTCCATGTAGCCTACCAGTACTCCATCCCCTCTACAGCATCCATATTCCTAATACAATTGGCACAGGCTGTTCTCCAGTAGCTTCGCTAAGTAGCCAGTACCGCTTAGCTAAGTACTGGAGGTAGCCAGCTGCACAGGCCACTCGGCCGCACTAGCCACAATAGCCGGCCATCATTAACCGTGATAGGTTGGTGGTGGCCGGTGTATGAATTATGGGTGGCCTGAGTACGAGGCCTCTCTGTTTGGTTGTCTGGTGTCGGTCCAAGCTTCGACTGCTCTGTACGGGGGTAGTACCTTATGTCAAGCCCCGCTTTCTTGCCGTAAAAGAGACTGGCGCGTCTGATAATAACCTGCAAACCCAGCCCTATAATCTGGTTTACCTCGTGGGTCTTGGTGAGTACTGTGCAGTACGGTACTGTACCTAGGTAACCAGCTAGCACCGCGTGGCTGAGTGAGGTTTCGCCTTGAGTGCATGACATCTAAACTGCAAGTACACCGGTTATTGGTGACCAAAGCCACCGTTTTACGAATATCTACTGTACGGGACTACCTAATAGAAGACCTACTGTTGATTTGCCTACTGAAAAGCCCTGTGGCTATGGCTCGCCACCGTACCCATCAGCATCTTTACATGGCTTGGTTGAGCTTGAGCTGTATCTACCTACCTATCCTACCTACATCATACTGTATGCAAGGTAAGTAGGTAGTAACTCAGGCTCAACCAACTTTGGTGTGCTTCGTACTTCCAAGTCTCTGATGTTCGGTCTCATACGATTGATGGAGTGACAAGGCGGCACAGTCTGCCAGGATCACAATACCTGCAGCGGCCTCCCCGGCGTGAATGCTACCTCGAGCTTTTCTAGAAGTTCATTGGTATTCGTGGCTTGGACACCCCAGTTTCTCGCATATGCTTAACATCCTTTGACATAAAAAAAAACAAATTCACAAACACTTCCTATGGGAATGGCTCTCGCTGGTACTGTACATGTAGAAGGGCAATGCCGCGCAGTGTTGCGTCGTGGACATGCTTCATTGGCGTCGGGTACCTCCCTGGTCCATCGGTCTCTGCACGAGCCACACGTCTTTTCCCGCAGCCTAGTGGTCCATTCGTAGGGCTGAGGTAAGTTTCAAGCAGCCGAGGCCAGGAACACAGATGATTGCACCCCAGTCGTTTTATACTGGCGGTCTGAAGTTGAGATCTTGGGAGTTGACGATATCGTACCTACTTACTGTACCTACTTGTACTGTCGGTGAATGAATGCTACTGAAGAAGACCTCGGAATTGTAAATATGTATAGGTATCCATCTGGGACGTTTGCCGGCTTGTGGCACCAAACTTGCTTAGCGCTTCCAGGGCTGCTCCTTATCAGTACTCTACAGTGCTATGTACAGTAGGTACGTGGACTGTAGGTAGGAAAGAAACTTTTAGGGGAGAGACTCCCCGACGCACGTCAAGTTGTCAGCTGTTGCAAGAGGGTTTCACGCTCTGAGTTTATCTTATTCCGAACCCCTGGGCAACCCCCAGAAGCTCAGAGCACCCCGTTGGACCCCAGACTCTAATGTGACATCGGTTGGCATTCTGGACATCACCGTTCGCGAGGTAGGTACTGTAGATAGGAGATGTGACATTCCGTTTTCCTTTACTGCAACTTTGGGGGCCATCTTTCGTCACCACACGTGGGATGATAAGGTTAAGGTGCCGCTCCTGCATCGGCCGCGCCGTTCGGTCATCTGGAATAATTGAATACTGAAACGTCGACGTTATTTCTCTACGTCTTGTGAAGTCGAGTCGCGTAGCTCGCTACTTACATCAGCGATCAATTGATGTGTACAGTACGGTATCTATTCTAAGCTGTAACCTACCAAGCATCACACGTGCTAGGACTTGTTGTGTAAAAGACCTCGGTTTGCTTGTCATTTTATCGACGTATAGCGCCACCCCTCGTATTCCTAGCGCACATAACCGCCACACCCCCATTGTCTTTGGCCGGAAAACACAGCCTTGCCTCTCGCATTATTCATTGTTAAAAGAATGGAGAAGAGGAAACCCGCCTTCTGCGTAATTGCCATTATTTTTCAGCTTAAAGTTGGATATCTACCGAGCCTCGTACTTTATATGCACATCGTTAGGTTGTTTTATTTGAACCAGGTAGGGAGCTATATTTCGCTATTATGATTAAAGAGATCTCTCCAGTTACTTCCACATATCAAAGCTGTGAGACGTATAGAATGAAATCAAACCCCGTTCACGCCCTGTTGTAGTGTAAACTTCCATCTCCCGTTGAATTCGCTGATAGGAGAGACGAACACATGGGGATTTCAGCTATAGGGAATGCTATGATATTGAATCCTTCTTCGTTTATCACTGATGATCTAGCAGTCTACTTACACCACTCTACAGCATTCGATAAATCTGGCGTATATTGTTTTGCTATAGTTTCTGCATTGCCCAATGATGACACTGGCGGTACGTTCCTATTAGCGTTGCATACTACAGTACACACAGTCATCCCATGCTCCGATGGGTAATACAGTACTAGCCTAGATCATAGATCAATCCAGTGTCCTATCTCATGTAGAAGCAATCTGCTCTCATAATTATCCTCTACCTATGGCTTACAATAACAGGATGCAGGTCCGTCTTCTAGTCGCAGCAGCTAGGAATACTATGTACTTTATGTAAGTAGCTACCCCAGAACTCGGCGATGGGCGGCTTGTTTAGATGGCGGTGCTCGAGTCCTGCTTGAGCCCTGCCCGAGAACTGGCGCGTTTATTAGCTTGACAAAGGCCTAGCTCCAAAAGCTCTCACGTCGGAAGAATGATATCATTTGTCAGCTCTTCTGTGCGATTATGACGGAAGAGATCCCCTCTGCGGGGCAAACAGCTTTATGTCCGACCGAGCCCCTCGCGTCACCCACTAAGAGACAAGAGTGTCATGGAGCCTTCGGCCACGGTGTTTACGTCCATACTGTACAGAAGTTGGACTTTTCTAGCTCTCACAGCTCGTTATTAACTATCGTACAGTGGATAAATGACTGTGGCCCGCATCCCGCCCGCACGTCCGCACGCCAGCAACCAGCTTCGTGCTCATTGTCTCGGGACGGTATCATCGTCTACCAGTGCTCCCGTCACCCCTCTTCCCTTTCAAGTGGGCTGGCTGGCTGGCCATACAAATTTGTAGTGAACCTCTGCATTTCCCCCCTCCACTTCCCATCTGACCATCATCTCGCCGACTCTCGATTGCCAGCAACAATATCCATTGATATACTCAACTTTGTAGTACTTTTTAGCACACATTAGCACAAATTAGCCAAAATGGTCAAGGCTGGTGAGTTCAACGCCCTCATTGATTGGATCTCCCCTCATCCCGCCAATCCCGCGTGCCGATGGACCGCATGAGCATGATTGCGCATGTTTTTGTTCGGCGGCCACAATAAGGATAACCTTGCTGGCACCTTTCCGGCACCTTGCTGGACAGGCACCGCACATGGCAGCCATGCTCCTCATACGTCCCTAACCAGATAGCTGGGTCTGCTGCTATTCTTGGATGTCAAGGTCGCTTCTTGACTCGCTTCTTGCTTGTGGAACTCGCCTTCTCCTCCAAAACACAAGCTGTATCCAATGGGGCCGAATCAGTGCTGACGTAGCCATCTCTATATAGTTGCTGTTCTGCGTGGTGATTCCAAGGTCTCCGGCACCGTTACCTTCGAGCAGGCCTCGGAGTCGGAGCCCACCACCATCTCGTGGGACCTTACAGGGCACGATGCCAACGCCAAGCGTGGCTTCCACATCCACACCTTCGGTGACAACACCAACGGTTGCACCTCGGCCGGCCCCCACTGTATGTCGCGGTCCTCAAGAAGCTATATGGCGTGAAATGGCAACTCATCGCTCTCTAGTCAACCCCCATGGCAAGACGCACGGCGACCGCACCGCTGACACCCGCCACGTCGGTGACTTGGGCAACATCGAGACTGATGCCCAGGGCAACGCCAAGGGCTCTGTTCAAGACAGCCTTGTCAAGCTTATCGGACCTGAAAGCATCATCGGCGTAAGTTCCTCTCGTGTATATGTGTTGAATGTGAAGGTTAATTTCGATCAATGGATAGCGCACTGTCGTAACCCACGCCGGTACCGACGATCTGGGCAAGGGCGGCAACGAGGAGTCCCTCAAGACCGGCAATGCGGGCGCTCGACCTGCGTGCGGTACGTATCCAGAATTCCGGGAATATAGGTTTTTCTGCTAACCCATCGTAGGTGTTATTGGCATTTCCAACTAGATTGCATAGTAAAACTAGGGCACAGAGCTTGGCCAAAGAAAGTAGTTTTTGAGACTACATAACCCAATCAAATAGCCAAATCCCTAGGCAGATACCACCAAGGTCTCTTTTCTTTAAGAAGTCAAAGAAATAGTGACCGGATGTGATTTTCATGATGCGTAGGTGACTAATATGGACCGCATGGTTTGTGCGGACTTTCCAAGTGCAACAAAAATGCAATGGTAGGTTAACCTTGGTCCATTGACCCATTGCAATGAATGCGCCTACAGTATGTTCCATTTCTAAATCAGAAATGCAAGTCATCTTAGTTAAACGGCTCCAGGCTGGCTTTTGCGCAGACGGTTTACAGGCACCAGAAACACCCCGCTATGGGGAATGATGCCATCTGGGCTTACCCCGCCATAAGCTCTCCTAGGTTACTGTAGCGATGGGGAATGCCGTAGCTTAGCCCATGTCTTAGGTAAGAAGTGTGCTTGACGGCTGGCTGCCATTTGCCCCGCACTGGAACTATTTATATTACTGGTCGAACCACTGAACCCCCTTCTGGAGCTACCTCACCTTTCTCCACACAATTTGGTGAAACCTGTCCAAAATCGAGAGCTCAACATTCGTGCTCCGTCCGGGCTGACTCCTTTCCAGCTCTTGCACTCTTCCAAACCCCCATCTTTAGAGCTGTATCTTTGACGTATATCACCTTTTATTCCCCGGGGTTACCGTGCAGCAACCATCGTTGTCGGCTCGGCATCTTCCAGTAAGTTAAGGTTTTCCAGCATATATCTCCATCCAATCCCCAACAACCTAACTACCTCCCACCCGCCATCCAAGCTACCAAGCTACATACAGCAGCCAGAGCTCTACCGGCATTCCAGCTTCCATCCGGCTTCTCTCCCATTGCTATCTTGAGCCTTGTTAAAACATCTGTGTTGTTATGTTTCTGGAACCTCCAAAACCCCGTCATCGCTGGCTCCCTTTGGTGGATTGTATACATCTCCAGTTACTCCTGGTCTCGCTCCACGTGAGCCTGGTACCCTTGTCTACCAGTAGCTTGCTAGCATCGCAGGATATGCGCTAGCCTTGCATCCATGCATTCTTCTTCCTCATGGGCCTCTACGTTGTTAACGTGGACTTGACTGTTGTCTTGCTCTCGAGGCGCTTCTGTTCCCAGCTCAACACTATACTAGCTAATGCGGATGCTATTTCCCCATATTTGTTATACAATCCACTATGTCATGTTTATATTCACGTAATATCACGGATGTTAATTTACCTGCTACGGCAGGCACTCCTATTCACCGATTACGCCCCTCTCTAAAGTTGCTTCCACTTCGCTTTCTATTATCACTTTCAATTGGCAGCCTTCCAACAAGCCCCCCTTTAACAAAACCTACTAATTCGCAATTTTAGCGATTTGTCAAGACTTTGCTTCTTCGGTTGTGACTTTTCAGAACACAATCATCGTCTCTTGTTTACAACCATGGCAAAACAATTTTTTGCTAATGTGAAGTCAGTTTTGAGTGGCGATACTCTAGTATTGGCCAGTCAAAACAACCCAAATGCCGAGCGGACCTTCTCGCTGGCATTCGTCACGGGGCCTCATCTAAGGAGGGAGGGCGATGAACCATTTGCCTTTCAGTCACGAGACTACCTTCGGGGTTTGACGGTTGGTAAACCGATTCAATGCATTGTTCTCTACACTGTTCCTTCTGGACGCGAATACGGTTATGCCCAACTACAGGATGGCACCCAACTTCCTGATGAGCTGGTGAAGGCCGGCTGGCTAAAGGTCAGGGAGGATGCCGGACGTAAGGAGGAGTCCGAAGAGGTTCTAGGACGTCTTGAGACCCTTAGAAATCTGGAGTCGCAGGCCAAAAGCGAAGACAAAGGGCTGTGGGCAGCTGCGAATGGAGTCATCGAGGTTCAAAATGACATTGGATCTGTTGACTTCAACCAATGGAAGGGGAAAAGCGTTGACGGAATCGTAGAACGCGTGCTAAGTGGCGATCGGTGCCTCGTTCGACTTAAGTTATCAGACAAGTCCCATCTCCAAGTGATGACTCTTATTGCTGGTATCCGCACGCCTTCTACAGAGCGCGTGAATCAATCAACCGGCCAAACTCAAGCTGCCGAAGAATTTGGCAACGAGGCGCGCCAATTCGTCGAGCAACGCCTCCTACAGCGAAACGTCAGGGTTGAGTTGGTTGGAATCAGCCAACAGGGACAACTTATAGCTTCCCTCCTACACCCCCGAGGGAGCATTGCTGAATTTCTGCTCGCTGACGGCCTAGCGAGGTGTAACGACTTTCATTCCACCCTACTCGGCTCCAAGATGGCTGCATTACGCGCGGCAGAGAAGAAGGCCCAGGCCGCGAAGCTTCGTCTACACAGGGACCACGTAGCTAAAGCGGCTGGCGGTGGTACCTCCGACATGACCGTTTCCAAGGTCATGAGCGCCGATACGATCTTTGTTCGTACAAAGAATGGAGATGAGAAACGGATTAGCCTTAGCAGTGTCCGGGGGCCTCGAACGGGCGAGCCATCCGAAGCCCCTTTCCGAGACGAAGCAAAGGAATACCTACGTAAGAAGCTCATTGGAAAGCATGTGAAGGTCTCAGTAGACGGATCGAAACCAGCAACGGAGGAATTTGAGGCTCGCGATGTGGCTACTGTGACTGAGAAGGGCAAGAATATCAACATCGCACTCGTGCAGGATGGTTGGTGCTCAGTTATTCGACACAGGAAAGACGACACAGACAGGGCTCCAAACTACGATGAGCTTCTCGCTGCCCAGGAGGAAGCAAAAGATCAGAAGAAGGGTATGTGGTCGGGTAAAGCGTCGAAGGCGAAAACATACACGGATGCCTCTGAATCTGTGCAAAAGGCCAAGATTCAGCTGTCTACCTTGTCGCGTCAAAAGAAGGTCCCCGGTATTGTCGACTTCTGCAAGGCCGGATCACGATTTACTGTTCTGATTCCTCGTGAAGGTGTCAAGATCACCATGGTGCTTGCTGGTGTTCGTGCTCCGAGGGCACCTCGGTCGGGCGGAGAGCAAGGCGAGCCGTTCGGACAAGAAGCCCTAGATCTCGCTAACCGTCGGTGCAACCAGCGAGACTGTGAGATTGATGTGTACGACATTGACAAGGTTGGTGGCTTCATCGGCGATCTCTATATCAGCCGTGAGAGCTTTGCCAAACTTCTTGTGGAGGAAGGCCTTGCCCAGGTTCACCAATACTCGGCAGAAAAGGCCGGCAATGCCACGGAGCTCCTGGCTGCTGAGAAAAGGGCGAAGGAGGGTCGCAAAGGACTGTGGCAGGATTGGGATCCGTCTCAAGATGAAGATGGCGATGAGGAGGCTGCACCTGCCGAGGCGTCGGCCGAATCGGAAGCTACCGACAAGAAGGCTTCGGATTATCGTGAGGTCGTTGTCACTAACATTGACTCAAACGGTAAGCTCAAGATCCAGGAAATTGGCAAGGGAACCTCTGCCCTCGAAGTCATGATGAATGAATTCAAGAAGTTCCACTTGGATTCAAAGAACAATAAGCCTCTCGGTAACGCGCCGAAAGCTGGGGAGTATGTGGCTGCCAAATTCTCCGCCGATGGTCAGTGGTACCGTGCCCGCGTCCGATCAAACGACCGAAACGCCAAGGTTTCCGAAGTCATCTATATCGATTATGGCAACAGCGAGCAGATTTCGTGGTCCAGCCTTCGCCCTCTCGACCAGCCCCAGTTCACGGTGCAGAAGCTCCGGGGGCAGGCGATCGACGCGGCGCTATCTTTTATCCAGCTCCCCACGGCCACCGATTACTTCCGCGATGCTACAGACTTCATTGCTGAGTCTACAGATGGTCGCACTCTGGTTGCTAGCTTCGATTTCGTTGATACCAAGGAAAATCTCAGCTACATCACTCTCTTCGACGAGAACTCTAGCGGATCGTCGGCGACCTTTACAGACTCAATCAACAAAGACGTAGTAGCCAATGGCTACGCCATGGTTCCTAAGAAGCTAAAGGCTTGGGAGAGGGGCCGTGCCTCGGAGGAAGTGCTCAAGAAGCTGCGGGAGGTTGAAGTCGAAGCCAAGGCAGGCCGCCGTGGAATGTGGCAGTATGGCGACATCACCGAGGACTAGGGCCCAGGGCTTCAGTAGCACGCTCGTCATCATTGTCATAGCAATAGAACAATATGGGGTCTGCCTTGTACGTGCGAAACTTGGATGGGGTTAGGAAAATGGCATTTCAGGGACAGTCTGGTGGTTCTGTATCATCGCATCTGCACGGATGGGCGTCATCAAGGGCGGCAACTATGGGCATTCTCACAGGGTGAAAAGTTACGTTGATTTCTAGCCACCTTCCTAACTACAAACAAATTACGGTATTTGTATTGTCATGATGAGACCAAGGAGTACGAGACCCATAGCCATTCTTAGATAATTAAGAGGATCAACGAACTCTAGGTACCTACGGATGTGCACCCCCAGCTCATACTGTAGTGCGGTATGCCTTCAGACAACTTATCCATGCTATTATGAAATGCTTACTGGGTGAATTGGTGAATTGGTGCCTGTATTTATCATGAGGTAGCAAATGGCCGAAAGCGCCGCCCGTTGTAAAGCCCCTAGGCCAATCACCAATCATGGGTAATACGGGCCCCCACGTGGAAATACGCAAATCTCTGTGACTTTTCCTGGTCAGATGCTTTCTCGACTCTAACACCACAGTACCTCGTAGTAATGCTAGCCAAGTCGCAAATGCGGGTTTTTATATCTACGCGGAGATTGTCTTTTTTTTTTCAGCCTCATAGCCAATTCCTTTACTGTCCATGCCTACTTTGCGACAAGCATCTATGCGAGAGTTGCGTCAGGCTCAGGCCGGAGTCGGAAGCTCCCAAACACCATAGTAAGACGAAAAAGCTCGGCAACCCCGTGAACGTCGTCGTCTCGACGAGAATGCGAACTTAAGACAAGGACATTTAGTCCCTCAGCCCCCCCTCTCTTTCCACTATTCGGGCTCTATTATTGCGAACAGATAACAGGCCAAACTTCTAACTTGAACGGCACCTAAATTATTGAAGGGTGGTGTCTAAAACATTGTCTTGCACATTCGAGTGCGATTACTATAACTATCTAAAAGTAGTGAGTGTACGGATCCGTAGAGGTGTGCCTATGCCGGGCCGGGTGGAGACGCAATAGACAGGATTACGAAATCAGGACGAAATTGATTAGAGATATATATGTCAGGGGGCGAAGAGAAATTTGGATCTGTCACCGGACACATCCATTGGTACCGCAGAGGCCTGGCGGAGTGGTGTCGGCCGGAGTGTCGTCAACGTTGCCCCTCCACTGAAAATCTCAGTACTGTACGTAGTGATGTAGTACATAGGGAGTTTCGGTCTTGTCCCTGGATGGAAACGTGCAGGTGGACATGCCCCGCCAAGGTAATACATACAGTGCATAAAACAGCCGCCAGTCCCAACAATCTTCAAGGTTCATCACTGTCCTCAATAGCATACCCTCGTACCTCTCTTCAACAACAACAACAAATAATAATAACAACCTGTTCCGGCCAATTCATATACGCGGCCCTGTTCTAATTATACCCAAAAACACCCACACGCCTAGAATCCCACAACATGTCCAACTCTCTCGATCAATTGAAGGCCACTGGCACTGTAAGTCTTGCCTTTGCGATGGACCATTTACCCCTCATACCAGCAAAATTACCCCTCCAACCCAACCGCCATCATGTCGTCGCAGCTCAGCCTCCAGCTCGCAAGGGTCGCCCGGCTTAGCCGCGAGCTTAGAAAGCTCCTGCCAACAGCTTTCCAATTCCTGCACAATCCCCAGGTTTTCCGTGCAACGGGCTTTTCACTGACTTGCATTCCCGTCAATAGGTGGTTGTGTGCGACTCTGGTATGTCTGTCGCAATGAAATGGGGGTGGAATACTGCAACGGGTGGGCGCTGACTGAGACATTTTTCTAATTCTTCTAGGTGACTTTGCAAGTAAGTGCCTTACTCATCCCCACCCTCATCCATCGACCGCTTCGGGCCCCACGTCGGGCCATGACGATGACGATGACGATGACGATGGTGCTAATGGTGACGCAGCCATCGGAAAGTACAAGCCCCAAGATGCCACCACCAACCCCTCGCTCATCCTCGCCGCCTCCAAGAAACCCGAGTATGCCAAACTGATTGACAACGCCGTCGATTACGCCAAGCAAAAGGGTGGCGACCTCGACGCCCAGGTCGATGCCGCCCTCGACAGACTTCTGGTCGCCTTTGGCCAGGAGATCCTGCAGATCATCCCCGGCAAGGTCTCCACCGAGGTCGACGCCCGCTTCTCCTTCGACACCAAGGCTTCCGTCGACAAGGCCCTGCATATCATCGATGTATGTATCCGAGTGTCGACCCAACACGTGCCTCTGCCGGCATTCCGCTAATAGGTCCATGGCCATGTAGCTATACAAGCAGCAGGGCATCTCCAAGGACCGTGTCCTGATCAAGATCGCCTCGACCTGGGAGGGCATCAAGGCCGCCGAGATCCTCCAGCGCGACCATGGTATCAACTGCAACCTGACCCTCATGTTCTCGTTGGTCCAGGCCATCGCCGCCGCCGAGGCTGGCGCCTTCCTCATCTCCCCCTTCGTCGGCCGTATCCTCGACTGGTACAAGGCCGCCACAAAGAAGGAGTACAGCAAGGAGGAGGACCCCGGTGTCAAGTCGGTCCAGAGCATCTACAACTACTACAAGAAGTTCGGCTACAAGACCATTGTCATGGGCGCTTCTTTCCGTAACACTGGTGAGATCACCGAGCTTGCCGGCTGCGATTACCTAACCATCTCGGTAAGTGATTCCCCTGCACTGTTTTGTTCGCTTTTGTCGTCGTGGTCATCTTTGGCGGCAGCTTGGAAAAGTGCCGTGACTAACAACGACCCTTAAAATAGCCCAATCTGCTCGAGGAGCTCCTGAACTCCACTGCCAGCGTGCCCGCGAAGCTCGACGCTTCCGGTGCCTCATCCCTCGACATCAGCAAGAAGTCGTACATCAGCGACGAGGCGCTGTTCCGCTTCGACTTCAACGAGGAGCAGATGGCCGTCGAGAAGTTGCGCGAGGGTATCAGCAAGTTTGCCGCCGATGCCGTCACACTCAAGGATATCATCAAGCAAAAGATCTCTGCATAAATGTACTTAATTATAGTAGGTCAAAAGTCCATGGTGGGATTATAGAATGCCAATGAATGGGACCATATCATCAATCGAAAAAAAAAAAGTCTCGCATTGTTCCTGTATGGTCATTATGGGATGTTACCACCCGCGAAAGGAAGCGAGTGACTCGGCCAAGGCCAATTGAGCACATAAGATGGACGGCCGAGGGCTGTCTCTAGTAGACTATTTATCTAATCTAGATTGGATCCCGTCTGAGATGTCTGCACCAAAAAACAATCTACCTTTTTAACGTAATCTCATCGCCCATTAATCCTTGTGTTTTGACCTCGTGGCGTATGCACTTCGCTCAGCATGTCCTCCCGAGACCCGTATGTGTAAGTATTTCAGCCGCAAACCAGTACGGTGCCAAGCGGGCGCTGCATTTAACGTTATGTCCGAAAACTCTGCCCTTCAGCGTTCATGCGCGCACGACACGCTGACCAGCCGATGTCGTATCTTGGCCTTATGTCGTTGGCTTTCGCCATCCTCCCCGCCGCTTTCTTCGTCTTGGCTATATCCGTGGTCGCCGAACTCGAAGAGGACGCCCGTCAGCCTCTCGCCGTTCCCGCACCCGCTGTCGAGCCCGAACGCGTACCTGCGCATCTGCAGCCCCGCCTTCGCGTCGTGGCCGTACACCACCGTCGCGCGCGCCAGGGGGGAAAGATCGCGTTGTGATGGGGATGAGGACGCGGGGAAGCCCGTTGGGAAATCCGTCTGGTAGGACGTCCAGATCTCGGCCCATGGGATCCCCTTGCGCGATGCGCTGGGGATCAGGATGCTGTGGTGCTTTCGCCCTTTGCGGACTGTTTCTTCCATCTCGTCGCTTAGCTTTTGCTGGTGCTCTGGGGTTTCCCCGGTTGTCGTTGTCGTTGTTAGAGGGGTTTGGTTGTTGTTATTTTCGGTGTGGGAAGAAGGATCGAAATTGGGATCGAGATTGGCAGGTAGGTGGTTAGCGGCATCGGACGAAGAAGACGATAGAAGAATCGTCCGCATCGTCATCACGGCCTCGGGCTCTTGCTCCTCGAGAGGAATCCCCGGGACTAGTCCCGCGTGAACCACGAGAACCTCGCCGTACCGCCGTCCTAGATCTCCGATCCGTAGGATTAGCGGCAGGCGCGATAGCCAGTCGCGTTGTTCTGGCTTCAGCTTTTTCGCTGTGACTATGTCTCTGTGGTGGGGTTTGTGTTTATGTCCCTTCTTCTTCTTCTTTTCCTTCTTTCCTTTCTTTACCTCCTTTTTTCCGCCCTTCTTGGTCTTTTGTTTCTTCCTGTGAGATGTGGATTGAGAGTCGTCGTCTTCTTCCTCGGTCTCTGATACCTCTACTCCTGAACTGCTGTTCTGAACGCCGTCGCTCTCTCCTTCTTCTGTGTCCATGGCGTCTATGAGTACTCCGGTTTCTTTTTCATCTAGGGCGCTCTCCTCACCGTCTTCCTCACTATCATCGTGTGAATTGCCATCATAAGCAACTCCCTTCTTTCCCGTCTCTCGGTTCTTAGCCTCAAGATACTCCCACGCTCGTTGCACGCGATCCTCGTGGTTCCCCCGTACCCCGAATGCGCCTATCCGCATCGCGAGCGCCACAACGCCCGCGCTGTCGGGGCCCTTGTTCACCATGTCTCCCGCGAAGACTACAGTGTCACCCCGTGAGGGAGAAAACTCGGCCTTTTTGAGGAGCGCCTCCAGGGATTTCAGGTGGCCGTGGACATCGCCAATGATCAACAAGCGATGCGGGGTGGACGTATTCGTTGGAAGCAGGGAGGCAGGGAGGATTGAGACTTGTGGGTAGGTCCTCTTCGTGTCGCCGTTATCGTGCTTCGATTTCTCTATGGACATTGTGTCGTCGTCGATGTCATCGAGAGCCAGACGCGAAGAAGAATACATGCCGAAAGAGATCGGGCCGAGGCGAGTGTAAGTGAGGAAGACGGCGCTGAGGATGAAGGCGATAGCTGCTAGGACTAGGGCACGCTTTCGAGGGCGGTGGTGGCCATGGCCCGCCATTGGGTTTATCGATATTTAAGAATATGTACTGGATGATAATTCTTTAGACAGATATGTAGAACAGTGACGTAGGTACAGAGAAAGAGACAGTAATCCCCGCAGCTCTTGTCAGCCGATGCTGTTCGTTTCGTTCTTCTCGGTACTCTGGAACCGGAGTTGAGTTGGCGACGAGTTCGAAAGCTATGTATGTACATGGATGCCTCCAGGGCAGTGGAAAATGACGCGATTATAAAGTTTCACAGAGTTGATCCGCATGCAGCGAGCGGCCTCGGACGTTGTGCCACTGTTTGAGTTGTTACCGAATTGGGTAGCTAGGCATGTGCTCATGGCTTAGTTGCATAACCTCTCTACAAAGATGCTTGGTAGGCCCGTCCCGAGGTCAGGTAAAGGGCTGGTGATAGATAATTAAAGCTCAAGGTCAGAGTAATTTGGGAAAGTGAAAACATGGGAGAGGCTATTCAAGTGGGATGTGTTGGGTTCGTCCAATTGTAACACTAGCTCAACGGTCGTGCTGAACGTTAAGCTACCTACATGCAGAGGGCCATGGCTGATGAAAGGTATAGCTGCTTAGAGTACTGGACAAAGAGATTGCCACTAAGCTTGTTAGAGAAAACAAGGAAGTCATCAAAACCGCATCCCATAACTAGCCATTAGGTATTTCACCGAATGTCCCGCTAGTAGGGTACCGTAGACCTTCATGCTGTACAACTGCATGTTAACGCTCGTCAGGGAATTATGGCTGGTGGCGGGATAGCAATTGTCGTCGGAGTGATTGGGGAATCCGTGATCCATGGCCGAATTCGGCCGGGATAGCATCTAGGGAACTCTATGGCAGATCTGGTAGATGCAACAAGAAATCGAAGCAGGTATTTGCGCAAACCCTTAAACGCCGCCCAATGCATTATACATGATAGTCTGCCACCAGTCTTTGTGCAATTCCTCTTCCTCTTACTCATACAGACACAATCAAGCCGTCAGACCGCCCTGCTACTATTTTTTCTCTTGTTGCTGTCGCTGCGCTTCCTGCGCGCGATACTTCTCGTTCTCGACCTCGCGCCAGTCCCTCGGCTCGGGCTCGTTGCCGTCGGTGACGCGGGAGGCGCCGGAGAAGGCGGATTTCCCGGCGTACAGCTGGTACCCCTCGCCCGAGTTCTCCGAGGTCTCGAGGGTCTTGAAGGTGATGGGCTGGTTCCCGCGGAACCGCTTGCGCATGTCGATCATGCCGCGCCGGCACTCGCCGAACCCCTTCTTGAGCTGCTGGCACTTGGTCGGCAGCGTCTCGGATAGCGGCGATCGCAGACACTCGGCGGCCGTGTTGCGGTGGACCATGACGCATTCGGACTCTTGCAGGCATTGCGCCAGCGCGGCTCCTGTTGAGGCGGGATGGGAGGTTAGTATCCTATGGCGGACGGTTTTCTATATGCGGGGTTGATTTTGCTGAGGATGGTGAGAAGACCGGACGTACTTATCTCTTTACAGGAGCTCGGCATGTTTGGCGAATTCTAATTTGTTTGTAGTTGGCGAGTTGACCCTTCAGCAGCGTATTAACAAGAGATCGAATGATGGCATCGTCAAAAAGTCCCACGACCCTGTCTTGATTCGACAAGTTGAAGAACCCGTTATAAGCAAGATTTGGATGATGTATGTATATATAAGATATGGCATAGACGGGTCCACTCCACTGGTCCTTGCCAGGTAGGTCCCCCGGGTCAGGTCAAGTTAACCATCTCAATCTCAGATATTATAAAGCATTAACTATAGAAAGACTATTTACCAAAGTTGCATGAAGTCTAATATAGACTCAAGTTTTCGATATAGAGTCATCCGAATATCTATAAGGCCTTGAATGTGACTTCGCCAGCAGAGTTCCGATTCGTTCCATGATAGCATCCGAGTTTCACTTGAAACATTCTGCAAATGATATACTGTATTGAACCTACTAACTTCACCGGCGTACCTTCATGGAATACGAGCAGAATATCGATAAGAATTCTCACAGCAACAATACCAAGCGTTCTTCCTGCGGTACTTCTAACCCCGGCCTGACTGACACCCGATCGTCACCGCCTTTCTCACCGTTAGATGCGAGTGGTGAGGTCAATCAGGGGCCCAATATTCCGCTGTGCGATCTTGGTCGTCAAGTCCACGGGTCTTGGCCTGTCGGATGCCACGTCTGCGGTGGAGATGCCACTTGGTCCGCGGCGGGGCGATTCTTCGTTCCGGGAGGTCAACTTACACTAGCTCACGGTCGGTCACTCCAGTAGTAAAAACGTCAAGTATCTGGAGAGTAGAAGATGGTCGGGTACCAAACAAAGGGAATTGGAGAGGGCGGAATTCGAGCTAGTGGTGTTGTCATGTATCCGCTGTAAAATTATCTTATCTCAACTCGCCATGCAAGCTGTTATGAATTGTGAATTAAAAGACACATATCCGAGTCAGTGGGACAGTGTGAATTAATTGCCTTATTCGATCCCAGCATTCCTCCGAATACAGTCCATGAATGTTTTGTAGATCTATTAGTATACATCAATCACGGTATGTGTTCGGTAAACATTCATGAATAATGTAAGTTTGCATGAGCCTCGCCTCGCTCCACGTTAGCTTGATGCTCAGTAAGGCGCCATTGCGGGCCAGCTACTGCATAAACCAGCAGTAGACCGCCTACCGGTCTGCGGGAACTCAAAAAGACGTGTCAAAGATTGAAGTATGGTACTTGACCTGGTCATAAGAGGTAATTGGAACTTTTGCCTAAGATGTTAGTATTTTTTTATTTCCGACTACCTATTCTATAATGTAAATAAGGTATTAAAGTTCTGACGCCAGAGTAACCAATGTTATGTTTTATACGGTGACGTTGACATTTAACAATGAATTCTTAAGCATCCCGTCTAGAGTACTGTACTGTATGTATTGTATGTATAGTACTTACATAGTCAACCGATGTTGACGTTACAGCACAGCATGTAGGTACATGTGAGGTACGACAGTGATCCCTGTCGGGAAGGGGCATTACTATTTACAACTAGGTTAGCTCAGTCGACGGACTTCTTGCATGTGACATCACCCTTCGCCCTTCGAGCTCCAAATATTCTCGACACAGCCTGGGATGGATTGCTAACCTACAATCCCTCGACCCCTCAAGACCTGCCTGCCTTCTTCTACGAGAACATGAGGGTCAGGCTGCGGTAGCACAACGCCAAGCTCATTACGGCTTCATTATCCTGAACCACGTGCCGATCTCGTCCTGCGGTCAACGCGAGAAAGTGCACACGGCGTATGTCAATATGGCCGTACCGTTTATCGGCCGATTGAACCCGTTTGTCTCCCTCCACCGGCTGCTGCGTGTGCGTGTGCAACATGTAGCTGATGTAGATGCAGGACCGAATATGTCGCCTTAATAGCCTCGTTTCTATTCGTTGCCTTCGAAGCCATCATCCGAATCCTGACCCTTGCGCTCCGTACGAGTCCGAGCCCCAACTCTGCCATGTTCTGCTGCTAACGAGACCATCTGTCTAGCCACGTCCCTAGTTAACCTCTTCACCGATGCGTCGCGACGCATATTCAATAGCGTTACCTCGCCTGCCCACAAGAGAGCCGAAGAGAGGAAGCATGGTGTGTGCCCGTCGCGCTATTCCATCGTGCCCTCGCGCGCCACCCCTACTGACATCTTCTCCTGCCAGCCATCTCCACCTCGATCCGAAATGCTTCCGATTTCGTCGCCATATGTGCCACCAATGGATATACTGCTGAGGAACATGTGGTGCAGACCAAAGACGGCTATCTCCTCGGGCTACACCGGCTGGCGTGGCGGAAAGGCGAGGAGGATACCAAGGTCAACGACGGGCCTGCTAGTGTCAAGAAGCGCGTCGTCTACCTCCACCATGGCCTCTTGATGAACAGCGAGGTCTGGGTCTGTCAGACAGATGCCCAACGGTCTCTGCCATTTGTCTTGGTTGAGCGTGGCTTCGATGTGTGGGTGAGTTCTGACCCGTCTGTCTACCCGCGCCATTCACGAGATTAACACGATTGTTCAGTTGGGCAATAATCGAGGAAACAAATACTCCAAGAAATCCATCAGGTGTTCTCCTAACTCGATCAACTTCTGGAACTTTTCCATCGACGAGTTTGCCTTTTATGACATTCCCGACTCGATCCAGTACATCCTCGACGCCACAAGACAACCCTCATTATCTTATATCGGCTTCTCTCAAGGAACTACGCAGGCATTCGCAAGCCTATCAGTCAATCCCAAGCTCAATGATCAAGTGAACGTCTTCATCGCATTGGCACCGGCAATGACAGTGCCAGGACTAAAGAACGGTATCGTCGACGCTCTTATCAAGGCCTCGCCGCAAGTTCTGTTCTTGCTCTTTGGTCGACGGTCCATTCTTAGCTCCGCAACCACATGGCAAAGCATCCTGTATCCTCCTATATTCATTAAACTGATCGATATGGGCAATAATTTCCTCTTCGGCTGGAAGTCCAAGAACATGTCGGTGAGCCAGAAACTGGCCGCGTACCCACACTTGTACTCATTTACGAGCACAAAGTCGGTTGTCCATTGGTTTCAGATCATTCGGAACAAGTCGTTCCAGATGTTCGATGACGACGTCCAAACATACTTGGGAATGAATACCTTAAACAAGTATACCAAGGTGGCCAAATACCCAACCCGTAATATCAGAACACCTATAGTCATCGTCTATGGTGGGAGTGATTCATTGGTGGATATCAAGGTCATGTTAAAGGAGCTTCCCAAGAGAACCGTTGCCACTGAAATACCGCACTACGAACATTTGGATTTCTTATGGGCTCGGGACGCCGACACCCAGGTTTTCCGACATGTTTTTGACGCGCTAGACAACTTCACCAGTGCAGAGAACCCATTAAAGGAGTACGAAAGTTACGCCCGTGCAAGAGATAGGAGCTTGTCCGCATCAGCGTCGTTCAAACAGTAGGTTGCTTTGCCCATGTTCCCAAAGATAACTCAAAAGGCTATATTTTTTGTCCGAGGTCTAACTTCCATGATAGCGTACGGATGAACAGCGATGTAGTGGAATCTGACAGCACCTCCGTTCCGTCTAATAATCAAGATAACGGAGACGACCCAAATCCTCCGCACAAAGCAACGGAGACGCAACTTGCGCCCCTAGCTGTACCCGAAGAACTCACGCCCCAGCACCCACATCCAACACATCCGTACACCATAACCCCCGTCGACGAGAACACAGTCCCAACTCCTGATAGGAGAAGTTCGGTGACCCTGGATGGCGCACACGAAACACAAATACCCACAGAAGTTCCGCCGCCCAAGACCCCGTCTCCTACGGTGCGCAAGCTGCCTCAACGCCGTAGCAGTGCCACGAGCAACCTCAGCATCAACTCGCCTAAGGACGGTGGACGGGGTTGCATCAGGATCGGCACCTCACAGCCGGCGGGCGGCGTCGTCACCACAGGAAGTAGCGATGAAGGGCAGCATTATAGGAGAAAGGGGAATTGATCAGGCGTTTGATTTTGCTTGCATTGCTTCAACCACCCTTTTTTTTTTGACACGTGGTTTGGCACTTATACATACATACCATACATATAGCAGACCTGGCAGACAACAAGGCTGCGGCGCATGGCGTTTTGTTACTTCAGGACAAAACATGGGAACGAACATATTGTCAGTTTTTTAATACTAGTTACACTGTATTATTGTCGAATAGCTTTTTGGCGGCGCAGGCAACAGAGATACAGGCATTATATATACGGCCTACCTATGATTATATAACTGGGCATTTATCTGCGTGGCGTGATCGATAAAGTATGTCTTCTGGCTCCATTGGCATGGGCACTTGGAAGCTTAGAACTTGTAGGAACCTCGGCCTGATGGCTCAGAACGAAGTGATACGAAGATTCACAAGCAGCACCCTCCAGGGCTTGTTCGTCGGCGGTGTTTAGCTTTGGTGACAACTCCGGTCGTGAATGACTCATCTTTACCTTGCGTAGGTCGAACAACGCCGAAAGTGAGAAACACACCATATACTATAACATAGATATTACTACAGATGATGCAATATCTGAAGGGTTCCATTCAAAGAGCAGTTTTCTCATTAATTCGTAAAGCTGTGAGCCAATTAGTATACGCAGCTAACAACCTTCCACGATTAAAACCCTCCCAAATCCCAACCTGACAAATTATTATAATTATACAAGTTCATTAACAACAGCAGCAGTCTGGACATACTCAATCGACCCCAAAACACCCGAAGCCGCGACATCCTAAAGCCAAAGCCAAAGCCAATCCACCGATACGGGCCCAAACATCATGAAGGGCAAAGCTAAGTCATGTTCCTAACATGCGTATCAAAGACATCATTCCGCCAGCCGCCCGCCTCAAACTCATCAACCCTATCACCCGCCATCTCAGCCTCATCATGCCAGATCTTGACAACGCTACCGGGGGTATACACGCCTCGAAAGATGCCCTGGCCCGGCTGATCGACGCCCACTCTCGTGTAGAGGTCCGGGTCTTCCTCGGGGACGAGCCGCGCCGCGACAGCCTTGATGAAGGTCCACAGATCATCCGGGGAGGCGATCCTCGTGGCCCGCAGGCGTTCCCTGGCATAAAGCAGCTCGCGGTTGCCGGCGTGCAGGACATCTGCGATGGCGGCTCCAAGCTGCGCTTCCAGGGTGGCCTTCAGGATCGGCCGCAGGATCGGCTTGATCAGCCAACCCAGCCAGGAGAACTTACTCTTGCGCAGCTTATAGTTCAGCTTATGTACGCGGACGCGCACGCCACGCAGCGTGAGGATCTGCTCGAGCCGCTCGCGGCAGATCTCCACCTCCAAATGGACGTCGAGGCCGCGCTCGTCAAGCGCGAGACTGGTAATCCCCTCGTCCGCGAGCCGGAAGAGCCCGCTATGTGCGCGTAGCCAGAACCCGACCTCGTCCGCGCGGGCCGAGAGTCCGTCGATCTTGATGAGCATTAGGTGCTTGCTGCTCGCGTTGGTTCGGAACCGTGCCTTGCGGATTTCTAGGTCGTTGTACGTCTCGATCTTGAGCCGGTAAGGCAAGAAAGAGGTTTGGTTTACAGTTTTGCCGGGTTCAATGATAAGATTCTCCAGGAGGAGGTCGATGGCTGGCGTGCTGACTTCCAGGCGAGGAATGGGCACGTATTGAATCGCGGCGATGATAAGGGGGATGAAGACATTCCAGGAGTCCTGGACAAGATCTGGGTTGGTAACAGAGTGAGGAGGGGATAGAACGCCGAATATGCGCATTGTAGTCGTCATGAGGTTATGGACGTCGGTATCTCTAAGGACGCTCTGCAGTGTGATGGATAGTTGTCGCAGAAGCTCATCAACATCGTGTCGCAGAGTGCTCTCCGATCCAACTTGCTTGCTCTTCTCCCTAAGGTCTTTAATTTTCTCATCGGCGTTGCTGAAGAAATCAGGATCCGTGAGGAGCTTTTGTAGACTATCTCCGACTTGCTGCATCATATCTTCAAACTCTGGATCTTGATCCTTGTGGCGAACGACTTTTTGGAGAAGTTCTTCGCACTTCTCCCATTCCTTCCTGTCGCCAAAACTCTTAACAAACTCCCAGAGGTTAACCAATGCACGATCAGTCTCCTGATTCTCATTGACGTCGCCCTGCGCGGTCTCCATAATCTCCTCCGCAGCACGCGAGTATACCAGGGCATACCTCTTAATCAGGAGGGCCAATGTAGAAACTGAATCTGAGTAATCCTTGCGCTTTCTGAGATTTAGAACGGTTTCTCGGAGACGCTTCTTGAGTGTCTGGCCTTCGTCGCCTGAAATTCTGTCCTTGGCACTTTCAACAGCTGCGCTCGCGACATCGCTGCCACCATCCACAACGGCCTTAGCGACGTCTTGAACCTCGGTTTCCAGAGTCTCGGCAGACGGCGGTTTACCGTTAGTTTCTTGGTGTGCAACATGATCTTGTGCTTCAGACGATGGCTCGATCCGCTTCGCGGCTTCATCTGCGGCATCACGTAGTGCAAATGCCGAATCTTTCAGCACTTCTCTGCCCACGACGGTGAGATCCCCGAGGAAAGTGCGAAATTCCGGGTTGGTGAGTAGCAAAGAACCGACGGTGCGTAGGCTCTGATAGGCGGCGGCGGTATCAGCCTTGACCTTGACGCTCTTTGCTCTTGTAGTGAGGTCGTCGATATCTACGGATATCCTACTCTTGGTGAGAAACCAGATCAGATCCTGAAGTTGGTCCTTGCTGTTCTTGTTGTTCAGGAGCACAATGAACTGCTGAAGCCACTGCTTGGTCAGGCGTGCAAGCCGTCGGCCCGAGGCAGACAGGTCGGGGTTATCCGGGTTGAGCACATCGCTTGCCAGCAGGGTACGGAGAAGGATCACGAGCTGCTCGTTGCTGGGCATGTAACCTTTGGACAGCGCACGACACATCTGATAGCTATGGAGCTTCCGCGCGAGCTGGCGCTGCAGGCGAGTGTCCTGCTCATATTGCGGGAGCAACGGTTGCTGTTCGGGGTCGGAGCTCGAGCGCCCTTTCCTCAAGCCAAAGCACGACGAAAACATTATGCCGTATATGGATATGGCAATCTATCCAACGGCGGTGGTCTTGTGGTGGTCCTGCGGCAGGGCAGATTCGGGACTAGACGACGTTGCGCCTCGCGTGTGGAGTCGGGGGAGACACATGGGACTCATTGTTGAGAGAACAACCCCGTGTAAAGCTAAAGTCGACGGTGAATGCTCGCGTCAAGTCTCGTGTTGCAACTGCGATGAAGTAGCAATGACGTCGTTAACTCGGAGCTCTTGCTCCACCACAGCTGCGTTGGCGTGCATCAAACATACATATACTGTATATACACACTGTCTCTGGGCCTTCGCCATGCTAATCTGTATAGGTATACAAAAACAAGGTTTTGGTTCACAACCTTGAACTTAGCATTGAACAGCCTCGAAGACATGAGTGAGAATGTGTCATTTCCCTTGAAACAGTAACCGAGATTAAAGACATTTGCAGAGATACATGCCAAGTCACCAGCGCAACGACGGTTCAGGTAATGGGTATCAATTGACAAATGAAGTTGTGTTTAGCTACGACCGGCAAACTAACATCTACCTCACTGAAGAAGCACCAAGTCTTCTCTGGCAACCATACGAAAGCGTGTGGGAGGAATGCTCATCTTCTTGGGCAGTTCCTGTCAACATGGGGAGTATGGAGTTTCGGGCAGCTACGCCTGCTTTTCTTTTTCCGCAATACGCAATACGCACTACATTATTCCCTCCTCTTTCTGCTGGCAAGCATGCAGCCCCTCCAACCGCCACCAACATACGTCGGTCTTACGCCACCCCCGTGTGGCCTGTGACCTGCGACCTGTGACCTGTGGCCTGGTCCGCGCGCGGCAAAGCAATAGGGTATCGTACATTCCACTAAAACAAGACTCCGATTCTGTGGGCCTTGGCCTCGGGTCCTCTCTGTAACGCCGTAAAGCAGCCATGCTGCTGCCTTGTAGGGTCGGGGTTGGGTTGGGCTGGGCTGGGCTGGGCCGGATGTGAGAAGCCATCTGAGCTATGAGGCTAATGCTTGTGGTACTAAGCTCAGCGCGGCGAGAGATCGCGGTCAAGATATGCGAAAGGGGGGAAGGGGCATTTCTACAAGGTAGGTATCGGCGTGCACGACGAATAAAGCTGTATGTGAGCATACTACGAAGTTACCTATATGGCGCTGGAATCCAAAGCCAGCACTTTGGTTTTGTCACCGAGGAATTCCTGTCGGTGCTTGACAATAGCCTTGGTGATGCGATCGAAGTCTTTGACCCGGTTGGCTTTGAGTTCGCTGAGCACTCGCCTTAGCCCTTCAATAAACTTGGTCCTCGTCTCTCCAGCGAACATGTCCGCAGAGCCGAGTTGTGTAATGATCTCGGCATCTAGAGTGACAAGCCATGAAGTCAGTAAGCCAACGAGGGGTTGGTTCCGGGGAGGAAGAGGCCGATTGAAGAGGTGGAGGTCGGAAAGTTTGAACACTTACCCTGAAGGACCATGTTATCAAAATGCTGATATTCACAACTGGGACCTTGGGGGCAAGTCTCCCCAGCAAGCGCATGGGGGCACACTTCCCGCATTGGGTCGATTTTAGCACTAAAGGTCATCGACTTGAGGCCGCCCGGGACCTCCTCAAAGTATTTCGGATGAAACCTATAGGCACGAAAATATGAAAGCGGGCTCTTATAAGAAAGCAGATCTTCCAAAGGCGGCGCGTTTCTCTGGTCATCCTGCGAAGTAGTCAGTAGGAGAGGCTCCTTACAGAACCGGGTTTTTACTTCGTGGCTTGTATTCTCCGGTTTCTGATGGTTCCGGTCGGTTAATGTGTGGTTCGGGTTTGGCTCTTCCAAAATGTCATCAACGACCTGGAACTTAGTGAGTAAATTGTCACCAAAAAAGGTTGAGTACTCTATTACATCGGCGTTGTTTTGCTCATCCTTCTGAGGACCACGAGAGTCAGAAATCTGAGCTGGTGTAGGTTCATATGACTCATCATCGCTTTGAGACAGCTCTGCAGTGGATTGTCGCATCGAAACATCAGATTCGCTAGGTTCAGCATCTGGCTCACTTGATGGGCTAGCGGACTCGGCTACGGGGCCAACCTCAACGTCCGAGTCAGTAGAGATTCTTTCAGCAATCTCTTCCACATCCTTCTCTAATTCGGCTGTCGACGTTGGGGCCGGGCCACTAGTATCCAGAGAGCTAGGCGAAACATCAGCAGCAATAATCTCGTTGATAATATGAGCATCATCAGTGCTAAGAGAAGGCGCATCTGCGTCAGTCATCAAGGTATCCGTGGTATGCGTGTTGTCGGTTAAAATAGCAGCTTGTAGTGCTTCATCATTGTTTAGTTCGGTGGCTACACCGCCGTTTATACCAGCCGAGGGCGACTCTTGACTGTATAATGGTTTTATCTCGCCCGAACGCCCCTCTTGGGGGTTTTGGTAATTTTCAGAGGCTGTAACTTGTCCTGGTTGAGGTGAACCTGTATATGCGTTGGGAGGCTGCGCTGGTAGTTGCACCTCCAACCCAGAATACTTACCATCCCTGACCTGCGGTTGTTGCTCTTCCGGCACCGGAGAAATTGCTGCGGAAGGTTCGACAAGGTACTCCATTTCAGTTTCAAGTTTTTGTTGCTCATCTAAGCTCGCTTGAACCTCAAGTTCTAGTCGTGCAGCCTCAGCAACAAGTAACTTTAGTTTGTCCTGTTTTTCCTTAAGAGCAGCAGTGACACGAGGCAACTCGTAGCTCGCGATCCTATCGCGTCTGCTATTGACAATCCTCTTGCCCTCTAAGTTGGCCTCGTCGACTTTCGGCAGAGTGGCTGGTTGCTGTGCAGCCGGACTCAAAGGTTTAGGTGATGACTGAGTTGGGGCTTTCTTAGCGGCTTTCTTCTTCGCTTCAGCTTCAGCTATTAGCCGTTTAGCTTCCTCAATTCGCTTTTGCAGTAGATCAATTCTGGCGCCATGGACGGGAGGCGTAGGAGCAGAGCTTGAAGCCGGGCTGTCCCGCTGTCGCCGATTGTCGGAGAGCGGCGGAAATGTACCTAGTGCCTGCCGAACAGGTATAGTACTAGATTCCGCTGAGGGCGGGAGTTCCTCCGTAGGAGAGCCTATGTCCATCTCTACGTCTTCGTCGTCGCTAACGTCGATGACTAATCTCTCGTCGGTTCGGGTGCGCTTTAATGACTCGAAGCGGGGTGTATAATTATCGAAATCGGAGGCCACTGGGCGCTTTAAACTCCGACTTGGCCCTTGTGCCGATTGAGAGAGGGATAATGACGGAAAGGACAACCCAGGAATGCCCTCATCTTTTGAATTGCTCTGAAGTTCATTTTTTTGACTCGAAGTTTGTTGAGCAGATGCCGTAGATCTTATGTTAGGTGTTGAATTGCCATTGCGGCTTGTATTCAAGGGACTTGTTTCCGCCGCTGCCGGGGATGAAGTAGTCGTGCTCTCGTTTGAAGTCACTCGTGCCTTTTCAGCCGCCAGCTGAGCCTGTTGCTTCTTCAATGCTGCAAGTTTCTGCTGCAGAATTGCATTATTCTCGGCCCTAGTCTTGGTTATGGACGATGGCGTATGTACGGGATCTGATTTTATTCCTATTGTTGAGGGGGCAGTCTCGACGGCAACCGGAGCTGGGGTCGGAGTAGGTGACGGAGCGGAAATAGGAACAACAATGGGCGTGGCGGCTGGTGCCGGAGCAGATGTTAGTGTAGGCACCGATGCGCCTTGCCCGGGCAGTTGTGTAGAGGTTGTCTTTTGTGCCATTGCGGCAAGCTTCCGCGCGATTTTATCTTTGCGTTCCTCGGCGGCTGACTTCTCTGCTACCTTGGTCCCACCGCTTTTGTTTTTGCCATCTTTCTTGTCCGATTGTTTGGCGTCCGGTGGCGGCGTTTGCGCCTTGTGAGTTGATGGGCTCTGTGGTTTGGGCGATGTGTTAGACGAGGCAACCGCTCCCGCCGGCGTTGATTGTGTGTCACTCGAAGTTATAGTAAGAGCCGCGGTCGTCTTAGGAATCGGCACATCAAGGCCCAAATCTTTGAAAAGAGCCTTCATTACAGTTGTGTCGACCCCTTCGTCAATATAATCCTGATAACGAACCTTTAGGGGCCACAATCCTAGAATTGCCTCCTGTGCCTTTTTCTTTGCTTCCAAGGGTGATCGAAGTAGCGTAGAACCATTAGTGCGAAGTTCGTGCTCAGACACTGAAGTTGGACCAGTGTTGCTATTGGCACCCAAAGCGAGAGCATTGCCGCTGGGTTGGGGCATCGCACTGGATGTCGTAGGTAAAGGTATACTTGTTTGCTGGGTAGGTTTGGAAGACTCGACGCGGTTGGCAGCTAGAAAAACTTAGATTCTACCTTACTATTAAGAAGGAGGTTACTTACTCTTCGCATCACGAGACGCGGCCTTTGCAACAGAATGCTTGCGATGAACTTCTCTAGGGGACAGATAGGGCGAGTACGACCCAGACCGTTCGCGGTCTGTATAAGATGGTTCCCATTCGTCATCGGGATACTCTTGCTCAGCTCCAGGCCCAGTATTTGATCGTGCCTGGACAGCGCTATCATCATGGGTAACATGGGGATCATGTGGATCGTAGATTGAAGACCCATCGGCATCTCCAACACTGCCGTTCCGACTATCCAACTGGTTTGAAGTGTGGGTAGGTTTGTTCTGGAGCGGCGCTTGGGAAGTGTCGGTTGGGGCTTTCGGCTCATACAGATCCTCAAACTCGCCTTCACTTAACTCACCCTCCTCGAGAGCGTTGTGTGGTGGTTGATACGGGATAGGGGGCTTCTGTGGGAGCGAAGCAGGCAGTTGTTGCTGGATCCGGGGGTAGCTGTTTATTTGTGGATGTTGTCCCGGCGCGGGCCATTGTTGAGCGGCAGAGGGAGGAAGGGAGGGAGCCGGAACCACGGGCCCCCCGCCAAGTCCCAGTCCGGGTATCCTAGTTGAATTGTGACTGTATGCGCTTTGAGACGTTGCGTAGTTTGCAGGTATCATGGCCGCGGCTTGGGTTTGTGGATAGTAATAGGACGGCTGGGCTGCCGACGGAGCGGGCATCAGCGGGAACGAGGCGGGAGGGGGATAGTGGCCAAAGTGCTGGCCGTAGCCATGAGGATGCTCAGCCATGGCGCAAGGCTCCTAAGTCGGTAGAAGGGGAGTTTCGGCGGCCGTGATGTCAGGCAGAGGTTAGTCAACGTATGGACATGCACGAAGTCAATTACCACCAACGCAGATGCAAAGACAAACAACAGAAAACAAGCAGCGTTGCCACTAGAATTGAACGTGACCAGATGGTCTTTGTGCTGGCCCCGAAAAGATTGCGCTCCTAAAGTCGACTTCAGGGCTCATTGCCGATGGAATTGCCCGTGTAGCAAGAATAATGTTGGGCTAAGTTACGTGACGTGAGCTAGGTGAGCAAGCAACAAGGCGTGCGTGGGATATGCTAAACGAGGCCACAGGGGTCTAGACAAGACAACAGAGACGGAGACAGAGAAAGAAAAGCATGGAAAAGAAATGCTGCGGCGGGCAATGGAAGAAAGCTTTGTCTTATGATCAGATCCAACACAATATATGTAGAGCGGCAAAACTGGAAACGAAATGGTATCGCGCCGTGGTAGCAAGGTTGCTGGATGGTGGTGATGAGAAGCAAGAAATTCAGTGTCGAGAGGCAGTGGTCTAAGTAGTCGTGTGCATGTCGATCGGCCAGGAAGGGTAGTAGCACGGTGGGTGAAAGGTGCAGATGGATCAAATGTGCATTTGTCGATTGAGACAACCCAGCCTACTGCTGTGCTGGAGTGGTGTACCTAACCTAAACAGGTAGTAGCACGTACCTACCCAGGTGAATGATTCGATATGAAAACGGTGCATTTACTACTAGGCACTGTATAATATACCGTATGTGGCGATTGGCCTTGCAGGAGCAGTTGCAGCTGTGAGCTATTGATTGACAGCTGGGATAGTCCGCCGTCTGCTAACACTATACTGTACGAATGAGGTGTGCCAAGCATTAAATGTTTACGCCCCGTTGCTATGCGCCAATCGCCCGATCCCGGTATCAACAATCGTCTTCAGCTTCGCTATACCTCTATAAGGCGCTGGTAGTCCACTACCTACCCACATACCTCACCTTACGATCACAAGGAGGATTAATACAGTATACCAAAATAAAAGGCCCCCTTTCCACCGGGTTGCCTTAACCCAGTCGATTCATATTGTAATTCGTTTGTTTTGCTGTTCTTCGTTGGCTTCATACCGCATCAAGACGCGCGTGCTGCGCGTTTCGTAATGGCATCGCATCCCGCCGACATTGAATTGCCCGCCTACGAGAGACGCCAACCACGGCAAGCCGAGCCCGCCCGCTATCGATGAGCACCACACGCCAGCCGTGAGTAGCTCGAATATAGTATCAGCTTTTGGCGTTGCCGTCATGTCAGTCCGCAACAATCCATTCGCCCGCATGGGCTCGTCATCCCCATCGCCCGCCCCCAACCCCTCCAACGCCTCCTACGCCCACAACAGGCCAAAGTCGGCCTTGTTCTCTTCGCCGTCCCCGTTTTCAAATGCGACGACACCCTCTTCGCCCCTGCACAACCGTACCAAGTCACATACAACGCTCGCCGCCGCCGTGCCCCCGCCTGTGAACGGGCATGCGCCGCGGCAACAGCGCGCTGATTCCAAGAGCAACGGCCCCGGCTCGACCACATTTGCGCCCTCGTTCATCAAGACCGAAGACTTGAGGCGGAGCATAGACGTCGTGAAAGGCATCGAGGGCGAGAATGACTTTTCCGGGAAGAGATATGTCTGGCTTAGGGATCCGCAGGCCGCCTTCGTCAAAGGCTGGGTTGTGGAGGAGCTGGAAGGAGGCAGGCTGCTCGTCCAATGCGACGATGGTAGCGTAAGTGAATGCCATCCGAGAGGGGGAGGGGAGTCGTGGTGGCCTTGCTAACATAGCCCGCTAGCAACGTGAGGTCGATAGCGAAAGCGTGGATAAAGTCAACCCTGCCAAGTTCGACAAGGCCAACGATATGGCCGAACTGACGCACCTCAACGAGGCATCTGTCGTGCACAACTTGCACATGCGCTATCAATCCGATCTCATATATACCTACTCCGGTCTCTTCCTGGTCACCGTCAACCCTTACTGCCCCCTGCCCATCTACAGCAACGAATATGTCAACATGTACAAGGGCCGGAGCAGAGAGGATACAAAACCGCACATCTTTGCCATGGCTGACGAGGCGTTCCGAAACCTTGTCGACGAGGGCGAGAATCAGAGCATATTGGTCACCGGAGAGTCTGGCGCCGGCAAGACCGAAAACACCAAGAAGGTCATACAGTATCTCGCTGCCGTGGCTCACTCTGAATCACCAATCAAGAGTAGAGGACAACATTCAACCCTCTCGCAGCAGATTCTACGTGCAAACCCGATATTAGAAGCATTTGGTAATGCCCAGACTGTTCGAAACAATAATTCGTCACGCTTCGGCAAGTTCATTCGCATTGAATTCACTCCCAACGGATCTATAGCCGGTGCCTTCATCGACTGGTATTTGTTAGAGAAGTCAAGGGTTGTGCGAATCAACCCCCAGGAGCGCAATTACCATATTTTCTACCAACTTCTGGCCGGCGCGGACGATCGAATGCGGCGCGACTTTCTACTCAATGGGTTCGGCATCAGTGATTTCGTCTACACCCGCGACGGTCACGATACCATCGTCGGCGTCTCGGATATCGAGGAGTGGAACTTGTTATTGGAAGCTTTCCATGTAATGGGGTTCACCAACGAGGCTCAAAACGCCATACTCCGCACTGTAGCGGCAGTCCTCCACCTGGGAAATATCTCAGTCGTCAAGGAAAGTCGCATGGCTGACCAGGCTCGTTTGGCTCCAGATGCCAAGGCAATCGCGGTTCGTGTCTGCACCCTGCTAGGCATACCATTAGAGCCGTTCCTGCAAGGTCTCCTGCATCCGAAAGTCAAGGCAGGCCGGGAATGGGTGGAAAAGGTACAGACCCCTGAACAGGTGCGTCTAGGAATAGACGCGCTTGCGAAAGGTATCTACGAGCGTGGCTTTGGCGACCTCGTTACTAGGATCAACCGCCAATTTGACCGGAATGGGCTGAGCCTTGATGAGTCCCATTTCATCGGTGTTCTCGATATCGCTGGATTTGAGATTTTTGAAGAGAATAGTTTCGAGCAATTGTGCATCAACTATACGAATGAGAAGCTACAGCAATTCTTCAACCATCATATGTTTGTTCTGGAGCAAGAAGAATATGCACGGGAACAAATTGAATGGAAATTCATCGACTTTGGCCGAGATTTGCAGCCCACAATCGACTTGATTGAACTGTCCAACCCCATCGGCATATTCTCATGCTTAGACGAGGATAGCGTTATGCCTAAGGCCACCGATAGGTCGTTCACAGAGAAATTGAATTCGTTATGGGACAAGAAGTCTACCAAGTATCGTCCTTCCAGGCCCGGTCCTCGCCATGGTTTCATTCTCACACATTACGCTGCAGAAGTAGAATATTCGACCGAGGGCTGGTTGGAGAAAAACAAGGACCCTTTGAATGACAATGTCACACGTCTGCTTGCAGCATCTACTGACAAGCATATTGCCAATTTGTTTGCTGATTGTGCCGATTCTGACGAAGCCAGTGGAAATACCCGAAGCCGGGTGAAGAAGGGACTCTTCCGCACTGTCGCCCAAAGGCACAAGGAACAGCTCTCCAGCCTCATGACTCAGCTTCATTCAACACATCCTCATTTCGTGCGGTGCATTCTTCCAAATCACAAGAAGCGGCCGAAACAGTTTCATGCACTGCTTGTATTAGACCAGCTGAGGTGTAACGGTGTCCTCGAGGGAATAAGGATCGCTCGGACCGGATTCCCCAATCGACTAGCATTCAGCGAATTCCGCCAACGGTATGAGGTGCTCTGTCGGGATATACCAAAAGGCTACCTAGAAGGCCAGGCGACAGCATCATTGATGCTAGATAAGCTTGGGGTTGATAAGTCTCTATTCCGTGTCGGTCTCACCAAGGTTTTCTTCCGAGCCGGGGTGCTAGCAGAATTAGAAGAGCGACGCGACGCTTTGATCACTGAGATAATGTCTCGGTTTCAGTCCGTAGCCCGTGGTTATATTCAGCGCCGAATTGCCTACAAGAGACTATATCGTACAGAGGCAACCCAAGTCATCCAGCGCAATTTCAACGTCTATCTCGACCTCTGCGATAACCCGTGGTGGCAACTTCTTATTAAGATGAAGCCATTACTGGGAGCTACTCGTACGGCTGTAGAGGTGAAGAGGCGCGACGAGAAGATACGGGAACTCAACGAGAAGATGCGGCAAGATATGGAGAACAGGATGCGGCTTGAAGAGGAGCGCCGCAATTGCCACGCCGAGTTGGTGCGGACGCAACAGGTCCTCGAAAGTGAACGAGCTTTAGCACTTGATAAGGAAGAGATATTCAAACGTCTTCAGTTCCGAGAAGTGGAGCTGGAGGATGAATTAAAAGGGGCAATGGACGACCAAGAGAAACTAGAAGAACAACTTGATGCCCTCCTTGAAGCAAAAAAGAAAGCTGAGCAGGATGTCGAACAATACAGGTCACAACTTGAGCAGGCCGCCGGACTTATTGCGCGGCTCGAGGACGAGAAGTTAACCCTCAATTCTCGGGCCACAAGCCTCGAAGCAGAACTAGCCGAGTTATCAAGAAAGCAAGCAGACCGCAGTGCGCAAGAGTCAGCACTAGAGGATGAAGTCAAGATGCTTCAAAGCCAGCTTTCTCTAAAGGATCGGAAGGTACGAGACCTAGAAGGAAAACTGCTGAAGAGCGATCAAGACGCAGATATCAAGCTCGCAGCTACACAGAAGGAGCTTCAGTCGGTAAAGGCCCGTGAACAAACCCTGTCCCGCAATAATCGTGAGATTCAACAACAATTATCACAATTATCTAAAACATCCACGGAGTACGAGGATCTCATTACAAAGAAGGAAAGTGAGCTCGCTCTCTTACGAGGCGATAACAAGCAACTTCAAATAGACCAACGAAACCTTGAGGATCAGAAAAAGAGTTTGCTCTCCGAGAGGGAGAAAACAGCAGCGCGCTTACGAGAAGTCCAGGCAGAGATGGAGGCTATGCGCGCTGAACAATCTCAACTTCGGCGTGAGGCTGAAGACGCCAAACGAATACTTCAAGCCCGGCTTTCTGAAGATGTGCAAGCGAACCAAAACCGTGAACTACTAGAATCACAAATCAAGGACCTAAAAGACCAACTCTACAAGATACAAACAGATCTAAGCAGAGAGCGGCAATCAAGAGACGACGTCGCTCTCCTCTCCGAACACAAATACCAGGAGTTGCAGCAAGAACATGAGCAACTGAAGGAGTCAAAGATCACTATAGAGAAGGAGCTTTACCTCCAACAGGACACGATGCGTCGAACAATGGAGGCTCGTGCCACAGCCGAAAAGGAACGTGACGAAGCTCGTGACGAGATTCGACGACTCCGTATTGCCAAGACCCAAGCAGAAGAGGCGCGCTTGAACGCTGAGGAATCAGCCGACCGTCAAGCAACACGCATAGCCCGTGAACGGGAAGCTAGATTACAAGAAGACCTGGATGCAACACAAGAGCGGCTCAAGTGGTACGAAGAGGAATGCGAGAAGCTCAATCGTGAAGTGGAGGACATGAACAAGTTCATGATCGAGTCAGGCGAGTTTGGTCTCAAGAATGACCAGGCAAAAGAACGGCTTGAGCGAGAGCTCGTCACCGTGAAGGGTCGTTTGACCGCTTCCGAGAATGACAATCGTGCTCTACTCAATAAATTGCAACAAAAAGGATTAGAGATTGCTCGCTCTACGTCAAAAGCTATCGAGGCCTCAAGAGAACAAATCATTACTCTTCAACGCGAGAAGACCAAGGTTGAGGAGCTGAACACAAAACTCAACAAACAACTTGGTGATGCTTCACTGACCGTTGCTGGCCTGGAAAAGAAGGTTGAGAAACTGCAGCTCAACCTAGAAGACTTAAACCACGAGGTTGCCCGCGAAGCCAAGTCCAATCGAAACGCGGAAAAAGCATCCTCTACTTTTACAGCCCAGTTAGCAGAGGCGAACCGGTCCATCGAATCTGAACGCCAACTAAGAACACAAACTCAGTCAACAGTTCGTACCATGCAGGCGACACTAGATTCGCGTAGCAAAGAGATCAATGAACTTCGTGCTCAGATGCTCAGAGTGTTGAAGGCTGTAGATCCCGAGGTGTCTATTCCAGCTTCGATTGACGGGTCTCATGATAAGATCATGAGCAAAAACTTCGATATGATTAGAAAGATTGAGGAGTTACAGCAGAACCTGCGAGTTCAGAAGACAGCTCGGGCCAACGCCGAAGCACAGTTAGCAGAAGCGCGCAACGGCCGAGGAGAGTCCCCAGTGAGGCCAAAGTTAGAAGAGATGCACCCTAACGAGGCCCCTTTCAACGGCTCGCCAACGCAGAGACGTACTAAGCTTCATGTACGACACTATTCAAATACATCTACGCCAACACGTCGGTTTGCCAACGAGAATGATGTGGTTCCGGATTCGGGTAGGTCTGATCGGACTGCCGACATTCTCAGTTTCAACAATCGTCAGGACCTGAAGACCGAGGTCGAGGAGCTACAAAACCAACTTCAGCTAGCTCAAATGCAGAACCGGCATCTCCAAAGCCAGCTTGAGCGCTCAAGTAATGCGAGGGAGTTCAACCCAGAAGAGAGCCCTTCTGTCCGTCGTATGCAAAAGTTGGAAAAAGCAAACAGTCGACTACATGACATGCTCGACGACTCGGCGAAAAAGGTGTCTTACCTGGAAAAATCAATGCGAAGTGGCGAGCTCTCATTGCGTGACATCCAAACTAAGTCCCATGAAGAGATCTTGGAATTACTTAATAGCCAGGAAGACTCTCGGAGATCTTTGCTACATAGCCACAACGACGCTATTGCTGAGCTTACGGATGTGAAAGAACATTTTGAGAAGATGCGGCATGACCGTGCCAATGTCGAGGTCGAGCTTAGAGATGTGCGATCAGACTTGCAAGAAATGACCGCCGCTAGGGAACAAGAAGCCGCCAGCCGAAGCCAACTCCTACAAGAGTATGCTGATATACAAATACGGCTGGATGCCGAGGCAGCTAAGTTGGCGGATGTGTCTTCTAGCCTTGAAATGTACAAGGGTCGTGCCGATGAGTATTTCAGTAAGCTGGAGCAAGCTGAGATTGCTGTCTTGAAGGCCAACCGAGCTGAGCAATTTGCCAAGGCCCAAGCTAAGGAAGCCGAAGAAGCTTATGCCGAGATCATGTCTCAACGGAACAAGTCAGATGGTAGCATGGAAGACCTACAACGCCAAAACCAGCGACTTGAGGAGAAGCTTGAAGACATGTCGACGGACCTCGAAGCCGTTACCCAAGCTAAGAAGCGTCTACAACACGAACTTGAAGACTACAGGAGTCAAAGGGCTATTGACCTTGAAGACAAGGAGTTGAGCATGGAGCAGACGCGCAAGAAGTACCAGGCCGAGTTTGCTGGTTTGACCAAGGAATTGGACCTAGCGCGCGAGGAGAAGTTATACAAACAGGCCGAGATAGGTCGACTACGAGAAGAACTTGAGGACCTGCGTTCCAAGTGGGATGACGAAGTCCTCAACAGCTCCACATGGTCGAAGGAGAAATCTCGACTAGAGAGCACACTCGCTGATGTTATGGCTTCTCGGGATGAGGCGGTTAGTGCCCACAATGAAGCCCAAGGCAAGGTAATATCACTTCTATCACAAGTGAGAAGCCTTCGAACATCCGTCGATGACATAACGGCGGAGCGTGAGGCTCTTATCCGGGAGAAACGCAGTATCGAGACTAGACTAGAGGAAGCCAAAGCAGGCCTGGACGATCTTTCAAAGAGCGAAAGTCCGGCTTTGCGAAACGCTGCCAGCACCGACAAGGAGATATTGGATCTCAAATCTAGCCTTGCCCAACAGGAAGACGTCGCCGCCGCCGCAGTCGAGAAGATGCGACGGGCCGAGTCTCTCGCGACGGAGATACAGAAGGAGATCACGGCGGAGCGTGAGACGAACGCCGAGCTCTCCAAGCAAAAAGCAGCGCTCGAGAAGAGCCTCAATGAGACCCAGGTGCGACTCGTCGATCTGGAGACCAAGGGCTATTCGAGTGGCAGCCAAGACATCAAGTTCCTGCACAAGCGCATCCAGGAGGTTAGTAACACGCCAACCCAACCCCGCCCCCCAGATCAAAGCGAAGATGTTCTTCTAGAAGGACGACCTTCGACAAGACCTCTCGCATCCCTATTTCGCAAGCTCACAAGGCGCAACGCTAATACTCACTTTCAACAATAGCTCGAGACCCAACTTGAAACACAAGAGAACGAGTGGTCCAAATCGCAGCGGTCGTCACGGAACGTCGACCGCGCTGTGAAGGACTTGCAATCGCAAATCGAGCGCAAGGATAAGCAGACTACACAATTAAATGACGATGTATCTCGATTACGTGACAGGGTCGAAAAGCTGCTCAAGACGATCGACGAGCTCCAAGCCAGCGAGAGTACGAATCAGCTCACTGCTCGGCGAGCCGAGCGCGAACTACGGGCTGAGAAAGAGAAGGCGTTGCGTCTGGAACGCGAATTGGAAGGGTGGAAACACTTGCGCATGGAAAAGGGTAACGTGAATGGAGGAAGCGTGCGGTTTGGGACGCCCGCCTTGGAGGGCAGCGGATCCAGGAGGGTCAGCTCAATCAGGAACGCGACGCCCGGCGCAGACGAGGCAGCCAGCCTCGGCGGCACGGGGATCGAGGTGCCTAAGCGGAAAAGCAGCATTGGGCGCGCGCCGAGCCTGACGAAGGGTTTCTTGTGAGGCGTGCACATTGTCTAGTGGGGAAAGGAAGAGGAGCAAAGCATTATTGGTTGGAATATTCATTCGTGGCGGAACTGGCGTAATTGTACATTTAATCACACGTTTTTTGTAGGAGCGGGTGGCGCTGGCCTGCCTGGCTTATCACGTGTAATGAGCATGATAATGGCTTACATCCAAATGGTACTGGGGAATTCTGTACCACAGAACATGTCTTAAATACCTTCTCCTTCTAATTTCCGTTCATCGCCAAGTATGACGATGATGTACAGTAACATGGCTTGTAACCCTCTCAGGACTATCATAGCGACCGAACATGTGGGCCGTGAATCATGGCAACGACACCGCACACCATTAGGGGACCAGCTCTCGCTCCATGTATCCAGCCCCAGGTTGAATCTACAGAGCAGGCAACCGACAGGCTTCCGGGACAGGCTACGTAGTGAATAGTCCGAGAAGTTTATCAGCGCAGAAGATCGTTATACAAGTTTGCAATCATGTGCTAGCCCCCCCTTCTCAAGAGGGTATCTCTCCCTAGATGGACATGGTTGTGCATTCTCATGGAGGCTGGTGAGCAGCAGACACATTCAGACTTGTACTGGGGCGAGGGTGGCCTGGCTCGCCAGGGTGATGTGGCAATTCAAGTAACACAACATCCGACGTCCCCCTCCCGCGGGGTCGTAAGGCGGAAAATAATTCCAAAGAAGGGGAAGCTCATCCTGCGAGCCGCGTAGTTGCACGGACAGACAAGACGGGTATGGGAGGTCAGACTCAGTTGGCAAAACAAGTTATTACTGCCGTGGATGAGGTGGGTTGTGTGCCGAGGCTGACTATGTTGATGTTTGTACATCCTTCCCGCTGCAGAGATGAGCCGGAGTCATAATAAACTTGGATTCCACGTGTCCAGGCCGTGATATGGGGGCCATTTGTTGTACACTTCGTTTTGTACGTCGACCCTCAGTCGACGTGACGACCGACGGATGATACCTTGGTTTGGGTATGGGTGTACATACACACACCCGTACACATACACATACACAGAGATGGTCATGGAAATGTTTCGTATCCTGTTACGAGATCACGTGGCGACGCGAGACTCGACTTCAATACCACACAATCAACATTTGCCAGCCTTGTTTTCTCCCTATCGTTCGACTTCCCATTCGTCTCCCTACTTCCGTCTCACCGTGTTAGTTATACATATACTGCGGCATAAATTACCCTGATCTAATTCGAACGGGGGCAAATGCACAATGGGTGAGGCGAAGCTGATTTCATGCCTCCTTACTGGTCGGGCGGAAGTAAGCTGAAGCAATGAATGGTGCAGACTACACACACAGACCGACGCTCGTCATATCTCGGTGTAGGAAGGGGCTCAGTTGTGCACTATGGGGTAGCACGGTCGAGTAGCTCTTCAGGAGCCTCAAGTACGAGAATGTGGTGAGCTGCACCTCTACTCTGCCGCTCATTCTCGAGAGTCCCCCATGTACTCATTTTCGAGTATGATGCACACGAGCATCACATAACAAATCTACCCGTACTATTCTTCAAGAAGCATCTCACTCACCCTCCTCCCCTAGCTTCGCGGATCTACTATCATTGCTATTTAGCGTTTAGGAACGAGAGAGAGACCCCCCGTCCCCCCTCTACAATCTTCATTACCAGAATTAAAATCCAGATTCGAAATTCAGACTAAGGCTGGCCGAGACGATACCTCACGTACGACTATCACACGGAATGGAAGACATAACACGAGCGCAACAGCGTCTCGCGTATCTTCCAACATCTCCGTGGCGACCCAGCCGCCCAACACATGTACTATTACGAGAGAGACGACCCGCGGGGTTGGGGAGGTGGTGTCGTAGGGAGCGTGCGATGGAAAGGCTGCGTGAGTTCCCGCGCACAGGGATGATAAATGGAAAAGAGAAATCATGAGGAGGAGAACAGATTTAAGAACCAGCTACTAACAAATGCCAAATCAGACACATCGAGAACACTACGCCCTAGTCTTCCGCCGGGACGTAGACACCTCCTTATTCCCTGACAAGCTCAACGGCTACCGCACCCGTCTCCCAGTCGAATGTGATAAGCGGACCCCGAGGGTTAACAGACTGAGATGGCTGTATCCGTACGGGGAGGAGTCCCCGGCTTATGTGTTGGTCGACGGGAACGAGGAGGTCTGGAACGTCCCCGTGAATAGTTACTATCCGCCGAATGTTGCAGTTGCTGACTGGGGAGGTTATGGATATACTACATGCGATAGAAGTAGGTTGAATGAATTCATGAGAAACGACGCGTGGGAATCAAGAATAAGAAGAGGGGGCAGTAGGAATTTAAGAAGACAGGGCTACGGTAGTGAGTGGGAAAGATGGCGTTACCTGGGTTGAGTCTCGGATGGTAGATGATCAAGTGTAGGATCATTTATCATGCATACTTCAAAATAGGCTTCAAAACAGGATTTCAGTGGGTATCGGCTTGATTTGCATATAGATTTCAGGCTAAGGTGGGTAAGGAGGTATACCAACCTACACGATGCCAGCATCAGCAACACAATGGACAGAAAGCACATCGCCGTCCCGAAATTAAGAGATCACAATTCACGTTTCACATTGTCATATAACAAGTAAATGAACATCAAGCTCGACTATTTATTTTTGTCTTCTAGTAATCTCGAAACGGGGTATTAACTATTACTACAGATTCCATCCTCTCATCTTGCATATGTCCAATTCGCAGAGGGGGTTTTCCTCGCACCACCAATTGCTTCCCCCCTAGCCTATGTCTCTCTCTCGCGCGTTTGATGCCAGATATACGCCGCCAAAATATGCAAGAGTATAAATGTTTCATTTCGTAAGGATCGTAAGAATGAGACGATGTGTGCTCTTTTTGTGCCCGTTGCAGACCCAGGCCTGGGTCACGTTGTATCTTATACAAGAATGCATTTATGAAGCTAAGGAAATATATTGCCGTTGACTGGCAGTGCCTTATAAGGCAGCGACGGCCATGGCCATCATGGCAAGGAAGCCCATGCCAGCGCCCACGCGCGAGGCGCCGGCTGTCGGGATAGCGGAGGTAGTCGCCGTAGTGACCGGGAAACCAGCTGAGGGTGAGGTGGTGAAGGTAGTGATAGCAGAGCCTGTGGGATAAGGCGCGGCGACACCGCTGGATGTGGGGGTGGGGGTGAAAGCAGGATATGTGCCAGGAATGACAGCGACGGAGCTGGATTCAGCACCGGTGACCGGGAGAGTTGTGAAGATGACCTGTGGGACAGTCATGGCAGTGCTGACAGTGACGGTGCTGCTAGAGCTCGGGATCACCTCACCGACCTCGTCGGTGCAAGGGACGACAGTGGTGGCGATCACCTGGATGGTGGTGTAAGTGGCAGAGGGAGCAGAAGTAGGTGTGACTGTCAGCACGGTGGTGATGGTCTCAGCACCGGTGGCAATACCGGGGTTTGAAGGAACAAACGGAGCGCAGATACCCTGGAAGTAGCTAACAGCCTCGGATATGACCTCATCAGACTCTCCATGGGCGTATAGGCAGGCAAAGACGTTGTTCACATAGTCGCTGTCGGGGCAGTAGCAGGAAGAGTCAGTGTTATCCTTGCAGCCAACAGTAAACATCCAAGTGTTCAAGCACGATGGGACAACACCAGGGCAAGGCAGCGTCTCAACGGGGTAGGAAGGAGAGCTCGAAGTCTGAGAAGCCGGCGTGGAAGATGAGCCAATGGGGGTGGACTCGACTGGCGAGGAGACAGGAGAAGAGCCGGTCTCAATGGGAGTAGGAGTGGAAGTGACGGCTGGCTGGCTGAGAGTCTCGGTAACTGGGCACACAGTGGTAGAGATGGGAATGGTCACGGTCGTGACAGCGGTAGAGCCGGCAGGGCAGTTGGGGACGTCAGGACCGCAGCTGGTGATCGTATGGACGGATGTGGTGAAGATGGTGGAGGTGGTGATGTAGCTGGTCACTGAGTTGATCGGGGTCTCCGCGGGCGTGGACACAGCGGCAGTTGAACTGCTGCCGATAGGGGTCGACTCAACAGGAGTAGACTCAGCAGGGGTCGACTCAACCGGGGTGCTTTCCGCAGGTGTTGATTGAGCGGGAGTAGATTCAACCGGGGTGCTCTCGGCAGGGGTGGACTCAGCAGGAGTAGACTCGGCGGGAGTGGACTCAGCGGGAGTAGACTCGACAGGAGTGCTGCTAGGGGTGTACACAGGGTAGGAACCTGGAACAGAGACTGAGCTAGGAGGAGTTACCGAGGGGGTAGACACAGCAGCAGTGCTCGAGCTTCCAATCGTACTGCTTTCGGCGGGAGTAGTAGGTGTCTCAACTGGAGTTGACTCAGCCGGGGTAGACTCGACAGGAGTAGATTCCACCGGTGTAGATTCAGCGGGAGTGCTCTCAGCGGGAGTGGACTCGGCGGGGGTGGACTCGGCGGGAGTGCTCTCAGCTGGAGTGCTCTCGGCGGGAGTGGATGAGGTCTCGGCCGGGGTGCTAACGGTGTAGGTGAAAGGCACACTGCTAGTCACGGGGACCGAAGAAGTGCTGGCCGGCGAAGAGGGAGTGTTGTCAGGGTAGCCAGGAGTGTTGGCGGGGTACGTAGGAGTGTTCACAGGGTAAGAATGGCTCTTGGTGGGCTTGGGACCCTCACAGTCGAAGCCGATGTGATGAATACCATAGTCGCAAGAATCCTTTGGCTTATTAGGCTGGCTGGGATAGACGATAGTCACATCTGTAGCACCACCGCACTGGGTGTTCTTGACAACAGTACCGGAAGACTTGCAAGAAGAACGGTGCTTGCAGCTAGATCCATCAGGCATGGTGTAGTGAAACTCGAGATCACAGTCGAATTCGGGGGTGACCTGAAACTCGCGGATCGAAGTCTTCTCTACGCCTTTGCTCTTGTCACAGCTAATTTTAGGGCTGTTGTCCCTGCTATTGGTAGCCTTGCCAGTGATGCACTTGGACTGGAAGCTTCGTCCAGTAATTGAGTCCCGCTTGCCGAATTTCTGGGAGCACTGGTACCCAGTGTATGTGAAACCCTTATAGCTGCCGAAGTTTCCAATGTTCAGGTCACTCCAGTCGAAGCCCTTGGTCATGTCCGATGTACATTGATTGTCCGAGTTGTCGGGAGAAGTGTATGAAGGGGCATCGTGGAAGCCATACTAATCTCATTAGCTGAAATGGCACATCATACAGTGACATCTTAGATCTTACGGTAGCGGTGACCCGGCTGAGGCCAGCAGCCAGGGCAACGAGGGCCAAAGTATTCTTCATTTTGTATGAAACTAACCACAACTTCTTGGTTCGAAAATGGTGTCTGCCGTATAAGTTCTGTAAGAGCGAATGTGTCTTATATCAAGCAGAAATGACTGTATGAATAAATCAAGTCGAAGTTCAGCAAGCGAATGGTGTTGACTTCTTAAGGAAAAGGAAATAACCGATTAATTATACCCTCAAGGGAACGAGGGCCTCGATAGAAACAAGAGCCTTAGAGAAGATGAAGAATTCGACTCGAAAGGCCGGGAAGGGGACAGAGTCATATATAGCATCTCAAGATGGACGCACGCGAGCCTCTCGTCTGACGAGGGCCAGGCTGCGGGTCAGACCATGAACGAGACCCTGCACTGGGAGACGGGGGTTGAGAACCGCTGTTTCTCCAAGTCGGCCCTTGCACGGTGTCCCTTGTTCCATGGGCGAGAGCAGCTGGTTGTACCGTGGGCTACAGACTGTGCCGGTAGCCAGCAGGTACAGTAGTCGGTCTCAGCAGCCATGGTGAGCAGGGAGTGCCAGACAGTACAGCCGATACGACTGGACCAGATGGGTCGGCAGCAGATGCCCCTCGATGCAGGACAGAGCCGAGAGGCTGAGCTAGAGCAGAGCTAAGCAGAGCGCGCGGCTCCCTGGGCATTGACGTTGTACTTTCAGGGGTCGGCGCTGGTGTTGGCGTTAGCGTTGGCGTTGGGTTGGCGGTCAGACCAGCACCGGATGGAGAGATGGATGGATGGACGAGCTTGAACGCAAGCTCGAACGGGTCAGGCAGATCCTTGACAGCGCGGATGCGCCAAGAGAGGGGCCCCCAATGCAGCCTATCCGCTTTTAGCGACAGCCGGGTCTCTCGGCGGGTCTCTCAGTGATCTGGCCAGTCACAGCGGCCCCCGCCTAGCCGCTCCGGCCAATAGGAGACCCAGCGGTCATTCGATTTGGCCATGAATGGCAGTCCACGTTTCTGTGCTCGCTAAGTACCTACCTAAGGTACCTACTCGCTTGGGTGGGTACCTTGAGTACCTTAGGTACCTAACTGCAAATGCATTGGCTCTGGTTGCACAGCGCCAAAATGCGCTGAGATGCACCTACTACTTACTTTTACCGCTGGCGAATGCTAAAAATGAAATCATCCTGCAGGCAACAAGAGGATTGACTGAACATCTGAGACCCAAAAGAAATCCAACTCGGTCCAGATTAGGATGTCAGGCAATTCACCTTACTCCCCGTCACCACAAAGAGCAATACGAGGTGTTCGCTGTTTCACTGCTGAGTTGTTCAATCCGAAACGGCACAGCCACCGCAACAATCCCCTAATGCAGGTACAGCAGGCAGTAGGGCCTCCTCCCCCTCCCCCCAGGCTCGCCACCGTTACATCAAAGAACTGTGGGGTCTGTATGTCAACCTGCGTCAACCCCCAAAGACCTTGTACCGGTAGCTTGTGGTAGGATGTCCCGGTGCCGAATCATATTTTATATCACAGAACGTGTTGTTTGAAGTGAGCCTAGCTATTACCAGTTCCGACCACATGTCATCTATCCCGTCCCGTTGGATCCTACAGTAAACGGTGAGGCGGCGGCACGGCTGCACCAATTTTAGAGAAACTTATATCTAGACTTATACCAGTACTGTAGATCATGAAGGTGAAGCCTTCGGCGTTGCTTTTCTACATCTGTCTTGGCCTGGCGAGCCTTTCGTCCCGGAATTGAGAAACACCATGTTCGACTTACTGTAGTAGTTCGGACATGATAACTCCGGGCAGAACTATACTAGTATACACACACCGTAGTACTGTAAGTATGAGAAAAGCCATTCGCCCTACCTGAGCTAAACCTCAGATAGCAACCTTTGCTAGCTCCCTATCTTAGTGTAAATACCGTTACGTGTAGACTCCGTTAGGCAATTCGAATCCCTCCGCGATCTAGTATATTTAGCCTCTTGCGATATGAACCTGGACATCGTGTGAGATCGCTTCAATCATCATATGACAACATTGTGCTGGGTAGTGGAAAACCGAGTTACCCATTAGCGAGTTGGCCCTTTTTGGGTGGCTTCACCGATTAGCAACATTAGCTTCCGCATTTGGAGATCTGTTGCAGGGATTCTTCACCAGGGTGCTTTCTCCCTTGCCAACTTTGGCACTCGGCATAGTAGATTTGGCGCTCTATCGGGCATCCTTGCGCCGAATGCCTTAGTCTACAGTAGACTACCTAGCAGCCTTAAGACAGGAGGGCGTTCCTATCGTCCAACTGATCTGGCTCTGTTTCATGTCGCAGCCATTGGGAAGCAGCATCAACATACTGCAGGAGAAACACCCACGCCATAGTTTCACTGGGCATTCAGGCTGTTCTAAACTCTAGATCTTTCGAACTGACTCCATGGATTGAACTGACGCCACGATAGTATCATAGTCAGGTAGGAAGCGACCATTGTTTGAGGTCGTGGAATAGGGGTGATGCAAAGCAAGTTGATACCAACTGCACTACCTACTAGTACAGTAGGTATTATGGGTAATTAGTCCAGGTCGGCTATTGCTTCACGAGGGAGGAATCGCGAGTTTACCCTTATTGAAAATATGCTAACCTACCTAGGTAGGTAGCCTCGCTATTATCTAAGCAGGTTTTCCTCCTGCCAAGAGGATGCCGCGCATTACCTGAGACCTACCCTTGGAGAACTGCAACCTTCAAGCCAATCCTCGGGTGTGTCGTGAAACCTCTACCCGTCACCAGCTTCGATGAATAGGTAGCGTGTTACCCAAAGAGGGAGATCATGACCAATGGGAGAAATTTATTACTTGAGTGTTAAGACGAAATCTAGTGCAGGTTAGTATAGTATACTACCTATACTAGAAATAATAGCTCCTATTATGCTCCGAGAGAATAAAGCCCACACCACCCGATAGAAGAAAGATAGTTATTCTACAGTAATTAAACATTTCTACCGATACACCCCCGCGATTAAGTGTGGGTCCTAGCTCTTGTACTGACAGCTTGTAAATAATGAGTTTAGGTAATGGGTAAAACTACATGCAGACCGAAGCTCTTCAACGATGTCATGAACCCACTCCTCACCCGCCGTCATCGATCTCCTGCAATATTCAGTATATAACAACCTGCTGTATGTACACGAAAAGTTGCGATCCGAAGTAAGCAACATTGTTTTGCTTATTACCAACCAACAAGGTATTATCAAACTAGCAGCATATAATCTTGGAGAAAAGGGGTCCTACAACTGCACCGAAAAAAATCGACTCAGATTCCCTGGGATCCGGGTCACCCGCGAACCCTACCCTTCTATCCATAAGTCATACCTTGCTCCTATAATTGCTCCATCTCTATACGTACTATACACTAGATTCTAGTATACCTAGCCGTAGATTAGTATATAGTCAAATTCCCGGTTTTTCGAATATATCCACGAATAGGTAACCCATACAGTGTGGAGTGGGGTTTGTACACGAAGAAATATCCAAAGAAAACACCATCTTTCTGATGTACGCATTTCCCTCTCTAGGCGATGCTACGTCGCCAAAAAACACTAGTGTCCACGTTGAATGATGACAAACTGTGACCAACGCGCGGAACTCTCCTTCCCTTACATTCGGTTGAGTAATAGAGACGAAGCGAGAAGGAACTATACACGTCGCCAAATTAATAATTCTCGTATTTCTGTTCAGAAAAAGGGGAACATCAATGCGACGGCTCTAAGTCCTCAAGATAGGTAGCAGTCGGTAGATACTGCAGTGTAGTGTAGGTACCATGCTGCTGCGCCATGTGCCGACTACCGAAGAGGAAGTTTTTGCTGCCTGAAACCTCCTGAGCCCCTGAGACAGTTGACTAACGGCTAGGTTAGCTACCTAGGTAGGTAGCTACTACATAAGTAAGTCATTCTCGCCCTTTGTATCATTCACTTGCCGATTGTTAATAAACGTGGGCAGAGAGGAGAGGCCCGACGATGTAGCGTATACGAAAGAAAGAAACTGGAAAAGAAAATATATTAACCAGGATATAGGTAGGTGACATGATCATCTAGATCAGCTACCAATCCAAGTCATCCGATCACGGAATCCTATCCCAAATGTGATAAGATGATCGATCCCGCGGCGGGAAGGACAGAGACCCGGAAGTTGAGTATACCTATTCCAATCCACCTGTGTGAATCCTCAAGAAAAAACACGTGCGATGCTAGGATTTACTGGAGGTACACCATATCGGACGAAAGCGGTGCTATTACACGAAGATGTCTCGTGCAACACTGCCCGTTCGTTTAACGACCGGGCTTATACGCCATAACCTAAACATATTACAACAATGACCGGCTGCAGAAGAGCCCAGACAGGCAACCAAAAACCGAACCCCGTTCATTGTACAGAAAATGCAACTTTAAGAGACTTGTTATATGCCTACTGTACTAGATATAATACAATACTATGCCTTAAACCCGCGGCACCAAAGCCCCTACTGTACTCAGCCTCCGCGCATGAACGATCGTGCTCCCTTGGCAGCCAATGCTGCGCTCCCTTAATCTCCAGACACCAACCGGATACCAGTGTCGAAGAGTCTGTTCGCTTGATATCATACTGAACATGTATTACTTAGACTGCAAAACATGGCAAGACACCGCCGTGATAATGTGCGTACGGTACAGTAAGTAACCACAGCCGAGCGTGCAAAACGCCAACAAAGCAATGCACCGCGACACCGCTCTATTCAATTCAACTCAATTCAATTCAGCCACAAGCAAGTCCCATCGCAACAGGACGACCGCTTTGCCGATCTCTCACTCACAAGCGCCCGAAGACGCAGTCCCACACTACATCGACACACTACTGTACGCATTAAGCGCCGTACCATACATACGTCCATGACATTCCTCGCGGGGAAAGCGGGCGCTAAAAAAGTGCACAAGAGATCTTCCCGTCCGGCGGTAAAGAGAAGAGAAGAGAAAACAAAAAAAGAAGCAACGAAGATCATCACCACAATCGTCTCATACATCTTGTACTGTCCACTACACAAAAGTGAAGACCCAATTTCTATTTCCAGGTATCATCTCGTCAACTGTAAACTGCACAGCGTAGATTAAGTAACCAGATAGATATACATTACGTTAATGCCTCCGTTCCCCAAAAGACGCCCTTGCTTGTTTGCTTAGATAGGTACCTACATTACTCTACATCTTCGACGCTAAACATTCAGCTCCCAGCGCTCTGCTGCATCCTCCTAAACCGCTCCTCGGCCGCCCGCGCCCTGCGCTCACGATCCAGCTTCGCGCGCTGTTCGGGCGTGAGGCCGCGCGCCTCTTCCTCGCGGCGGTCCTGCGCGGAGCGCGGCACGCCCGCGTCCAGCACGCTGCGGCCCTTGCCCGTCTTCGCGTCTGCCACCTTGGGGCCCTCCCGGCGCAGCCGAATCTCCTCGGCCGCGCGACGCTCGGCTTCCTTGCGTTCAGCCTCGGCGCGTTCGCGCTCGTCCCGCCTCTCGGCGTCCGCGCGCTTCAGCGCCGCGGGGACGTGCGCCGCGTCCCAGTCCCACGCCGACTCGCCCAGCTCGTCGCGCGCCACGCGGAATGCGTCCCGCGTTGCCCGGTCGCCGGCGAGGTCGAAGGGCGTCTTGCCCTCTTTGCTCTGCAGCGTCGGGTCTGCGCCTGCTTTGAGCAGGAGGCCTGAGACGAGCGGGGCCGAGTTCTGACTTGCTGCTAGGTGCAACGGTGTTGGCGCGTGGTGGTTCTGTTGCGAGTCGGCGGGCTGGAAGTGGAAGTTTGGTTGTAGGTCATTACTCTTTAGGTAAGAGAGGAGGGCGGGTAACTTTGAACGTCGAACGAAGGCTTGGAGTTGTGATGTGTGTAGCTGCGCCGTCTCTTCCTCCTCGGTGAGTTTCGGGGCAGCTGGCTTGCTGGGTTTCACCAGCGTTGATTTTGTTGAGGGCTCCTGCGCTGGTTTTATTGTTTGTGCAGGGTCGATCTCCCTAACCTTTAGCCGGGTAAGCTCGATGAAGGAGCGCATGAGTTCGTTTTGGGTAGCCCGCCGTGTGTTGAAGGGGAAGCCCCGTATGCGTGCATCGTTCGCTCGTAGAACCTGGCCTTCATAGGGGCCAAAAAGTGTCCTCCTGTTTGTCGCGCCTGTCGCACGAATGAATAGCAGCTCGGAAGTATCGAGGAGGCCCTTCCAGTCTTGCAGGAGAAGGCGTACTTCGTCTGTAAGAGCCTGCTCGTTGTATCGACGAATGCTGGAACCGGCCGAATGTGCATTTCCCTTGGCGTTGTCGTTTGCCGACTGTGAGCCACCCTGTTTCCTTCTAGTGGTGTACCGATGGAAGGTCTTATGCGCGAGGACAGTCGCCTCCCTGTTCATCGGCCCAACTGAGCCGTGCTTCGTCTGTCGCGGTGCGAGCGACACCACCATAGCCGCGAAATGGCCGCCGCCGATCATGCACAGAAAGAAGTGTGGTCCTTTGTATGCTCCAGGCGTGAGACTTCCATCAGCCTTGGGCTTGGGTACCGACACCGGATCCAGCTGTTTCTTCTTTATAATCTTGGCCACGTTGGCTTCATCGTGCAGCTCCTCGGGCGAGAATATGGTTCGGTAGATGCCGAAGTAGTTGTTTGTCGGTAACAGCGGCGAACTGAACCATAGTAACGGTGGCTTGCCACCATCCCGTTGCCTCCTCTTGGTGAGGCCGTGGTCTTCCTTGTCGGCGCTGGTATTACCGCTGCTTGTCCGCGCATTCCTGTCTGCTAGCGTGGCCTGCTTCTTCAGCAAGGCGGTCAGTGTGCTCTCCTTGCTGGCATGGTCATCTTCGTCGTCGTCGGATTCAGAGGACTCGGAGCCCGATAGACTCTCGTCCAGGTCGCCGACCAGCCTCTCGAATTCGGTTTCGGAGACGGGCTTATTTCCTCGTAGCTTCTGCTTCAGGTTGTAGTGATGCCAGTCGGACTTCTGGTGGCTTCGCTGGTCCTCAACGTTCGCGAACGATAGACCACAGAGTGAGCACGCTTGGGACCCGACGAGGTTCTCGATGGTTGTGGTTTGTGAAGAGTCTTGCGACGACGGTGTGGAACGATGGATAGAATTTGTTGGAAAGTCATGCGAATGGGTGTCGGCGTTGGTGTCGGCGTCGGCTCTGAAGGCAAGGGTCGTGAGAACTTCGTGGGGCAGGTCGTAGACTGTGATGGCGGGGTTGATGATTAGCGCCGTGCCAGTAAACAAAGCCGTTGCAATGTAAATTAAATAAATAGCTACTTACCGTAGAGAGGCCGCCTCAAGAGATCTTCAGCCTTCTTGTCCATGGCCGGCGCCATTGTCTTCTGGTCCTACACCAAGACTTTCCAATTGAGTCGGGTATTGGAGCTGTGGAAAGAGTGAGTTGTGTTGTATTGTAGGTAGGTAGATATCGTTCTGTGGTGCTACGTCGGGTCGGGGTCCTTATGACGACAGACGGACCCTCTCCGGTTCTCACTTTGGTGGGGTCGCATTCTTTTTATTTAAGGTTAATCCGCATCGGCCGGCAGCTTGCTGCACCTGCACCTGCACCGGGTGACTCAATCGGTCAACCTCACTATTACTGATTCATTGGCAAGTCAGCCGCCGGAGCGCACTGCCACTCCCGCGCATCAACATCTATTTAGTTTGGCATCCACGTCAAGCAAACCCCGAGCTTGTGCTACGAATGACAAATGTCCATTGATTCTAACCGCCTTATACTTAATCCAGGTTTCAACATGGCCAAACCTTCTTGACCGTGACCCTCCCGCCAGCTATAGCACCCGTTGGTCTACAGTAGGCTCAACTGAGCACAATGACATTGGTACACCATAGCAAAGCATTTGTTTGGAAGCAACCATCTGCCAACAAAGATGGTCGATAGAGTCCCAGCACCATAGTCAAAGGGGCCGTCTGCAAGAGAAGAATAGGGATGTCCTGTCAACACCTCCTTGTTCGCTGCAAACAACGGCTTAGTTTAATGCATCAATCACATACATAAGTATTTGCTTTTCTCCTGCCATTGCTCCGCCGACCATGAACATCCAACTCCCTTGAAGAGAGAGAGAGAGAGCCATCTTTCTAACTCACCCACCACCCGTACAGACAAGCGTTTTTTACACCGGGCATACTTTCTTTCGGAATCATAAAAGTAAGTACATCATCGATTAGTCCCGCCATCTAAACACCGCGATCAACATGTGTAGATGTGAGCGAGTTACGTATCTCTGTCTTTGTTCGCACAAAGAACGCCACGTAGAACGGTGCACGGTTTACCAGCTTCGAAAAGAAGGGTCTTGCTGGGCCTGCTGTTTTTCTAAGTGCCATCCACGCACTCGGAGATACACACTTAATCGCGTATGCAAAAACTGCAACCAGTACTTCTATAGTAAGTATGGCAAACATCACTACAAAAAGTTTATTGAATATTTCTTGGAGTACAAGCAGCGTAAGGGCTGGGAGAATACGGCCATAGACCCCCGAACCGTACCACGCCATGTTCTCCTCCAACGTCAGTCTGCCCCGGCATGTATACCAGGGACCGGCCAGAGGACACGCGGACAACCCTTTCAAGTCCACCAGCAGATGGTTCCAGTCCCCCCTTCTTCTAGCCGCCAAGCAAATGACGACGAGGAAGTCGACAATGACTACGCCAGCTATGACGAAAACACCTTTACCACACCTCCAGCCATTAATAATTCTCCAGCACGTCTTGCCAACAAAGAGCTTTCTACTACTCAGCAACAAATAGCTCAAGTACACGAACAATCAGCCCGTATAAATCCACAACCGGCTCATAAGGATCTACGAACGCTTCGTGGAAACCCGCGGCCAACGCCAGCACGCCAACGACCAGCCCCAGTCAACCGCCAAGGCACCCCCTTTCCACACAACAGTATTCACGGCAATGTCAATCTCGTGTTGCCCCCCGAGCCAAAGAAACCGGCTCCGTTGTACCCCAACAAAGACAAACCTCTACCCGCCGATCCGAGTTTCTTCGTAATTGGTAGCGACAGCGACGAGGATCAAGAGAACGATAGTGACGATGGGGACGCAGGCGAGGCGGGCGTTTTTCCCCCCTCGCCTCCGCCTAAATATAATAGCAGCCATATTCCAGTGGGAAACATAGTTCCCGAGCTAGCACATTTAGCACAAGGCCTACCCCCACAGGTAATCGGCCAGCTCCAGCAGCCAACCCCTAGAACTATTAAAAATAATAAGGCCGTTATTAGAAATGTTGACAGCATCAGTGATACGAGCGTGGTGAAAAATCTCACCAAGGTAGCAAGAAATCTGCAGATTCCCAACCTGGACTTCATAGAATATGATGGAAAATTGGTTCCTAGAGTTAGTGAGTAATTCCCGAGGCATTTTCTTATTTTATTTTGGCAACCTCGGAAGGGAAAAATGCCTCCTTTTCAGGTCAGGAAATTCCCGAAAGCTACTAGACCCTCACAAGTCATGATCAAAATGACGGGAACTGACCCCAAGTGTTCCAGTGACGCCCCCCAAGGGCAAACGTAAAACACGTACACCTACTCCCAGCCCCCCTCCAACAGCCAGGCCATCCAGCCACAGCGCAAACCCGGGTCTGCACAGTGACGATGGCATGACAGCCATTGACATCGCCATTGCAGCGAACACCGTGCCCGAGTCCCTTATTCCAGGGGGAAGACGCGATAAGGGGGAGCAATCTCTCTCGACATTCTTTGTCCAAACACATCCAAACCTGAACTCGCCAAGCGGCTTCTCGGCGCACCTCCATCGCTCCAAGGAGAGCGTCACTATGCCGCCGCCCAAACGCCTCGACGGCGTCTTAATGGCACCCTTCTCGGCGCCGCAGCAAGGAGGCAAGTCGGCTACACGCCTTTTTTTCAAGGAGCGTGGGCTCCCGTCCACAACCTACATCCAAGAGTGCAGCTCTGCCACCCTGGCCCCCGAGGTGCTCGTGCACTCGCCTAAGCGACGATATAGTGCTGCCGTGCAGTCATGCTTCTGTGACGATAAGATGAGGGCGAGCAAGGACAGTGAGAGGAAGTGCCTTTCTTGTCGTGAGCGCGATGCTATTGCTACTGATATGAAGATGACATGGATTTGAATTAAATGAGTCGAAGAAAAAGGAAATACCTTCTCCATCCATTCATCCAATAATTAGGCCCCCTTTAGCTGATGTCAGACTTTTTCTTTTTTTCTCTTCATTTACGAAAAGTAAGTAGTAAGACAGGTCTGATAAAATGAGTCGATAATATCCCATTTCAGGTAAAACTACACCCGTAAAACTGTGTTCAGGAGTCTGATTCTAGAGTACATGCATATATATATTAGGCGTTAATTTCTATGTAGTTCTATTTTCTATAATATTCTGTACGAACCGTTTTTAAGTTTAGGAATTCAAAATACAACGTATATATTAAGCTAGCTTTTCCGTTCTACCCTTTAAATCTTTTCCTTTTTTTGCTTCTTTTTTTTTACGGTTAACTAGATCGTCAAACCAGGTCCGTCAAACCAGGTCCGTCAAACTAGGTCCGTTAAACTGGATCCGTCAAACTAAATCTTTTAAAACAAATCCATTAGCAAATTGTCTACTAGTTAGGTAAATTGCGATTATTTTGCCTAGCCAGCAAAATAATCGTGTTTACTTTCAACTACGTAGTTGTTTGGTCTAGCTAGCCAAGCAACTAAACCACCCCTATACACACACATACTAAAAAAAACAAGAAAGAAAGAAAGAAAGCGGAGTCCAAAGGAGGAAAGGACAAAAGGGGTAGAATAGGGGGGGATAGTACTTTTACACAGTGCGAATAGTACTATAAACCACTATGTTTAAGACTTTGCTCCCATTTGCACCCGTGAGGCATGTATTACGAGTGTGGAATTTAGCTCCTTTTTACTGGGTAAGTATGCCGTTGTTTCTAATAGTGAGCTAGCTATACGCGTAGACTGCCATGTTGTAGTGTAATCAATATACCTATCTATCTTCCTTCCTTTTTTTCCCCTGCTCTATCCCATCTATCTCTTCGTGGTAGAATATAATAGATCTAAATATTATAAACCATTTCGATTTATTATGCGTAAATTTTGAACTAGAAATAAACCCACGAGTGGCCGGGTGTACGTTAAAGTTCACCTAGTACCGTTCGCGCCAGCTCTTCACATAGGTATTTCCTAGAAATGCTTCCATGCTCAAAATGCCATTTAAATGCCAAATGTTTACCTCAGTCCAGTCCATACGAACACGAAAAATCTTTAGCGCGAGAAGAACCCTCATTTCTTTTTTCCACCCTTACCACTGCCCCCTTTCCCCTTCCCCTGCCCACCACCACCTCCGCTACCTCCGCTCGCGCCGCCGGCCGACATGACCTTCAAGCTCTTGAGGGGGATCGTATTGACGACGTCCTCGGGCTTGATGGCCCTGAAGAGCTCGACCTCGCGGGGCCACATGCGCTCCTTGTCCGCGCTCTTTTCATCAACCACGCCCTTCTTGCTCGAGGCCGCCTTCCACCCCTCCAAGATCTCCTTCACCGCCTTGCCCTTCTTCTGCGCGCCGGGTTGCAGCTTGACCTTGTACTTGCACTTGCCGAGAGCTGCATATGGGGCGCATAGCGCGACGACTTCGAGGATCTCATCGCCCGGCAGCGGCGTGCCGACGAGGGCGTCGAGCGGGCTGAGGTTCGCCACCTCATTCGGGTCCAGCATCTCGATGCCCTCGTCGAGCATCACCTTGCGCACCTCCTCGTGCTCGGCCGTCTCACGCTGTTGCCGCTGCTTCTGCGCATGGCGGCGCTCGCGTGCCGCTTCCAGGGCGGCCTCGCGCTCGGCTTTGGCTTTCGCCTCGGCTTCTGCACGTTGCTTTCCTGCCGATGATCCGATGACAGCTTCGATCGCCTCACGGTCCTCTTCGTCTTGGTCTTTGTACTTACTAGCGATTTTCTTCGACTTGCCGCGCTGTCCTCTCTTTGGCTGCTCCTTCTTCTTGGGCATGTTGGATTGGCCACGGCTAGACTGGGCATTTTGGCCAGTGCTGCTCGTTGGGATTGTGTCTGCTTCCGTTGCGGTATTATCATCTTCCGTAGCTTGTCCATCCTCTTCTGGATACTGATTTTGCTCAACTGCTTTAGAAGATGGGGTTTCGTTACTAATATTCAACTGGGTTATCTGCTCTAATGGCTCCATCTCGTCTATGGTGTCTAGACGGTCACTATGCCCTTCGTTGCTATTGAAAGACTGGAGAGGGTTTGCTCTTGCTTTGAAGTCCTCCTCTTCCGCGGGACTTTCTTCGGAATCGCTTTCTCCGTTAGCCTCGTTTTCTTGGGGGGTGATAATATCAGTGGGTGTAGTATCAATAGGTTCAGCGGGAGCTTCCGGCATCGTTTCGGGTTGGGTAGGTGTATCATAGAGGCGATGCTTAACGTGTTTCCCCTTGCTCTCCTCACTAACTTTGAACATCAATGCAAAACCCATAATGAGTTGAGAGGCTGGTAAAAAGTTCTTCTTTCCGCGAACCATGAATGATCCTGTAGGCAAAAATTCCCCCGTCGGCGCGGATTTGGATACTTGGTCAGCGGTAACCCACCAGGCGGACATTGAAGCCTTCGAATCCCACGCAGAAGAGGAACAGACGGAAAGAGATCCAGCTTGTGATAGTGTCGAAGGGGGTATCGGAGCGTCAGGCGTATGCGGATTATTTTTGATTATGACGCTTGCAGCACCGTGTAGATCGGCGTGGACATAAATATCCCCCTTTTTCAAGTATCGCCTGTAAAGCAGCTCATTTTGCTGAGCATCCTTTCCACCAAGCACCAGGTAACCGTCGGTGGACAAGAACCAGATGAACTTTTCGAACCACATTTGACGGCGGATAGGTTGGAGGACGGGCTTCTCTTGTTTGAGCCCTTTCCTTAGTTCGGCCTCAATTTTCTGACCCGCGCTTTTTAGGGCTATTTCGGACTGTTGTTTCGTTTTCTGCTCCTTAACGGCAGCTACTTTCCTCTCGCCATAATACTCTCGTGCGTTACCGTATGGGGATATCCCCAGGTTTATATCCACAGTTAACCGCCCATTGTGATTCTTCATACTCGAAGTTACGCTTCCGCTAAACTCGGTATTGGAGTCGCTGTCGGAGTCGGTTTCGGATGCTTCATCGTCTTCGTCTTCCTCTGCTTCGCCAAGTAAAACTGTTACTGTGTTCTCGTGGAGTTTCAGGGGAAGGGCAATGATAGCCGCCACAGGATTATTTAATCGTCTCTCCCTATCAATCAACTTTCCAATATCTTCCCAGTCCATACCCTGTGCTATTAGTCCATTCACGGCATCCATGGCCTCCTGAACCCTTTCCACATTAGCTTCTATAGCGTTTGCCTTGCGGACGTTGAGTGTCTGAACTGCTTGCAAACCCTCGATTCGCTTTTCCTGGTCAGCCTTGGCGGCCTCTAATTTCCGTCTAGCAGCGGCCTCCCGCTCAGTCAAGCGCGATTCGAGCTTTTGTCCCTCGATAGATGAAAAGAACTCATCCACTGTTTTGCCGAAGCTGTCAAAACTTAGGACGGTGTATGCCGGGTCTTCTTCAAATTGACGGGGTAAGAAAGGGTGAAAATCTTCGTATAGCAAGCCTTTCCTTGGCTGTTGTTCCCGCTCCGTCTCGTCCGATAGCTCTTGAGCTCCTGGTCGCGTTTTCGCGAATATATATCCCTTGCACGTATCTGAACTAGTTACGTCCTCTACGAGTTTCCGGCCTTCGTCGAGCGATCGGAGGAGATGGCCTAGCAATTCTTCATCGTCTCGGACAGTTGCTGGTTGGACTGTAGAGTCGAAGCCGGTAACCTTCATCACGTGGTCTAATAGTATAGGAGGTAATTCGTTTATCGTCACTGCAAGCCCTTTTCTCAGCTCGTCCCCTGGTTTCTTTTTGATCTTTTTAGCAGCCGTAGCCAAGGCGACATTCCTGTCGATAATTGTCTGGAGAGCCTCCCGCAGACGATGCTTGGTCAACGGTGGAACACCAGCGTAGTTCTGCCTGTTCTCTAACGAATATATCAGGCCCGGGCGCTGTGGCTCCTGGCCGTCTCCCTCGGGCACATTGCGCAGCAGAGTCAATATCTTGAGCTCGTTGTCGGTCAAGATGACATTGCCACCGGCGAAGAACTCGAGATATATCCGGTACAGGCCATCGCTGAACTGGAACTCTATTATTCGGTCGGTTCCGATCTGTTGGACGGCAGTGAGACGTCGGGTCTTCAGGATCTTGCGCAGCTTCTGCACGAAGACGGAAGGGGCGGCAGCGGTGGTGCGTGCGAACTCGGTCAGATGGCAGCGGAAGCCAGAGTCGATGAGGAGCTGTTTCTTGTTGTCGGGCTTGGCGAACTTGAAAAGCAATATTTTGGAGGACAGATCGTAGATGTTGGACAGGCGCAGCGAGACGAGGCTTGCCGAAAGCTCGTGGGCAATAACCTACACACATATGTCATGTTAGTCTGTCTGTCTGTCTGACTTTCCATTCCGTTCGTTTCCCAGGTGGAGGCGGGTCATACATACCTTCACATCGAGAGAAGAGAATCTCTGCTTCATGTTGATTGCGCTGTTACGTAGATGGTCCGTCTGTCCGTCTATAGTGCCGCGTTACTGTTTGTCTTTTACCGACCTGTGACGGGACGAACGTGGGGTTCCTTGATGCCAAGGCTCGTGGAAGTGGGATGGTGAATCAGTGGAGCAGTACGGAATAGGTACATCGAGCTGGAGCTCGCCGGCTGACGTCATCAAACCGGTACGAACCTTCCACTCCCCGAGTGATTCATACCGTCATTCTCATCCCATCTCGTACTATGTATCTCACCTGCACATTTCTATGTGTATATTCAAGGCTGCTTCTCAGTCCTCACTTACAAGTGCAGTAGAGACATCATAGATGAGGCTAAATGAGAACATCCCTTGGGTAGTTTCACAGCAGACATTTGCATGCTCAAAGTTCACCTTCATTCCCCCACCCGCCAGGGTTCAATCTTGTATGCTTATGATCCGCGGCCCCGATGCTCTCAACATTCAAGGAATGGAACCTCTCCCAGGCAGGCTGCGATTCTGCTCAGCTCTTATACCAGTAAGTGGATGAGAGCGATCGTTCCATGAGTATTATTTGATTAATATGGATTATATATACGCGTGCCTGGCCTCACTTAGCTCATTAAGATTTGTAATGGCTGGGTTTAGAGAGACTAGGTTATGAGGCTGTGAGTGAGGGTATATGCGAATCATTAGATAATTTCCTTATTGGTTTAAGTTTACTGTTGTCTCTTACATATATAGGTCATTACATCATGGTAAAAAGGTACAGTTATTGAAGACATATCTTATCTCTCTCGAAACTGAACATGAGGCTGATTAATCATACAAGCATTGATGAGTTTAATGGCATTCCATGCCTTTGAGTGCTACCGTCTTCTTTATTTGTAGTTGAGTGAGTGTCACATATACCAAACATAATCAGATAAGAAATGAGAGTCGACAAGTCAGTAGAAGATTGCATTATGATATACAGTTCTTACAGTATGTTGAATCTACCCAACGGAACTTTGAAGAGTCATGGCTCGACCACTAGAAGGCATTATTACTCAGTGGTCCTTCAGATACGAATCATTAGTGCGTTTTCTAGAATACATCTGACAGTCATCGGTTTTAGGTGGATATTAACGATGTGCGCTTCTCTGTCATGTCTCTTGTATCCAGCATGTGATGCTCTCATTTCGTTGTCCCGAACCATCGAATGAATCTAGTGAATTGCCAAACAGGATTTCTCCGCAATAGGGCGGAAACAGTAGCGTCTTCCAGTCAATGTTGTCATAGCAACGGACGATCAGGGGAGCTGGCAGCTCCAAGTGCAGGGATCATTTCCCTAAGCGTGTTTGGTGAGAGCTAGAGACAGGCCGAGGCCATTGATGTTGGCCAAACAACAGCTGAAGGCTGACGAACAACCGAGGTTATGCTGAAGTCAATGGATCTGGTATTCAACAGAGTAGGCAGAGTTGCTTATATACTAATACTACCTATACAGACTTGTCCGTGTGTACTGTACAGTACTGTCAATGGTAGCAGGAGATCAGAATCCTACCTAGACACAGTGTCGGCCGAAGTAGCAGGGTTCAGCTTACATCTATACATCATGGATGTTGCACATCCAGACTTGCATAACTTATGATACACAGCCCAATGACAGCAAACCACGAGGTTGCGCATCCATGGGCGATGCTTTATTACTGGGCTGCAGGGCGTCAGCAAGGTCGCCAGGATGCTGATGCTCTGCGTCAGGTCCGCATCTTCCCCAGCCACCTCCATGCGCTTGGTGGGAAGATGGACGGGCTCCAGGACGGGGGCGGGCAACTTCCAGCCACGCGTACAGTATATCTACCTTTATATAGGTATACTATATACTAATAGGTATAATGAAGATCTCTGGTTCGATCGCTGCCTTGTGGAGGACACTATGTTCACAGCATGAGACAACGATTGATCGCTGTCGGAAGCGTCGCCTAGTTATAACAGCAAGGGAAACGACTGCAACTGTACGCTGTATCAAGTGACAAATCAGAAACGTTCGGTTGGCGCCAGCCTCCTACTGTAGCAGGTCTGCTTGCTACCTTGCTACGGTGTAATGTACATGTAATGAGACTTTAGGATTCACCTACCCAGGTAGTATAGGTATACAGTACTGATCGACATGAGAGCGCGGGTCCTGATCGGGAGAGGTTGGGCCAGTGGCAGAGGTGTGATGAAAAGCCGCAATCACAGTAGTGTTGTCTGGGCCTGCTTTGTCCGTACAGTATGTTACATTACTGTACAGTACGGATCAAGATCGTGTTTCTAATCCCGTATCGAGCGACCTATCCCAGTATACACTCCGCTGCTGTACTTGCGCATACCCGTCAGATTGCGAACGAACGCACAGTGACATTTAGCACTCATACTAGTACTATAGTGTATAGTGTAGGACGGCCTGAAAACCAAACCAGGGAGGCTTCCCCGACAAACCAAGTGGAAAAGGTGGGAAAGACACAAGCTGAGGTCGTGTCTGGCTCCGGGGACGCGAGTAAGATACAGAGAGAACATCAATAGCGGTGGTTGGGGGGCTGGGAATACCCAGACAGTACTAGGCTAGCGCGGCGACACAGTGGAGACGATCCATCGCCGCCAGGGCTGCTGCTCAGGGGGCCGCGCTGATTGGCAGCGGTGGCCCCGCACCGGGGCGATGGTCTAGCCGCTTTGGCTCCCAGATAAATAGACCGCCAGAGCCGACCCACCCGCGTAAACACGACGGTGCCACTCGACCCCTGCAATCCGGCGGCCACGCCATCTGCCCATAACAAGTGCCCTTGACGCCTGCACCAGCCTGCACTCCAGGCCAGCTGCACCGGTTCCTATTTCTTGCTCGCCAATAGCCGCCTTGCCAGTTCACCTCCTTTTCTCCCAATTGATCTTTTCATCCAGCCCAACCACCTTCACCCCCCAACCGTATCCGCTCTTCTATTTCAGTCGCATCTGCCAGAAAGAATCGAGTCTAGAAGTGAGCGATTGTCACCGCTGCTTCTTCATCTCCCTTCTTTTCTTTCAGATATTTCAGAAAGAAGAGCAAGAGGAATCTTCTTGATCTTCCTTTCGTTCGTTCAGTTCGAAAGGTTGTCGGGAAGAGGATCCTTGCGCCGTTAAGGTCGCCAACCTGGACTTTGAAGCCCGCGTTCCCGTGCCCTTCAGCATCTTCCCTCGCACCTACAAGGAAGCCCCCGAGGCTGAGACCAAGGTCACCAAGACCCACGAAGAGCTTGAGATCAAACTTCCCGCCAAACCCGAGAAAGCCGGACGGGAAGGTCAATACTCTTCTATCTCCGCCTCTGCCCAGCTACCTCCGCGACGACAGGAGCGCTACAGCGAAGAAGAGGTCCGTATCACGCGTGAAGAAGAACGTTACCGCCGTCCCGGTGTCCACAAGGAGTACTACGAGGAACACAGGTGAGTCCAGCAAGTCTCGATAGCTTCTCTACCGTGCAATGGCCTCCATTGCCTGCAATTGTTGCGCGATCGCGGGTGTTCTCAATTGGATTGAGAAACGCGAAAGGCAAAGGCGAGACAGCCAGGGAGCAAGGGGCCTGCAAAACGCGTGATAAACGACCGGGAGTGTCGTGCCGTGCTCATTGGACATGTGTTCGCACTGTCCACTCGAGCAGCCCACCATGGGCTGGCTCGACCCGTTCTGCACCCTTGCAACCAAATTTCCTTTAGCTGGGACCATAAATCTCGCTTGATCGGGATGGGTCCCAGCAAATGTGGACCATGTAAACAAACAGTTCCGTTGCAAGACATCCCATCTGACCATCGTTCTTCAGTTACAGACCAACCAACGTAAACGTCTTCCACGAGTCTCACCAGCACACTCAGGCTCCACGCCCCCAGTACGCAGAGTCAACCTACTCTGAGTCGCACGCTTCACGCCCCCAGTACACATCGTCAAGCTACGCTGAGTCTTCCATTGAGGTCGACCGCCACCACAAGCCTCACTACTCTGCCATTGACCGCATCGAACGCGAATACCGCGCTCGAATCCAGCCTTCCAACTACAGGGAGGACATCCGTGTTTCCGGTTCCACCGTTGACACCCCTACTCACCGACCCCAGTTCGAGGAGCACATTACTGTAACCGGCGCCACCGTCGATACTCCTACCCACATCCCTCACTACGCCGACAAGGTCTCTTTCACAGAAGAAACCGTCGACACCCCCAAGCCTGCTACTCCTTCCTACCACAAGGACGTAAAGATCACCGAGGAAACCATCGAGTATCCTCGCCACAGCTCCGCTTACCAAAAGTCTAGAATGGGCTATTACGACGAAGACGGTTAGTAAACCCCAATGTTTGGCTGTGTTTCGTGCTAACGTGATGTGCAATAGGACACTATCACTCTTTCCGCCACGGTCTACACAAGATGGCCGACCGTATCTTCCACCCTGAGGGTGACCGTGTTGAGGTGATTCGCGAGAACTCTCACGCCGCCCCCGCCGCTCCTCGTTCCAGCGGCGGCAATGGCGCCATTCCCAACACCGTCACTATCCCTTGCCACCACATCCGTATGGGTGATATCTTGATGCTTCAGGGTCGCCCCTGCCAGGTCATCCGTATCTCGACCTCGGCTGCGACTGGCCAGCACCGCTACCTCGGTGTTGACTTGTTCAGCAAGCAGCTGCACGAGGAATCCTCCTTCGTGTCCAACCCCGCCCCCAGCGTCGTTGTGCAGACCATGCTTGGCCCCGTCTTCAAGCAATACCGTGTGCTTGACATTCAGAACGGCTCCGTTACTGCCATGACCGAATCTGGCGATGTTAAGACCGGACTACCCGTCATTGATCAGTCGGGACTGTACTCTCGTCTCTCATCTTCCTTCCACAAGGGCAGTGGCAGCGTCCGTGTTCTCGTCCTTAACGACAACGGCAATGAGCTCGTTGTTGACGTCAAGGTCGTGCACGGCTCTCGCTTGTAATCATACACACATTCTCTTTGTCGCCTTTGATGTATGCACTCTGGAAAACCAGGTTATCCTGGATGTCTGGGAAAATATTGTGGCGTGTCAATACTAGCGAAGCTGTGCGATAGGCGTGGACGGGTGGCATTTCTTAAATGGTAGAAGATCTGTAAAAGGGGACGATCTCATGGTAGCATATCAAGTAGATAGCTCTGTATATCGTTGGTAATACAATGTTGGTATCATGGATGTTTTCTTGCACCTGCTTCGATCTCCTCATACCTGTGTCTGCTTTATTTCCCGAATTGGTAACTTCGGTATCTCGCCCATGTAAACGAGATGGCGCAATTGCGATAGAGCCACAGGGAGGGGTAATGTCGCGGCGCCACCTGACGCTGCTTAAGTTGGATGCCTCCTGTTTGAGTATGAGTATCGTCCATCAAGGTGTCTGGCGCTCACCCAATCAGCGATATCGGGTGGCCTTGGGTTTGGAATGCACGGTTGGTTTGCGCCAATCATGACTCGCCGCCCCTCCTCTATTGCTGTTATCAGTACCTCAGGTGTCTAATAAGCTTCCAGTCATGAGGCACAACAGCACCTTCTTAAACCGGACGTCTCTCATATAGGTAGGTATCTTGTTCATCTTCGTAGTGTATACTTGCTGTTTCCTCCACTCTTTTCCGGCATTGTGTTGGCCTCTGTCCCCAAACTACCCAAGCTTTTAAGTGGCTAGCTGCCGGTATCTATCATCATCATCACCATTATTACTACCATTATCATGGGAGCTCAACAATCAACGCTCTCGCCTGAGCAGCACAAGGTTCTCCTTGACAACCTACGTGCACAACAGCTCGAGCGACGCGACGTATGGGACAACTTCGTCCTCGTCAACGAGTGCGGCAGCAACGACGATGACGACGATGAGAAAGCTGCCTTTGATGGCAAGCTTGATCGAAGCCCGGAGGGGCTGGGCATACGGTTAACGCAGAATTGGCAAGCAGAGCTGCTAGACGACCCAAAGAATAGACTTGCGCTTTCAGCCCTCAGCAGCGCAAACCCCAAGGACGTCCTCATGTCGCGGTCTGCCAAGATCGCGGACCGGCAGGTGTTCAACGTCCGCATCCCCTTTGAGGGCGCCCCGATCACCAACCAGAGATCCTCCGGACGGTGTTGGCTCTTCGCGAGCACCAATGTCTTCCGCGTGGCGTTGATGCAGAAGTACGGCCTCGAATCGTTTGAGCTGTCGCAGGCGTATCTGTTCTTCTGGGACAAGCTGGAGAAGGCGAATTACTTTCTCGAGAACGTCATCGACACGGCTGGCGAGGACCTTGATGGTCGCCTGGTGCAGCGCATTCTCGCCGACCCTGTCAGTGATGGAGGTCAGTGGGATATGGTTTACAATCTGGTTGAGAAGTATGGCCTCGTCCCACAGGCTCTGGTGAGTGATTCTCGAGCTCGTCCTCCTGTCCCGTCGGTTTTTTAACTGTGAAACATCTTCCTCGGGCCACATTATCCTCCACGGTTGCAAGCCACTCTTGTAGGCCGCGCTTCAAACGGTCGCAACTAACCCCGGGTGTTGCAGTATCCAGATAGCTGGAACGCCATGTCGAGCAGCACAATAAACTACGTCGTCGTCGGCAAGCTACGCGAGTACGCGCTTGTTCTACGTAACCTTGTGAAACAGAATTTCGCCAACGCCCGCACGGTGGCGCTGATAAGAATGATTAAAGAGAGGATGATGCGCGAGATTCACACCATCCTCACTCTGACGCTGGGTCCGCCGCCCGCGAGCGACAAGGTCTTCGAGTGGGATTTCCTAGACAAGAACGGACAGGCGCACACGGTACGCAAGACGCCGCTCGAGTTCTCTCGAGACATCGCCGCCACCGTGCCCGGGAGTGGCTTCCGTATTTCGAACGATGCCATCAAGGCCATGGTTTCCCTGGTGCACGACCCGCGGCACGAACCCCTATCGCTGATGACGGTTGACCGGCTCGGCAACATCGTCGGGGGGCGCGGCATCACGTACATCAACGTCGACATGAGCGTGCTCAAGCAGGCCTGCGTCCGCATGCTCAAGGCCGGCGTGCCCGTGTTCTTCGGCTCCGACGTCGGCAAGTTCAGCGACCGCGTCGCGGGCATCATGGACCTCGGGCTCGTCGATTACGACGTCGGATTCAACGTCAACATGTACTCCGCACACGAAATGGACAAGGCCGGCCGACTCCGTGTAGGCGAATCGGCCATGACGCATGCCATGGTTCTCACGGCTGTCCATGTCGATGAGAAGACCGGGGACACGGTTCGCTGGCGTGTGCAGAACTCTTGGGGCGTCGACTCGGGTGATAAGGGCTGGTTTGTTATGACTGACGATTGGATGGATGAGTTCGTGTACCAGGCTGTTATTGACCCACGGCTCTTGAGCAGCGAGGTGAGGGACGTCCTCAAGAAGGAACCGATTGTGCTCCCTCTCTGGGACCCTATGGGTTCGTTAGCTTAGATAAGGCGTCGTCTTAACTCTGTAGAGATTCTTTGGTTGCGTTATTGTCTCTGTGGTGCGTTGGTCGCATCGCGCGATCCAGGACTTGGAGTTGTGGTTTTTCTTAGGCATTGAGGGTGCGGTGCTTTCTGTACTGCTTGTACGCTTCAGGAATTCCGACCTGAGTCAATGGTTTATATGCTTTAGAGCCCGAATCCTTGGGGCACAACTTCAAGTCGAAACTAACTGTTAATTTCATGTCTCAGGTGACACAAGAAATCGCACCATGTTATGGGATATTGACTCGCTAATCGTAAGGATGGCTAGGTATGTAGTTACGTGCTTTTAAACTGGGGGCAACAGCCAGGAGTCCGATCCACTTCTGTGTTCAACGGTATCCAGCGTTAGGAACCTAGATGTGAAATGAGTAGAGAGACGAGCCAAGTTATCAGGGAAAGCCTTCGAAATTATTATCGGTGAAATGTTCTGAAATGGTCTTAGACTGGTCACCCTATCCCTCTCTCTTATCTCGACCTTCGCATTTTGGAATCCTACATGAAAAGGTAGCTCTAAAATATCACGCAATAGAAATGATTATACGGCAGCTTTATATATTCCTACCTACCTCAGAAGGTATAACGGATAATGTGTATAAACGCGTCTCACAGAGACTACATGTCAATCATCTCCATACCTCCTACAGCATAATAGCCACATCCAATTGCAACCCCCTCAACTTGTGTTTCTGTCTGTTTATGAATCAACTCACCCAGGATATAAGCTCTGCCTCTACCATTAGCATTGCAGGAATCGTTGTAAACATAGTTGAACTAGTTAGGGTGATAGTCGAGTTAATATCTACGACCTACGATTGGCGGAAAGATATGGACATGTTCTTTCTTAGCCTATGTACTTACTTAGGAGCTTCAAAGTCGGGCTCGATATCGATCTCGTCATGCCTTGATGCTAATCTAGGATCTATGCAATATCTCTTCGAAATATAGTTAGACTGTAATATCTGTTCCCGGCCCATGCGATACTAGTCCATCACTACGCGCAATGACATGTTGCAAGACACTCAGTAGCTGAGTTAGACTGGTCTGTGTGAGATGAGTTTGTGGGGACATACATACACAGCAAATACTAGAGACCTAAATCTTAAAGGGAAAGCAAAATTGGTACTCTCTGCTACCTCGGTGGAAGGCCTCCCACGAATGGTTGATTAGCAGACTTACGGTATTAGCCCTACTACTCACTGTGTGTAATTACTGGGCACAGACATAATAGTTCAGATGGGTTGGAAATGTTAACACCACCTTAGTAGCACTTTATTTTGACATAAATGTTTAATTGGGGCACCTGGTTCTTGGAAAATATACTCTGTAGAGCTAACTCGAAGTGATTATACTTCTTGTTGAAGAAAATCTCCTCTATTTTCGTCCGATCGTGATTGCTTCCATTATCAGAAATCACGGTCGCTCCAGATTGGGCGCGGGTTACCTAATTCTGATAGCCCCATGGTGAGGTGCTTGATCTACGTGATACAGATCGTATTACAGCCGGGATACCACACGATTCACTCATCACGCGTCAACCAAATCAGAGAATAGGCAGCTCTTGAACGTACATGCAGCACATGCGGAATTCGATCTTCCTTCACTTCTTCTCCAGGCAATGTGGCGGTTACTCGAAGACGTAGGGAACGTTGTCAAGCGGCCCAATATTATTCAACCATGGGCGGAAGACTATGATTATGCTGGTGTAATGAAACATATCGGATATTATCTGGCCTCTTTGAATGACATCATTGCTTTACCTGACATCATACTTACCGGTGTTTGTTGAAATACGCCGAGAACACCAAAAGTTGATCACAGCCTCCGTCATAGCTCTGAAGTGACAAACCAGTGACTATTGAGGATAGGATCTCCATAGACATACAGACGACCGTTTCTAGAGAGGACTTAGGTTTCAGAGGATGCTCGACTATGAAGCTAGTTCTATCTGCCAATATGATGCGGTAATCTACCACTTTATCGATGTCACTCACCTATTACCTTCAACGGAATGTCTGGGTTCTTCCGTACGTCGAAGACCTCGAGGCTTACGACCGCAGATCTAATCCAGTCAATATTATTAGCCTCGTCGCCGGGTCCTTCTTCGGAAGGAACTAATATATTAGCTGACGACATCTCGGATTTCGCCGTGTTAGCTGTTCGGCGGGGACAGGTCGAAATGCTCTGGCAATCCAACCTCGCGGCGTTGCCAGCAACACTCGAGCCTGCCGCCTTTCATCGAACGTATCCAGAATACAACGGGGACACTTCTACGGATGATGCAATTTGTTACATGAAGAGCCGGTTTTCGGCCGCTATTTGCACACCGGATGCTGCCTGCGTTCACGTTGCAGACCTCGTTCGATTTTCTTATGCGCAGCGGTTTGCTACCTGCGTGAAAGGTGCCAGCGTACAGGACTGTGTAATGGTGATATTGACGGAGGATCTTCTTCAGAGGCGAGATGAGAGGAGAATTGTCTTGTGTTGTTGTGGCTGACTCTGACGACAGCTAGGGCTGGAGATTGGCCGACGGTGACGCGAAATGCAAGCATAGCTTATCTGACTGCTCAGGCGACTGACATCCGATGCCCGGACGAAAACCTTTTCCCATCTGGGCGAACCGAGATAGAGCGGCGATAGGTTGTGGGCACGGGAGTACAGGGCAGGTCGGGATTCTAGCTGATGTGTTCACGCTTGTGAGCTCGAAGCTCCCCCTTCCGGCCGTAAAGGCCATGAAACTCACTGGTACACGTAAATACGTGGCTATGTGGGGTTTCATATATATCATAACCTTATATTCGTTACTCAACGAACGGTTGTGGCGTGTCGTTTCACGGCAGAACAAACTCTAACTCTATAATGTCTAGTATACATTCTTTATTTCGTTGCCTAAGTCATATGAGATGAGATAAGATGATATGAGCTTACTTCCTTAAATATCTTTTCAGTTCCAACTACGGTAGCCGCTCATATACTATTATACAACTAGCAAGCAGGTGTCAGGTACTTGGTGATATGTTCATCTAGTTATGAGCTGCTCGCCTTAAATGACCGTTGTCAGAGTCGGGCATTAAACAGTGCTCGAACATATCACTCGTAGCTGACCAAAACTTTGACTACGTCGTCCAAATTTGTACCTTGCTGAATATATGTGTAGAACATGTAGGCTGGATGGCTGATGTGAGAACTCAATACAACCGATAGGCGATTTTTAGAAATAAGCGCGCGCTCGGGCGTCACCGCTGCATATTCATAGTTGTTGATGTTGGCAATTTATGAATACCAATCTATTGGTGTTGATTCTGCCAGTAGAAACGTGCCATTTGTATGAACTCAGCCGCTAGACTCATCTCACAAAGGACCATGTTAGTGATATTCCTCACCTCACCATACAAACAGAGTGAATGGAGACCGACAACTAACGATCGAATGGAATGAGGTGCATGGAACCTAACAGGCTGACGTTTCAAGAGGTCTAGTACCTATTCGTAGTGTACGAAGACGAAGATGTAGGTACGGCGCGAACCCGAGCGGACGGGCCGGTCTATGCAGATGCTGTGCGCTAGCTCCAGGCACCGGGGGCTCGGCAGTGGTTACGTCCTATAGAGCTTTCGAGGCAGAATAAGATTGCGTATGCGCTATCAAGCTTGTTTTGATGCCAATAGCAAGATGGGACAGCGGCGGACAAGGCATGAGGCCCACGCCAGCGGGGCTGGGAGGCGAAGATTGGGTTCCGATTCCTGGTGAGCATTGGAGCCCAAAGGAGACCGAGCTCAGAATTGCCTTAGCGCCGGGAGAATTGCGATGGATCTGATGTTAGCACATACGCAGCGTCCTCATCCTCCTCCTCCTCTTCCTACCAGGTGGGGAGCTAAGGGGTTGTTGTTGGAAGTTACTGCAGCACCGGACAAGAAAGCGCGCGCGAGGGAGACGTACTATGTAAGAGGTTTCGCTTAGCTCACGGCGTTACATCTATCTGTACTTGTACTGATACACCCTGACAGGTACGGCATATGCTACTAGTGCAAATCACCGAGACTTGAGCCTCCAGTGTCTAGTCTCTCCCCTCGATTATCCCATTTATCTAGTGCAGTGAGGGATGAAGGATTACCTTGTTCTGGCGTGTGGGTAAGCAGGCGACACCAACGAGATGTCGTCGAATCACGGGTTTCGACTTGGGAAGTTGTACGGCCAAGGCAAACAGATGAGACAACACAGCTCAGTCACGAGATACGACTATTAGTACCACCATCAGTACATCGGATAGGCCCTCGTCATTGGTAGATGACTCGTCTGGCCGCGTCGCCGTTGGACCGATAGGTGTGGCATCGGCGCATTCTGTTCTATCAAGGTACGGGAACGATGAAACCAAGGCTGTGTATCATCATAGTCTTCTAGAAAGGTAACAACACGGTGGCCGTCCTCTCGGGGTAAGGGGAGACGCCACTGGCCTGGTAGTCGCAGCCGGGAGGATGTTGTTTGTTTGATCTGATATTCTCCTTGGCTGGTCCCCTCCCTTGACTGATTGACTTGTCAGGCACAAACTACTGAGATCGTCGAGCGTGGCCATGCGGTTGATCCCACTCCTATTTCCGGCTTCCTGGCGATATTGGTTTCCGAAAGGGGCAGTATGGACTGTGACCTGATTAGTGGGCACTTTGATATTCTGAAACCCCTGAGCAGCGACACATCCTATCTTCAATGATCGCAATTCAGACCCTGGCCCGCCCTGACGTCTGTCCCCGGCCTGCCCAGGAGCCTGCCCTAACCTTGTGTTGGTCAGCTGAAAAAGGTCCCGGCAGCCAAGCGGCCATTGGCGCAACGCATTGATTCTTATTTTATTTTTGTACTGCGGGGACGTCATCGCGAATGGCCAACGACGTATGGCGGACGACCAACCGGCGCCCATCAAGTCGTCCTATATCGCCGTCAACACGAGATTCTGCGCTCGATAATGCGCCAAAACCAGTTTTGATTTGTCTTCATCTTTTCGCAACCCACAGGTGAACCAAACTTATCACGGGCAAGCGAGCGACATTGAAATTACTAGGGATCCGCGTGACCTGCTTTGGTCCTATTCCAATCCACTTACTCTGCCAGTCATCCAATTATTTCCATCTCGCGCTTCTTGTGTGTGTGTGGCTTGTCTCTCTTTCCTAAGCGTCGTCCCCTCCCCCACCCACCCTTCATTCTGCCATGCATGGGCAAGGTTCCTCTTGCTGCAGCGACTTACATGGAGAATATGCATGGCGAATCCACCCGTTGCCGAATGGGTCCGTGGTGATAGAGAGAGACAGAGGAAATAAGAAAAAAAAGTGAGACAATTAACCGGAGCATCTTTTTGAGAGGTTTATTTTGTCGTACTTGTCCGGTCCTCGTGGCCTTCCAACCAGGCATCCAAAGATGCGCAAGCCAGCCAGCTGCAGTAGCCCATCGATCCTCGACCACGCTCTACACCGAAATTGGAGCATCTTCACATCGGTCTCCTGCTTCTTCCCGTTTCAAGGTTGCGGCAGCGAGCGGTGCGGAGCTCCGGAGACCGGTTGCTCAGGCATCGCGACCATCACCAGTTGCATCCGGAACCACGCGTTCGTCTTCCAGTCGTAGATAGATAGGTAGATACGTACAGTAGATGAATAGATACTCACGGTAGATAGAGAGAGATAGAGAGAGCATCGTAAGCGGCATTTCGGCTGAGCAAAGCTGTTCATCCAATTTATGCGCGAGCGATTATTGATTGCTCCCCTCGGACGTGGGGACTAGACTGCCAGTAGACTGCTACTAGACCACTACCACCCTCCTCGCTTGTCGATGATTTGCCGTTGGGCATGATTTCTCGTCACCCTCGTAACGTAAACAGAAGAAGGCTCCCTCGTCCTCTTCAGCATGGTAATGCGGTGCACTACAGTAGACACAAGGTGTCCTCAACTGATGCCAAGACCAGGCCACGAAAAAAGGGTAGCTGACGATCAGCTTCTCTGGTATTGTCGATCTCGGACCAGTCAGATTCGCTTGCCTCTTCTGACACATCTATACCTAATGGGGGACTCCCCTCGTGGCTCTTGGCTGGGCAGCGTCCCAACGGTGACCCGCCTGCAGCCCAACCATACACAACCCGGGCGCAATACCTGGAACCCAGCAGCAGCAGCAGCAGCACGGCGGCGGCGCATTACAGTAGAGCATGAGCATGGACATGACAGATACCTACCTAGATAGATGCACACGCACATACACACACACACATAAGTACAGACACATACTGTACACGCAGCATATACCGCATACGCACTGCTACTGTGGTATACAACGACGGTTCCCACACGATCATGGCATTGCACGCTCTGTAGTGTACCCCGCGGCAAGGACCCTGACATTGTGGCCTGATTGGGGTCGAGGGGATGGAGGGGGGGGAAAATAGATATTTTTGAAAATTGACATGTTGTTTAGCTGGTGCGGGCATGCATCTGGTGTGCCCGGTCATGCACTTTCATTTACCCAGCAACACAAGATGGCAAAACAGGCGAGAATGCGCTGCTAACATCTCACTTAGATTGCCGTGGGCGAACGTGGCCAACACATTCCCGTGTGTGATGTATGTGTGGATGTATGTATCATCTACTGTAGATAGTGAGTGATGATGTAGTTGTAGATGTGGATGTTCCGGGATGTACCTAGATAGCAAGTGAGATCTTTCTCTCTGTCTGTCTGTCTGCCTTTTTTTTTTTTTTTTTTTTGTTTCTTTTTCCCTTTCCCGCCCCCAACGCGGCAGCAGGGATCGGGTCAGAAACACTCTGCGGGCTAGATACCTTAGGTACAGCAGTGTACAGTACATGGTAAGGTATGTATGAGTATGACGAGGGAGGAGGTCGAAAGAAGGGAAGTCCCAATCCGCCGTCATCCTTTCCTTGGAGGGATCCTTGGACAAGCGAACGGCCACCATGATCCTTGGAACATGAATGACCGGGGTGAGGGTGTCTTGTGTCTGGTGTCTGGTGTCTGGTGTCTGGGCAAGCGGGCAGCGGGCAGCGGGCAGCGGGCAGGTGGGCGGGCTGCTGCTATGGAAGTACTATGCTCATAGCGACAGTAGGTAGGTACTTACTTACTTACTGACTGACTGACTGACTGACTGCATGCTGCTGCATATGTCCACTACATAGTGCCTGCCTACCTACTACTTACCTACTTTATCAATAAGTCAAAGCGAAGCGGACACCCCACCTAGTACACCACACTACTTGATTCATCTGTCCCACCTTCCCATCAGCCAAATCCCAAATTGCCAAATCCCAAAATCCAAATATTCTCTATTCCTACCACCACCACCTCTCCCACTCCTCTTCTCCTCCTCCTCTCCTCCCCCCATCTGGACATCTGGTTCTCCAACACCCTCACCTGAGCTATACTTATACCCTCAACCGGCTCAGCCTCAGCCTTTGCTTTTTACCATCGTGCTACTATCCGTCATATTGTACTTTAATCTCAGTCCAAACTCTGTCCAGAGTAAGCTTATCCCAAACCCAAACCCAAACCCCAAAACCACGCAGCTGCCATGGCCGACCCTCGACCGCGGCACCAGGGTCGGAGGTCCCCTACCTTCAACCCCGCGCGGGCCTCGATGCCCGTCAACATCGGCTATAACCTACCATACTCCGGCGAGCTTCACGCCGTCCCCGCCGCCCGTTACGATACCTCGGTGCCTCGCCGACACGATCCTAAGACTACCGCCGCCGCAGCCCCGCCCGCCACCACCATCACCACCTACAACGTCACCAAGGACCCCATGTCGAGGAGCCTGAGCAGGTCCAACAGGAATCGCTCGTCCACGGTCGATTCCCACTCGGGGAAGCCCATCATCGTCACCACCAACCACCCCCGCCCCCACGTATCGTCGAGCCATGCCTCGGGCAGCGCGAGAGCGGCCAGTCCCTCTCGCGATCGCGAGCCCTACCGTCCAAGTGACGACGCCTACTACGCCGTGCAACCCGCCTCGTCCATCCGCTCGCGCAGCCACAACCGCCACAGTTACACCCAAGGGGCGCCCCTGGGCGATGAGTTCTACCGTCTGCGAGAACGGGTGGGCGGCGCCGGCGGTTCTGCCGCGGCAGGTGACGGCGGCTTCTGGGGCCCGAGTAGGACCAGCACCGACAACTTCCGGAACCCCCGACCCCACGTATTGTACACGACATCCGCCCACCCTGCTCATACCGCCGCTCCCGCGCATCACGCAACCCCCGCATACAACAACAGCTCGGCGATAGCAGATTACGAGGACGACTACTACGAGTACACGAAGCCGAGCGAGCTAGTTCGATATGATTTGGACCACGACCGAGACCGCAGGAGCCGGCGCGACAGTGTTGATCGTCCCTACTACCGGCCTCACGTCAACGTCGTAAGCCACGATACCACCACTCGCTATGAACCCCGCAGTCGCGCGAAGCCCCCACCATCGGCTGGTCTCGATAGATACAACCGCGCAGCGGCAGCAGGCGCCTATGATCGACCGTCGGTCACTATGCCAGCTCCGCCTGCCGTTCCACCGCCGCCGCCGATAGACACGATCCGCCGCCCTGCTCTGCTTGAGGCGCCGAGAAGCCCTTCAAGTGAAACTAGAAACCCACGGCCACGTCCTGTGTCGCTATATCAGGATGGTCCTGTTCGCCCATCGCATGCAGACGACCTTTATCGTTCGCGCGATGATGAGCGAATAGGGAAAGAACGCCGTGAACGGGATGATGGCTACCGTGATGAAAACGTCACGACCCGTGGGTTTGGCATTCGCACAGATACCCTCGATCCATCCCCAGCCCGCCAAACAGGTGCTCCTTCGGCTCAGACCTACGATGAGCGCCGGCCGCGCCATGAGACCGCTGATCGTGCATCCAAACGTGGATCGGATGAGTCGTTGACCCATGTCCGCCACCACGACCGAGATGCTGCGGACGATCACCGGTCTCGCGCTGAAGAGAGTCGAGACCGGAATGATGGTGTCGGTCGACGAGAGAGCGTCAGCCGTACCCGCGATAAAGTCGCTGCCGGTCTCAAGGGAGCTGCTGCTGCCGTGGGGCTTATACCAGTAATTGGTCGAAATGATACCAATGTTTCACCCAGACGACGATCTCCTGACGAGGACAAGGAATACACATCTCGCGTGGGTGAGACAAACAACCCCCGGGAAAGGGAATCTGCCGACCCTGCTGCATTTGACCAACGGCGGGAACCACGGAGAGGACGTACGGACTCGGTTTCGGGCTCCAAAGACAGAGATCCGGATACCAACAGGGATAGAGAACGCGAATATCAACGTGGCCGTGATCATGATCTCGCACAGGAGCGCGACCGCGAGGATGACAGAGACCAGCGTGAGCGTCAACGGCATGACGCCGAGGCCAAGCTCAACGGCTCAGACAAAAGGGAGTCTTCGCCAGATGACGTCTCCAATACCGGACGAAGACGCCAACGGCCTTCGTCGGGCTTCGACCCTACGGACACCAAAGGATTGATGGACCTCAAGGCTGAACTGGCCGCACTCGATGACCAGGACAAAGGGTCGGGGAAAACTAACGAGTCAGACGCACCGCCTACCAAGGAGGTAGCATCGGGCAAAGCAGCTTCAGGAGCTAATGGTGCTGACAAGAGCTATGACTCTGCCGATGAGTCTCGCGGCCGTGAGATTGTTCCGCGGGAAGAGAAGCAAGTCCGGGTCGTTTCTCCTCCACGAGACAAGACTGAACAGAAACCGATCAAAGGTATCCTGAAAACGCCCAGTATTAAATTTCCGGAAGATTCGAACCCCATCCGCGAGGGTGTAGCACCGCACAAAGATGACCAATCCAAGAAGGATGTCCCGGCTGGGGCTCGATGGACCAAAATTAGCAGGAAGAAGGTTAATCCCGAGGCGCTCACTATTGGAAAGGAACGATTCGAGGTTCGCGATGATTTTGTCATTGTGTTGAGGGTTCTCAACAAAGAAGAGATTCAGGCTTATGCCACCGCCACGGCACAAATTAGGGGTGAGTACTTGGAACGAAGCATAGCTAACCACTCCCCTTGATGGAGCCATTCAACTGATTCGTAGACAGAAATGCGAAGAAAAGAATTGGAAAAAGAATCTAGACACGAACGTCACTCGGACGAAGAGCAGACCCGCTCCGACGAGGAACGGCAAAGACGATACCGACATCGCCAAGAGAAGGAAGAAGAGGACGAATACCAGAGAGGACGAATAGCGGACACTAGGCATAGACGACACAAATACAACGATGGCGAGGCCCGACCGAAGACGATTGAATACAACTCGGGCCACAACCACCGCCACTACGACTCTAACGCAGAGGATCGCCGGTGAAAGCCGAGCGAGCTCACTTCATGGATGCACGACTTATTTCTCTCCTTTGTTCTCAGCGCTGTTTTGATTGAATGTTTACGAATGGGATATTCCCTATATAGAGAGATACCAAAGCATGTACGACGAAAAGCTATTCATCATGTATACACCTGTGAGCGAACCGTGCGATGTTTGTATTAGCAGGGACGAATTTGGGTTCATGTGTATGTAGAGAATGATGGAGAGGAACTTGGGACGCAATCATCAAAAACCTCTCTTTTGTTACTATCTTCTTTGACACGAAATGCCATCATGACTCAGTGGTGATGTCCTAAACCTCATCCAGACACTGCGCTGTGAGCACACGGTATTGGAACGACCGTTACTCCACCATCCGGGCTGTTGGGCGCCCGGGCTCAGATCGGGTATCTCGGTCAGCAATCTCACCTCGGCATATTCTGGCTTCCTACCTATCCTCTCCCATTGACTCGTAGATGAACTTACTTGGTTTGTCGCCTATGTCCGTTATTCATCCACCTAAGTCGCGTTCATCATTCTACCTGTCCTGATCAGCACGCGAGTCGTGATAGAGTGCCACTCGCTGCCTGAATCTCGCCACGTGGGGTGGATGTGTGGTTCTGTGCTTATGTGGTGGTACACAGGCAAGTGAGAGGTGGCTGTTGATCTCGTTGATCTTATGTATGCGCATGTGCATGTATGTATATGCATGTGTACGTTGTTGTCCGGCTGGTGGCTTGCTTGGTGGCGCGGTGGTGCGGTGCGGTGCGGGTGAGGTGAGGTGAGGGAACCGCTACGATGTTGCAGGGGGGGGAGGGTGATGTCGTCGATGGCGCGTGTGCGCCTTATACTCCGGTCCGGGGTAGAGATCGGGCTCGAGATTGTGAGGCGGAGACGGAATTGGTTGGGCGGGCGATGCTCGCTCAAGAAGGACGGGGATGTTTCTTCTCCGAGTACCTACTGTGCTGTAGATAGATAGATAGATAGATGGATAGATAAAATGATAGGATGATGAACTTTGAATTTTAACTTGTTGGTTCGCAGTCAGTTCTCAAGATTGTCGATCCGACTGGAAGGAAGCGCATTATCATGATTCCCCCCCTTCCACTGGTTGGCCCCGGGGGCAGGGGGGAAGGCAGGGAGGCAGGGATGTATACTAGCTATTATGGCGGAAACTATACTTGGGAAATGATCGAGGTTGCATCCGAAGTCGATCGATGCAGGGTTCTAGGTAGGTATGTTCGAGCGTTGCCTCAAGCAAATGTACTATGATGCGCGAACCCGATGCGTGTAGGGTGTTGGCGGGCGGGTGGCGGCATTGGTGTTTTGGCAGCGCGGGATTGGGTCGCCGTTTTGGTTGCTTGCATGTGGCGTCCGTCATGTTTCTCGACGACGTCGTGTTCGCTCGCTCTCTTACGTGATGGGTGTCTTCGTATCCAGGGATCATGTCTGCTCCTGACCCCTGGTTATATACGCCTTGTTATTAATCTACCTATACAGTATGTATGTATGTATGTATGTACGTATGTAGGTGGTTAGCCAGCATCTTTCGTAACACGAGAAACAGGGCTGGATGGGCAGTACGGCCTACATATCTCGACCGCTACGTACGGCTTCCGTTATCAGACGCCGGGAGAGAGCTGGCTGGCTACCGCATATCTCGGATCGATCGCCCATTCCATTACACCTGTGATCCCGGCCTTTCGCGTCATCGCATCATGCTTTTGACGCTTTGCTCTTCTTGCAAAGCGCGGCACGTGAGAATGGACAGCCTCGTATGTCACACGCCTGCAGAGCCGGATGCAACCTGGCGCCTCTCTGGCTGTCCTATGGCGCCACGTTGGCGGTAACTCGGATATTATGCTTTGGAATGCCGTTGGTAGGGATATGGATAGCCAGAGGCGGTTCGGAACGGCCGTTCGAGGCGACGCTTGGGAGACGACTGGAGGCTGGAACCGAAAGTATGCAGAGGTAGGCAGGCAAAATACAATACTGACAAAGTCTTCTGCTTGCCCCTGTCGACATGGAATGGCTCCAGGCACTGCATACAATTCTAGTCAAGACGCACGTTTCGCTCGCTATAGAGTCCGGCGTGGTAGCAAGCCTTTCGACCCGTTTTAACGAGTTTTTGTTGGAGCCTATCTGAGTGGTTGTATTGTTCTCTAAGGAAAAGGGTCATTGACGAGGCTGAGACGATATGATTTGAAATGTGTCCTACTACTCTCCGGTATGTTGTTAAGAGGCCAGTTTTACTAGCTGTGTCGGTAGAGGCTCGTCGCGTTGGACATACAAGTTTCTGTAAGCATTGCGTACGTAAAGAGCAAGCCGATATAATTGTCGCGGTGATTTCAAATGCAGTACGGTTTAGTCTAGTTCATCCTCTATCTAGGGTTGGTCACGATCCTATATTAGGGAATTCTGCCTAGCAAATCCCCGTGCTGCCTTAGTGTCAGGGGCGCTTTGGGCGCATCTCGCTGAGCAACGTCATATTTGAGCAGGAGATGTTGGCGGCTATATTATGATGAAGTAGCATCTAATGTGACTGACAAGGCATGGTATCGTGTCTGTGACCTTCAACATCTCGCTCAAGTTAACTCCTTTCTAGTTTCCCAATATGCTTACCTTCTCCGAGTTTTCAATGGCCCAAAACCCATAGGAACGGGCAAACAAATCGATCATCTATCTGTACCTGGGACGATACACTCTACGTGCAGCCTCTCACCCTAAGTTTGTAAGCGGTAATCACGTATAGGTAAGGCATCTATTGAAGACGCGTACTTACGTCCCTCCCTCGACGCTTTCATGGCGAGAACCCTGTATTTCGCATTTCCTCTTCTTGACCTTACATTCGCACCAGCAGGTTAACCTACTTGTCGTCGCGACGACCTGGACTGTTGAGTCTGTCGAGATGGAGTGAAATCAACGACCCCCAATGACGCAGCACAATGGCTGCGCGGACCATGTATGTCTTATAGTAGGACCCAACCATGTACGTGGTCGCCGTGAGATGTTTGAATAGCTGGGTCAGACGCTTCTGCAGACGATCACTCTGAGAGAACTTCGGGCGGGGGCCGGAACCAAACGCAGTGGGAGCAATCCCCAGGTAGCAAATCCGCCGGCCATTTGGTTCCTGGCAGCAGATCGGCCTTAAAGGCCTTAAGTTCCTTGTGTAGGGCCACCAGTTTGTCGTCTTGTTTTGTCGCGGAATAGAGAACATGAAGATTTGTATAGACCTTGGGGAAATAATCAGTCAGATGAGGCATCTGGACCTGCTTCGCAGCCGCCTTGGCTTTCAAGAACCAGCCCTCAGCGCGGTCTGCATCGCCATTTCGCACCGCAATCCGCCCTGCCAGGTATGGCAAGAGGTATTTCGAATGCATGTCTCCATAACTACCACCTGGCCTTGGATACTCCATGGCGGGCGACGTTAAGGCGCGGGTGTCGCTGATGTGGCGGTTTAATTTGTCTGCCGTCTTGCTGTATTCCTCCAATCTTGATCGTACGGGCACCGTCCACTTCGATTGGTCATCCCATCCCGGGTATGCGATATTCCACTTATTGAACCGTTCCCACGACACAAAGGCATCCTGCGTATGTATTAAAAACCGCAGGACATAGTTAAGCGCCACCGAGGTGAGATGACCCTGTGGGCCCTTGGACTGGAGTAATTCCTCGAGCAACATCTCCAAGACATTACGAGTTAATATGAGGGAATCGTCATCGTTCCCCCTGAGCATATTCATCCATAAAATAGAAATGGGGTGATTCCTACCCAGGTAGGCAACACCGAGCTCTACCACGTGTCGTCGAAAAATTCGTGACAGCTCAGTATGATGCGACCACGGGTGCTGGAGGATTTCTATCATCTGAAAGAGGAAGTCAGGTAACTCGGCTCTGATAGCACCGCTAAGGTTGTTCAACGTAGAGTTCAATAACTGAAAAATTTCCTTTGGCGGCTTCCTTTCATCGATGGAGGCCTGCAGGCGGTAAAACTCGTCAACTGCCCGAAGCATATCCATTCTTGAACCTCTCAGGTCCGTTATTTCCGGCCGTCGAGAGGTATACCCGTTCTCGGTCCAGGCCCACGAAGCATTAGGTCCGAGCGCGCACTCTCGGATATAATCCCGCACTGCGAATTTCCAGTCAGCATGATTGTAGATGAAGAGGACTCGCGATATCCTTGCTTGGAAAAGTACTTGTAAACCGAGGCTCTCGAGGCGGGCGATGCAAAATTATTTATACGATCCCTTGCTTACCTGATGACAAAGTTATTTCCATAACACGGGACTCTGGAGATAGTGCTCGTAGTCTGGGCACTTCGACAGGTACCCCGTAAGACGACGAAGGAGAGCCAATAGAGACAAGCGAGTCGGAATGAACCTGAAGTCGGGCGAGAACCTCCGGCCGCCGCTCCAGAAAACGTCTGAGGCGCTGGTTTCTCACCACACGCCCGCGAATCACGAGATTGTGTGAAGCTTCGCCTGCAGCCTTCCTCTCCAGTTTCTGTTGAAGCACTTCCAAAACATCGTCTTCTTCTAACTTCTTCGAGAAGTGCCAAGCCCTGATGCGCTTCTTATACTGCTCCTTCGAGTCAGTTCATGGATCTTCGTCAGAGGTGACGAGTGATGTCATAATGTTGAAAAGGGTGCGAACACTACAATGCAATCAAGGGCTCTTCTTGATGCAGGGACTCACCATACTAGGCCTATACTTTGTCAGCCGCATGACTAATATTAGGGGCTCACTAGAATGGGGCTTACGTAGCATGGAAGTGGTGTTCATCCGCCATGATGCGCCTCACCTCGTCTAGCGTCTTGTTCTCGTCCAAGTATAGCTTCTTAATCATGTCTTTCTGGGCCGCCCATTCCGACGGCTTCGCATACCGGACCCGTCCGTGCTCGGCAGCCCCATCGGACTCTGAGCGGGCTACGGAAGACTGCATTCCCATCACCTCTGGGGCGAATAGCCCCTCGATTAAAGCGGAGGAAACAGCGCCAAACCGGGCTCAACGCGATGCAGGATGAAGAGAGTGGCCGGCTTGGTTTAAACTGGTTTATTTTTTAGTAGGTCAAGGATCTCAAAGGGCTACCAAGAGAGCTATAGAATCGTCAGGGCTCTGGCGTGCTGTATATGTCACATCACGAAATGCTCATGTTGAACCGACGAACCGACCAGCGTTCTCAATCGCACAGTTGGGTAGTCGATTTTATTAGTCACGGAAGAGGATGCAGTCTAGTCTGGTGTCTAGCGCGGCCTTCTCCGCGCTGCTAACGCCACAGAGAATCCCTGCTCGCTTACTCCTGAATCCCACGGCCACAAAAACAATGGACGCCAAGAACACCAGTCGTCAGCTCAACACCACATGATTGGGACAGGGCGAAATTCAGCTCTTGCACACAGACCGGCCGCCTATAACATCCTTGTGCAGTTCATACAACTGAAAAGGTTATATATAAAAGGCCAGCTTAGAGTGTGAAGAAGTGACCATGCTACCCCTACTTGCCATACATAAAAGCTCAACCTGTCCCAAATCCAAGGCGGGTGTTTCGCCGGTAGTAGCCATATAGTCCGAGACCCTTGATGCCTATCTATAGGCGGGCCTTCGAAGCAATGCGATATTTAATAATTGATACAGCGAATAGTTTCGATTACGTCTATCAGCAGGTATCGCAGCTAACAACTCCACTATGGTATTCCTAGCCGGCTTTACGGCCAGATAGATAGTCTCCGAAGAGACGGAACCATGGGTCGAAGACAGAAAACGGATGATTGATCCAGCGTTGGTATCCGGGAATAATTTAAGTAGGCTAAGCCAAGACGTCAAAAAATCCTTCCACCTTTCCCCAAGCGGCATCAATTTGGCGTCAGCGGACTAAAAGGGAGCGGATCGCCAGTAACCAAAATTACCACAGCCAGATACAAGACAATAGCGCTTTTCAAAACTCGATAGCATAACAATAAAGAGGACATTCTAGATTCTAAATCAACGACCCTTCTCCGAATATCCCGCAATGGAATAATAACACTAAGTACTAGAATCGCCAGTGCCTCCTTAGTATCATACCGCCCACAAGCAAGTAAATATATTCGTCGACCTCTCGCTTTTATACCTGCTTGTTCGATAATATTGGCAATTCTATGTTGAGCGCGCTGTACGGAATAGAACATGACCAATTGCTTATCTATGTATAAGCACACATTATACGGCTGAGGTCAATATCATGCCGTCTGTTGGCGCCTGCCCTTGTCATCGTTATCATGCATGTTATTCCTCGATTTCATTATTATCAAAATTGGCTCTCAACACACTCACCAACAGCGATGTATTCGATGCATCTATGGTGCTCATTGTTGGCCATTTCAAGTAACTCTTATATTTAGAAAGTTTGCGCCCCCGTTATGTACTCGGTTGCATTATTCGTAAAACCTTAGCCCATTGGCCGACACTTACTTACCTTGAACCTACCAGGGCGGACTTTGCCCAACTTGGTATGTCTTGATAGTTGTCGACTACTCCTAAATGGTAAAAAAGCTGATAATGGTCCAGGACTCTTTATTTACGCAGTATTTCCGGTGTAACGTTGTAGATTTATCGTATAGCATGGTGTGCTCCTTTGTAGTATAGCACGGGCGAGCTTTTCAAGGGAGCAAGCGCTTTTCCCTGACGAACTGTTCTATAATCTTCGTCATAAGGCACAGGTACCTCAACCCCTTGCTGGTTTCTAGCTTGCAGCTAACCAACATTCATATGTTGGACATCTTTTTATTGACGGTCGTGAGTTACCTCACGACACCCATGGTTTGAGCACCTCGCATTGTGATACTCTTGTCCTTGGTGATAACCTCTTCATAAACCAGGCAGCTGTGCTACGACTTGAAGGATACGCTAATCTCCCAAGCGGGTGAGTGGGATCTCCAGTACAAAATCAATCTCTCACCATAGGACATTGACTATAGTATCAATTATCGAGACAGCGAAAGTCTTAGGTTAGATAAAAGGTGTTGTAATCGTAGTAGTAAAGCTCGAAGGATTTTTCATCGATTTTTGAACTTCTGAAGTTCATGAAAGTTCGTAGGCTGCCTGTATACAGGCACAATGGCAGTATTGACGTTCTCTGGGATTCTCATTACATAGGTATTTGGTGACAACTTCCGGCCTATAATGAAGATTATAGAGCTATGAGTGAAGAAAATGGTAAACATCTTCGAGAGCGTGTATGTGTTGCCCTGCTTCCTTTATATTGTGGCCAGACTTTATTCAATCGCTGAAATAGACTATCAAGTCGCCACTTGCTAAACCTATAATCATAAGTGTAGATAGGCATTTAACCTTGCTGTTATGCAGACATACACGTATTAAGGGGCCTGTAACCTAAAGATGTAGTCGTTCCGTCATCTATATTAAGTTATAAGAACAGGAAAACCCAATATTACGAGTAGTCTCAGTAATTCGATATCATTACATCAACTCACGTTCACTCCATAACCTAAGTCATCTCGCACGGCTCCCACAACTAAAAACTCAATAGAGTGTTTTTATTTACCAATCTTCAACACTCCCATTCCTCTGGATAAGTATCTGGGTATTATTCTTTCCGCCATGCTAGTCAATGTATGAATACCTTTGCTCTCTCATTAATCTGGATGATAAGTCAATCTCTAATTCTATTGACGATGTTCGACCTTTCCCTGTCCTAGGCATTTACACGTAGAGAACTCTACTAGTATACTTCTCAAATATAAAATAAAAGTATATGATATATAGTACTTAGTTGTCAATATTCCCTTGAGAAATAACTATGAACGGGAACGATAACCGTCATCGTTTTCTAGGGAGCCACACCAACATCTCTTTTGACGCCAGCCTTGACTATACCATCACACGAAACTCATCCCACGGATATTGTCTTGTAACGCTAGTAATTTCCATTAGGATCTCGCGGGGGAGTTAATCCCGGAGTGGATGAAGTATATGCTGTGAAAGGGTGAAAAACATATTCATAAACCAAGTCCGACTATATACATACCTTACTCCGTTATACTACAGCAGTGATATCATGATATTGCATATAAAGCTGTTTGCATTACCAGTACTCCATATATAGTCTCACAACGCAATAGATAATATCTACTAGTTACAAACTCATAATGTAGTGCTTAATGACTATCAACGTTGTCATCTATTCTAAAATTGTTGACTGTTTAGGTGAGGATTCTTATGAAGAAGCTTAATTTTTGGAAACTTTGCTGTCACTTAACATTCAAATATGGCGTTATGAGCGATGGTTAAAACGAACCAGGTATTAGAAGTATATTCCTCCTTCGCAGCAATTGGAACTGTCATGGCTACAGTAGAAGGATCTGTTTACTCGGTAAAAGTTGACCGCTACGTTGTTACCTAGACTTACACACTACTCATGCAAAATTCAATTGGAGCTTGAAAATGACATGATTATGCTGTACGCTAATAATCTGATGTAACCCCAGCGCCCGGGGCTACCTGGGAATTACCCTCATATTCCCGGCCCCCCTGGCACTGCAGCACATCACACCGACAATCCCTCCCCTGACAGTTTCCCCGCCCTCTCCAGTGCATGTTCCCTCCCCGGTGCTGCACAAATCCTTATTTTGGTACAAAATGACAAGGGAGAGCTAGCCTTGAGGAGAAGACCAGCTTGCTCCCCCAGACAGCAGACCACAATGAGCCCCAGCTCAACGGTTCCCCAAGATTGTCCTGTCACACAGACAGCGATGTGGCGGGCTTCCCTTGCTAATACGCACAGAGATCTATCAGAGAATCCGAACCGTCGGGACGGCACCAGGCTAGAAGCAGCTACGTTAGCATCCAACATGCGATCGGTAGCGTCGCACCGAGTTTTCTTCGTAGAACAAAGCGTAAGGGAATAATCCTATTCCAATCAGCTACGATTAACGAGTCATTGGGCATTACTGGAAGCACCGAAAAACAACTCGGAGACACAAGAGGGGCTTAACAGCCTGGCCAACCAATCTGCTATGGTACCAGGGAAATGAAAGGAGCGTGAGCAAACAAGAGAAGGTCGTATTGACGTCCCATTCGGAACAAAACAGTTACTGTTTCGTATGTAGCCGTAACAGACAGGCAAGTGGTTAATGTTTTTATTGCGTAAAACCACGAATCAAGCGGTAGCGATCATGACTATCAGATCATTTTGAAGATACGCCCGTACAATCTACAACGTTAGGTAAAGTTATACTGTATGTTAAAATTATGGTTAGTACAGCGTCTGGATAATTCTGAATTAATGGTGTAGCTAAACCCAAAAAAGCCGCTCATTTCGGCATGTCGCTCGTGCCTGCATTGAGGCTTAGGTAATCAACGACCCCTAAGAGATGTAGGAATACCTTATAGTACATAGCATTAATATTGTGAGCTATATGCGTATCGTGTGCTAGATTTTGGTTATATTGTGCTCAGTACAAGGCTGTTTACCGACCTCCACAGTGTGTTAGAGCAGAGCGCGCTGATCGTCCCATTGCTCGTGTACATGAGCCTTTGGACAGATGTTACCCATGTCTAGTGGGTAAATCAAGGGCGAGGAGATAGCTGGGTTAGTCTAATAATCCTCCGGGTATCCCTACCTCTTCGAGCAGGTATACCTCATCTCCCGACCGGTACCCCAACGACGGGACGTGTTGCGCTAGCTGCGCGTCCAATTCCTGAGCCAGGTTCTAGACGCGTCCAGTTGCCACTAACGTAAACATAGTAAATCTCACCACCCAAGTACCGGAGCACCGACGTTTACGCCTGTACGCTCGTTACCGGCTTTTAAACCAGCACAAATAGAGACTGTATGTTACCAGATAGTAGTGAGGTAAGTTGTGGAGTATGATCTGTCTGTTATTATTCTTTGTTCACGAGGGAGCCGGGTATGTTTCAACGGTGGACTAATTTGGTCGGTCTAGCGACCGTTGAACGCGTGGTTTTACAACGCAGGTATCGTGTAGCTAGCCATTATATATGGATAGTATCTACTTATCTGCTGAGAATGGGTCGGTTATCTGTTCCCAAGAAATTGTTTCGGAATCTCTCCTTCCATCAGGGACCAATCTGACTGATCAGATCAAGCTCAGGAATGATCCTGTTGTCTGTTAACCATGGTACTAGTTTGCAGAGACACGCGAGCCACGAAAACTCCGAACGCACGTAATGACGCTCGTGGAATTGGCTTACGTCGCCTTCCATGCATCAGCTCGATCACCCGCCGGACACTAGAGAATAAAACCTGAATGGTCACGCATCCTTTGTGTAAGCGAATGATAGGGGATGGGCCGATGCGAATTGGTACCGGTTATCATTTTGGTACTCGATGACACAGTGATTGGTACAGCTACTGCTGTTACGAGTACTTCTGCATAATCTCTCTCCCACACCGTCTATTCGCCCCAACTATACCTCCCGCGCAAGTATCCCACCATACAAGCGAGACCAGGGATAATGAATGCATAGCACGAAGCGAGGGACAAGTGGACGGGGGTGATCGAGATGGAGGGCAAAAAAGATACAACGCAGTGGGACGATATCACCGTTGCATTTGTTCTACTGTTAGGGTGTTCTCTCCCCACCCTCTATTTTCTTTCACTTCACCCCATCTTTCCAAGCTTTCTTTCCGCCATGTATACTACGAAACCAGCCATGGGGACCTGCAAGGTTCAGGGGGGCGGTGAGAGGGTCCCGACTTGTAATGTACAGTAGCATTGCTTAGATTCTAGTTGGGACTCCAGATTACACTACGTTTGTACTTGTGCCTTTCCGTTATTGAAGTAATGCTGCGATGTGATTTGTTGTACTAACCTTTCGTAGTATTTCGGGTGGTCGTGATGCTATGGACTTTGAAGTATTTATTGCGAAAACTTACTGGAAACTGGCTCATAGGGTGGTGTTGTACGTTTACGTATAGTCTTGCTGGTATGCCGACTCGTGGGATACCTGGTAGGATACCTACATTACCCCATATCGATTATGCTAGGGTCCCTGTAGCAAGGTTCTAGTGCTGTAGACAAGGTAGTATTGGAGAAATTGCCCATGCCTCAAGCTAGGTGCATGTGGGCACAGTCTCGAAGAAGTCTTGAAAGCTGACCGCATTCAATAGCTGGCTTCTGTCTTTTCTGGTTGCGGAAAAGGATGTAATGTCGTCTCCAAGCCGCGGATTTGGTCATGGAACAGCTTACTGCTTGCAAGTATAGGATGGAGAGATGAGGCGTATCGGGGGTGACCGCGCAGTTGTGAAACCTCACGGATCTATTTAAAGAGTAGATAACCGGCTGAAGTAGGGTTGCGGTATTCTCACAGACAACTCGAACATTCTCTTCTGAAAGTACTACGTTTCACGTTTCATGAACGTCGGTCAAATAACATGGCTAAGCACTTTCATTATGTCTAGAATTGGGCGCTATACAACGGACTAAACCGATCAAGACTGGGCGGCTGTTGCAGAGTTGAGTTTCAAGCGTAGCGTGACTATCCATCATGACGCCAAACGTGTAAGAGGATAACGAGGTTTGTGGTTAGGAGGCATTGACCGCTTCATAACCCAACACGATTATTTCCGAGCCCAGTGAAATGTGACCGCAACTACAGCAGTAGGACGTAATGGGGTTTTAGGAAGACTACCTGAGCTATATTCCGAATATATCCCGATTTTGAAGTACTGTATTGCCTCGTCCATTTCTCTACCCGGCCTTAAATCTTTGCATATGCTAATCATTTTTATTAACTAGACAAGGAAACAGCGGCTTCAATTCTGGGGCCCCAAAATCCTATCAATCTGAACAAAGTAGGAATGCCATCATTAGTCTACTAATGTGAAGCTATGACAACTCATACTAATGTCGATCGCCCAGAGGTATATATATATATATATAGATATATATATTTATATAGTAACCAGGAATAAGATTCAACTTTGTATTATACTTAAATGGCCTTGCTAGCGACTACAAGCTCGAATACTATGCTATTATATAAACCCCATCCACCATTTATTCCTATAATTACCCCTGAATACGTTGGATTTATCATCAAGGGTTCTAGGCCAAAGCCAATACTTCCATGGCAACAAAATATAGTTGGAGTTACAAGGTATCTGCACTCCTATATTACTATAGTAGGTAGTATAACCAATAGAGAGGGAATCAACAGCCCCCAACGTAGTATAGCTAGCGTAAGGTTAGTTGACCATATTAGCCATCTATAGCTCTCGATAGGGTCGTCAAAATGGTGGAAGTTGAGAGTACCTGGAGACTAAATATTATAAAATGATCATCGTGCCGCCGTAACCTTATAATGGTAGCTCAGGTACTGTATAGTGGTAACCCTGGACGGGAGATTGACGACATCGGTCATGGATCCCCTGCTGGCATTTGAAGTAGTGACTAGTATCTACCTACAGTACTGATTCAAGCCTCACCCCTGGTTGGCACCAGCTGAGGATAGGGCTTTCAAGGACTGGGGTGAGGATCTAGGAACTCACAATGAGTGATAACTTTAACAGAACCTCATGGCAGAACCTGACCACTTGCAGGTGAAGAACAAATGCATGGGTTTGCAACCCCCTGGATGGAGTTTTTGACGGTAATTATGGTGGCAGGTCGTGAAGTAATCGGCGTGAGACGGCATCAAAGGTGCAACTTTTACCTGCACTCTGATTTCTTCCTTTTCCAAATCTCATCGAAACCCAACTATACGTCCTAGAAGGCCTATCTTTGCGTTCATTTCTTTTGCTACTTCTTTCCTATATGGACGTAACATATAGAATATACTATGCACAACACTGTGAACGAGACGGGTAATATAGTCATTGTATTGCCACTGCTACTTGCTTGCAAACGTCAACGTAAGCAGTAGCAGTATTCGTCGGAGGTTTTGCTGTTGGCGGAGGATGAATCATGGAAAACTAAGCTGGCGGCTCCTTACCCACTAGACTACATCACTGCGAAAAGAGAATCATCCGAGTGCTGTCAGCAACCCAACCTTGGGTAAGGGAGATCCATGTCCTGAAGCTAAGTAATACACCATGTATACACAAGCAGTCAGACTATCAGGCCAGACTTGCGGTGATTGATCTCGGCCGTGACCCAGACCATTATTACGGTCTGAGTGGTGCGCCTGTGGATACTTCGGATATTTCCATTCCAAGTACCGCAGCGTAGCTTGCCAACTGGCACTTTTGCCTTCGCTAGTCTGCAGTGTTAAGATGCGATTTTATGGTGTCAAAGTGGCCTAGCCATCTCATTTGCCCTAACGATTTGTCAGAACATTGGTGGTTGCGTAAGTGTGAGTTCTGCGACTTCGGGATCTTGCATCACCCTCGAAGCGTGAAGACGAATGTTGTAAGTAGTTGCTGTTATAGCGCTACTCGTAGCTCACATACCATGGGTGGCATGTAGCGGTACCAGCAGGGGTAGAGCAACTTTCGCACTATAGGTGCCGTCTGCCTAGGCTGACAGGGTTTCTCCAAAGTGTCCCCTGTCATGCGATGAGGGTGGTGTGGAACTCGGTGTTGCTCACATAAGTACTAGTGTACTCAATAATAACTGTCAAGCGCAAATTGAGGGTTTGAGCACCTATATTTACTGTGTATTATAGGGCATCACTACATCTCGCGGTAGAAATGGGAGGCTGGTAATTCTTTGTATTTCTACGCGAAGGATGCAGTCATACAATTTGAAACGCATCACCAAGCCGGGAACCAAGTTCCGGCAGATGGCCAACGCCGGGGCTGTCCGAAGAAAATACGCTATGGGCGGTTCGTGGGGTGAAGTCGAAAGTTGGTCAAGCTTTCGTTTGGCATGTTTCGATAGTCGTGGTGGCTGCCACGTGAAGGGCCTATGAAAAGCTTGCTACGTGACGTTGACTACCAGGACCGCCCCAAGTAATCCCTGATGAGCTCACCATACCAACCCAAGAGAAAGTCAAGGTCTACTGTATGCTCCCAAACAATAAGCCACTCCACTGCATGCACTTGTATAGTTCTTTGCCTGACCGTCCCCTGTCCTATCAAGGCTGAACTATTGGCGAACTGTGACGTTGTGGAGGGCTTCGAACGAACTCCCGTCGCGTCGAAGGCTCGTCCCGAGTGTCTGGGATTACTATCTACTTAAACACGACCAGCATGGTCATAGTACCCCCCTCGCATAATTCTAGAAGCCTGCCAACAGTGATTGGAAGCGTCCGAGCAATGCATGCGCGACTGCTAACTTTCTTATGCTGTAACTGCATACCCATTCCTCTTCTGTGGAAATGGGCTTGAAAGATGAGCAACTTATAGTAACCTACTTTCCACGCTCCCCTCTAGATGAGATCTGTGCTACCTAGTACTGTACTACCTTACGCTGGTATAGGTTGAAAGTGGGATACCAGGTAGCCTTGCTAGCTGCGGCTTGCTCATTCAGGGAAAAGAGGTAAGGCTCGTCCAGATCTTGGGGAGTGGATACCATGTAACAGGATTGTGCATCCCAGTCCTTCTGAACGTAGTATAGAATGATCAACACATGGACGATTTAGACCCCTAAGCGTGATAGCAAGTGATTTTAAGTCTTTACTACACATGAATATACCAAAGGGCTGTAGCTTGTGACGGCTACAGTCTTGTTATTTCGCACACCAGCAGCCGTTTTCAGAAACCTGGAACGGGATATAGGTCCGAAGGTTAGGGAGAATGCACCAATTATGAGGAGGCCTAATAGGACATTATACTGGAGTAGGTGGAGGATTAACCTGACCAGGAAGGTGTGTGTGCGAGTCGTTATGTGTCAACCGACCGTGTCGTATGGTCTCCCCAAATCAGCAGTATGTTGTGTCTAAATTTAGATCAAGCGAAACTCGGCTCTCTGCGGTAAAGTTTCCCTGATGCATTTTATTCCACAAGACCTGATCTGCTGTAAACGCAATTGGCACTGAGAGTACTGTGAAAGTATCGCTCTCATCGGGATTACCCGGAGCTTTGCCAATCTATCAAGTTGGTGGAAGTACATATACCCAAGTCTGGTTATAGTCGGACGTCTCATCTACCTGCTGTATTAGTGCACCTAAAGTAGATTGATTCTCCGATTTCCACGTTGCCGAACTTTGTCCTATTTTTCAGCAATGATGCTCGGTCGGAATGAACTATGTCAAGAGCATCATGCCAATAGTCGGTCAATTGTGATTGGGTTCGACGTGACTGCGATGTACGCATACTATTGAAACGGGCCTTGCTTTACACTAAGGATGTCGATCTTCATTGCGTAATAATAAGTTGCCGAATGATATATGTAGGTGACTGGCTGGCTGCACTTCCGACAGGATAGAAGCACGGTTGACGGAATTGGCCGCGACAACGCCTTTTATAATCAATACCTCTCGTACATCCTTCCTATTTACAAGCACCTAGACTTCTGCCGGCCCTCTCGTGGTGCTAGGTATTCTATCCGTGTTCCATTGCAACCGGTTAGTTGATGTGTTCGTCAACGCTAGGGTCTGTCAAAGCACTTGGTGGATGCTTTGCAACTTGGCGATGTAGTAAAACGGGTCTAGTGCAGGCTTCGTACAGCATACACCGCGCTCCACTAGTCTTACGCTTCCCAAGCAGCCTAGTGTGGTAGCAGGGGGAGCTGAAGCTGACGTTCCCAGCCCGAGGTGCTGGATCTCACTACTCTGATTATGCAGCACATCCCAGGCAGAGTGGTATTGCTAGCGAGCGGATCCCCATATTTAGCCATTCTGGTCAGCGGCCAGCCCGTTGCTCGTCGCGCGTGGTTACAGGGTGCCGAGGCTGCCCCTGAAGAACGGTTTGCATTTCCCTGTCGGATTTTCGTTTCCTCAACTGCCCTGGCATCTGTATCACGACACCTTCACGTGGCTCTGATTACAACCCGGCCTGTCAAGCGGGCCAAACCATACTACCGTAGTGACTTGGGGCCAGGGATTGCCCTATCGAGGTCAGTCAGGTCACTGCTTGGAGCTGGTCTAAATGCGGGCATTGTAGGTATATAGGTTCGTCCTGCTTTATGTATGTACGATAACGCCATGTGTACTATATTACTACCTATACTGGGTACCCAGCATACATATGTAGTTAGGATGGATGTCGTTGTTTTCAAACCACCTGGTCCCCTATTGGGGGTTCGACGCCCTTTTGCATAGTTGTGATTGCGCATCTTGCGGGTCTCTATAATTTCCCCTACAACTCTTTTACTTACTGTATATCATAAATGTCATTATTATTAATATGAATAACAAAGCGATACAAGACTACCTGCGGTAGGTAATATGACCCCATTTACTCCTACATTTTACAGGTACGGTGTAAGTACAGTACTTTGTAAAGCGCTTTTATATACTACCCAAGTATACCTAGGCTAGTATCCGCTATATAAAATACCTGACTGAGACACCACATGTGCTATGCGCAATATAGCCAACCAGCACTTAGCGTATTTGACTTCCGTCGCCCACACGGGCCACTTCCGCCCAAGCCGGAGCGGTGCTGTTGAGGTAAATACAGAGGCATAGTGTGTATGTAGATATGGAGGTACACACACCGGTACCTTTGCGTATTAGCGAGCAGGAGCCGTGTATACTAAGCTCAATTTCATTGCACAGGAGCACACATAAGATCACCTCCCATGCATTGCTTCGTTGGGTTTGGCTTCTATCGTCTGGCCTGCTTACACGATATATACGTACATACTTATACAGTATCGACTCGGATCTCATCCATACACAGTGTATCGTGTACTGTTGTCCCTGGCAGCAAGTAGTATACATAGCATACGGCACACGTTACTGTATACGACGCGATGTAGTCTATACTATGTACTTGAATTCGCATGGTGTCATATTGAGGTCAGGTTCGACTGCTCCGTCTTATTAATCTCAGTCCTTATTATCATGGATAGGCAATATTCGGCAAGTATTCACCCAACATGCCGTCGATGCGTAGGTACCTACCTACCCGACATAGGTAATACTATACTTATACATACTTACATAAGTACTGTTTTATAGACTACCGCACCGCTTATCTCCCCTTTCATTCTCCCATTCCCCCGTCGCCCCGTCCCCCTCCCCTCGCCCCCGTCCCCACCCACCTCTGCACCCGGTCAGGTTTGCATCCCAGTTCATGTACTGCAGCCATGCACCATCATAGTGTATGTAGGTGCGTAGTACCAGACTAACACTGGCGCTGTACTAACCAGGGCTAGGAAGCCCATCCCCTGTTTATCCCATCGCAAGGAAACAGCCGAGCGCCTGCGATACTACATGTACGTACAACTACTTTGCTCTTGGAGAGCTCTTTTTGCCCAAAACGAGCGAGCCCCTTGTCCGGTGCCCTGTCTGTCTGTCTGCTGCTACTGCTGCCGCCACAGCCTATACTACGGAATACACTACACCACACTAGCACTCGCTACTGTACTGTATTCCCCTGGGTCCTGTACAGTAGCTGCCGACTACCTACCGAGGTACCTTAGTAGGTACTGTGCTGTGCACTATCTAGGTGCTGTACACTACAGGAACCTGCCCTAGACTGGCTGGTTGGCTGGCTGGGTCCTTGGTCCTTGGTCCCGTCGACTTCTTCAGTCGTTCGTTCCCGTCCACGATCTGTCACTCACCCAAGAACCACTCCACTCTCTTCCTGGAAAGCTCCTGCAGCCCCCTTGTCGCTAACCTGATCATCCTGGTAAAACCGTTGAAAAAGGCACCCTTCGTCTGCTGGGTACGTACCTTGATATCAAACCTACCTACTCCCCATCATCTGAGCTTTCAACCTTCAACTTCGTCGATAAGACATCATCACCACAGCACGCGCGCAAACCCTCGGTGCGCTTACAACCCGGCCGGAATAGAGTTGCGACCGACATATGTTCATCCCCCTACAATCCACGCCCACTGCATCGTCTAGGTGTATGCTGCATGCCGCTTTCCCCGTCGTGCGCCGAGCGTCTTCCAACAACGCCTTGTGAATAGTAACTAAGATTCCTGACAACTCGAACGCAGACGCCCGACACGCCTGGCTTGATCTTGGAGCTTGCCCCTTCGCATCGCTATTCCACGCATCACCGCCCTTCACCAAGACCTGCTTGCGAAAAGTATTTGCCGTGGACTTGAATTTTCCCACGCCCTTCGCGCCTCGAGAACATAACCACTCCGATTATAAGACAGGATCCGCCGTCATCCTCCGCCGGTAACTCACCTATTCTCTCTCCTGTTTCTCTTTTCTTTTGGCCTCCTTTCATTTCAACTTCATTTATTTTCCGACGTTGTACGAAACGTGACGCTGGATGGCGTGTTGTTTCCGTTCACCACACAGCCAAGCCGGACCGTTAACCATATTCGCTTGTCTCGTCATTGGCCTGTCTGCGTGGGTTGCGTGTTATCTGGTAGAGTGCAACTGCTGCGCGCCCATACACCATCACCTCTTCGACCTACCAAAACGCCTTCCCTACAAGATCTTGCTGCAGAGGACTCAAAGGCCCTTGCAGAACGACGCGGCGACTCCAGCGCTATTTGTTTCGTATCGTCTCGGATTGAGAGTAACCTCATGTTCTCACGCTCTGCTCGTTGCATTCTCGTCATCATTATAATCGCGCCTACAATATTTCTAGTAGTGGTAAACTAATTGGGGATACTTGCAGCTCGACTAGTTTGCAGTATACAAATCGCCGTAAGGAGGACTATACTACACCGACCATTCGGTGTTCGCACTCGCTAGACCGACCCCAAACCTCCCGGTATTTCATTTCCGTTTCTCTACGCGATTTCTAAAATCTGTAAGTGTCAAGCTTTACTCCTGTCGCGCTTCTACTTCATGGTCTGGGTTTTCAATATTTGGCATTTGTTCCTCCGTGAGCTGTGCTCCAAGATGGAGCGATCTAGTCGAGACAGGGGAACCCGCCCTAGACACCGCCCCATGCCCTTGTATGCATGAGCCCCGGACCAACGACAGCACCACTTGCGTCACGCCGCTCCCAAGAATACTTGTCAGTGCATAACAGGAAATTGGGTACCTCAGCCTGAAAAATCAATGGCGCAGATGATATCCTCCCATCCCAAGTCCCTATGGCGTGGCATGGGATTCCTGCAATTGAAGCGAACATGACAGTCGTGTGCTGTGACATCGGGAAGAGTGAGATGCGGCACCACTTCCTGCCATTGACTGTAGCTGCCTTAGATGTTAAAAATCGATTACTGATCTCACGACCTCTGCTAGATGTTGGGTTTTGGCAACTTCATTATCTTGTAGTCGTCATTGCAGCCGTTGAAGTTGCGCCTTTTGTCCACTGGGATAGCCTCGGTCTTGCTGTTGAGTAAGGTTGTCCGGCTCGACGACTCTTGCCGACTGAAGTCACCGCATTCCGACCTAAAAAATTGACGATCGTATACAATCATATTCGCACCACCAACACACGGGTACGCACTTTTATATGCCCAGCAAACCAGATCATAGAGGAGCATTGGATCCAATAGATTCTGCATCTTGCCCCGATATCCGCTATCCTAACCCCCTATTTGCAGAATATCATTTCCACATCACGCATCTGCAAGGCATTCTGCGTCATAGTCACGCTGACTACTAGCTTACTCGCGACCTGGTAACCGGCGTTGCACCAATATCAAACGAGGCCGTCAGCTAACTATGTTCATTTTGACAGACTCTCCATCCAAGCCTTGACGTGGGTGTAAGTTGCCTACAGCATTTTCATGCGCAACAACGCAGACGATTATAAACAACACGGTGCTGACAGACAACGGTGTGCAGTTGGAAGCCAGAGTAGAAGCCAGCGCTGGTATTTATTTGCAACAACCCACTCTTGCGCACAGCAGCGTCGTCAGACCCTAAAGCCGAGGTACGACCATCTCATTTCCACAATACCACCAGACCGGTCTCGGTAGCAGAGGTGTAATTCTTTGAGCCACGTGTATGCCTCCACCTATCTCCCTTTTCGAGGTTCCCTTGCCATGATCTCCTGGAAGGCCCCTATCTGCTACGTTTAGCCGCCCTTATGTCTCGTATATGTTGTTGAGACATCCGTCTCTTCCCAGCCCATCTTCGTCTCTGCATGGTTGCCGGGATTCCTCGAACGTTTGTCTCGAGTGATGGGGTTTTCCTCCTGCGATTTCCCTGCACTTGCTATAAAGCACGGCAAAACCATTGCGGCCCGCGTTCTTCTGGCCTCTTTTGTTTGCCTCCACCATCATCGTATCCCTGTATCCACTAAATGCTACGGTGCAGTACATTGTAGCGGCGGAAGTGGTGTCAACGGAGGTGCATAGTGACCTAAGCCTGGCCTATTGCCTGTCCCTGTTTGCTGAGGCATCCCCACCCCCGTCACGCAAACTCCCCTGCCTCGATCAGGTCCAGCGCCAGTCCAGATCCAGTCCAGGTTCATACCCTGGCCGTACAGGCCTCTTCTGGAACGGCAGCTTTCGCGCAAACAGCTCCTTGTTTATACCGTGATCTCGTGGCAATTGATTGTTCACCCCAAGTCGCATGAACTAACAAGCAATCAGATCTGGTCAAGACCCCGGCCCGAGCCACAGCATAGGCGCGTGCATAAAAACACAAGACAAGATAGAATAAAACCCTTTGCAAGGTCCCGACCGAGGCGGGAGGCGTCCTAGCCTAGAACAGACGTGCCACCTGGTTGAGCTTCCCCTACTCCAGCACCCACAGGTGTAGGTACGAGACACGCCACGAGGAAGAGTCGGGTCCCGCAAGTATCGTGCCCCCCACCCACTCGGATTTGTCACCCCAGCACACGCGACAAGCAGCGCACGGCGTGCGACTTTGTGCAGCTACCCTAGTCAGTAACCCGCAGACCGCTATTAGCCATTAGCCAGGGCGTTATACGCGGTAGACCGTATCGCACGAAGAACTTCAGCACCTGCTGGCCTAAAATTTCCCTTTGGAAAGGTATGTGCACCAAGTCCTACGTACCTGCCTGTCAATACGTCGTCTCGTATACCTACCCTCCCTCTCTACCACGCAATGGGCATCATTTGCGGGTTCTATTGTTTTACTATGGCTTTGCACCCGTATTGAAGCCGACCCGCCGTGGCCGACCCCCATTGGCGCTGGTTGCAATGCAATCTCGGCAGCTCTCAGCTGAAAAAGTACTCGCATGAATGTATTCATGCGAATAATCTTTTTTAGTTCCTTTTTTTTTTGAGCCCTTTCCTTTAATTTCTCCTTCACGTTATCGATACCCACTTCTATTTATAATCATTTTGCCAATTTCCGTTGCAGCATCTGACACGCCGTCGCGTGTGTTGCTGAGGATTGTATTTCTGATTTTCTCAATGATAGTTGCCACGGTTTCTGTTCGTCGCTTTTTGCAGCTTGATCATTCCCGGCGCTTCTCTCGTTGCGCGCGACCAGTTACGCATCTCTGTATATGTAAGTATCAAAACTATGGACTCTGACGGTTGCCAACCCGGTCTCTCCCCAGCGCATCGTCTGCTCATGACGCGCATGTAACGACCATTCCCAAGGTCATCCTTGCTTGTCTTGAGAGCGCGGTATCTTTCCGTAATGGATGGCTGTGGCAGTCAACCGTCACCCCTATGCCGGCCAATGTGGAGAATGGCTTCGCAATCCATGGATGATCGTTGCATAACTAACGGTTGTTCTCCAGACAAGGTGCCGATAACGAAATACGGCAATGATTATGAAGATGGCGCAACATCGGCAGGCCCCGAGCCCCTATGTCAAGGAAGAACAACACGGAGACCCGGTGAGTCGCATTTCTTCTGGTTTAGCGTCATTGTTATCTACCTGCATTGTATTGGATTGCATTGCTCTGCCTTGTCTTCCGGGATGCGTCGTCGGACCTATCTTTTCGCTTCCCCAAGTCCCACTGGTCTGGTCTGGTACCGCCATCCTTCCAAGGGTGGACTCTGCCAAGCGGATTTAGAGCTGAGGTCCGTCTGCACGGCCACGGGCGACGGGTGCAGTCTTTCAGCCTCAAGTGTGAGCTGCCGCGGGTTGCAGACCAAGTCGACCCTTGCTACCCTTGCTCTCCCAAACACCCGAAAGGGCACGTTCGAGTCAGGTCGGGCGGCCGCCCACTTCCAGAAAATTCGCAGGGAAGTCGCAAGCTTAGCCGGGTCAAGACTCGAGCAGCGTCAACGGGAATTGCAGGGGGTCGCTGTGTTTCACAGCGACCGGGGGTGCGGGCTGCCGGGGGTCACTGGGGCAGTCCTTCGATGGGTTGTCTGGGTCGTGTGGGCCTGCTTCCATCTGTCTTGCTGCTTGCTGCTGGCTGCTGTGGGGCGCACCCCTGGCCCTGCTTGAATCTCGACTTGACCCTATCATCGCCTCGGGCCTCTCCCACCACACCAGCCCAGCCCAGCCAAGCCAGACCCACTTCGTTTTTGCGACGGTCAGCGCCGCTCAGCACCGCCCAGACGCACGGTGCCCCCCTCCAGCACCACTGCACAGCTGCATGCCTCGTTGAAACGCCGAACGCTTGTCCCAACTCAGGTTTGCAGTGCGCATTGAACCGTGGTCACCAGTCAACTCTCGCCCCCGGGCTGGCACTAGCCACATCCACCCACAGTGCTTGGCTCCCGGCAACGCTCCGCGTCCGCAGCTGAGCAATCTGGCATAATTATCCCTCGACGTACCAAACAAAGCTGGTTGAATGCTTCGAAATTAGCCAGGAGTGCGCGATGCGCGCTGTTCTCAACGGTCCGTGCCCAAATGCAGCCTGGCAGCGTCAGCAGCAATCGAGTTTCATGCGATGCCGCCTGATTCGATCGATTGCGCCCAGGAGCTCCTTTACGTTGGCTTAGGCCTCAGCGCACCGCTACTGCACTGAGGGCTTCGAGCTGGAGCCCACCGTGGGTACGACCTGGACGAGCATCCCCCAGCCACCCATACCTGGCAGGCGCGTGCCAGCAAGCAAAGTGAGCACTGAGCAAAGCGATAATCTCAACTGGTGGAAACCATTTGTTCTCGCTGTACGCACCGCTCGCAGCCGGGTCGAAGGAAGAATTGGGGGCTAAACCCGATTCTCCCAATAAACGAGACTCGCGCGTGGGATCTAAGGCAATGGCAATGGCAATCAGCAGTGGCCGCCACACCGTCTTAATTTCATCTGCGTGACATATCGACACACTGTGAAGACACCCCCAAGGGAGATGTTGTCGAAGTACGTACAGCAGCCTTGTGCCACAGACGAAGGTTGCTTGTCCAACTTTGCTCAGAGGTACAAGCGTATCCTGACCTAGTCAAACCCAGCCTAGCATGCCACCGCAAGTACCTGGTACTTGTGGTAAACACCACACCGCCTTCGTCGAGCTTTTCTTGTTGTCTTGGCTAGGCCGGATATAAGGTTCCTGATTCGGTATTCGATTCCTGCACGATTCTCCCAGCACTCGTCATCATTGGACACTTCATCTACAGTACAGCCGGTCGAAGTGTCCCCCTGTCGCCTTTTTATTCCATGCGTTGTCCCACACCTTGTTCTATTCACCCCCCTACAGGGCCGAACAAATCCCACCTTCGTACGTCGTCCGTACAAGTAGCCCTTGCAGAGTTTTAGGCGCGGGAGTATCGAGTTTTGACTCGTCTCACTCTTCATCAGCGTCTACTTAGAGCGCGTTTCCTTAGCGAGCGCCTTCCCCGCCATTTCGTTCCCCTTCCCCAAGCCGCAAAATCGTAGGTTTTGCCCTTGAAGAGCTCATACGGCGCCTGAAATTATTGTCCCCAGCGTCTCCTAAAGGAGCTATTCCTTAGTCTTCGCTTCCTGGTACGGCAGCCCGTCTGAATTCATCCATCTCAAACCCCTTGTCTTATAGCGTTAAGACTCCCCTGACCTTGCAAACGTACCCCGCAGAACGGGCTTGTTTTATTTTATTTTATTAGTTTCATTACTTTATTTTCCCTTAGAAGCGGATACATAAACAGGGGTGGGGGATCCGACCGCCCGACGCTTAGTCTTCAAATGGTTCCTTCCTCTTTTTTGAAGTGATCTAGTAACTGACGCTAATTGTGATGACCTCTGTGCAGCATCATCCCCACAGTGGCTCAACAACACATCTTCAGCAACATACAAGACCCTCTAGTATAGTTCACCAGCAACCCCACCAGGCACCCCCGGCGCAGTCTCATGGATCGGCCTATTCGTCGCATTCCATACAGCCATATCAAGCATCCAGCCATTCTACCAACGCTCAGCACGGCCAAGACCTCCCATATTACGCCCATCAAAGCGCATATAGTGCCGCCGGCACAACCAGCGCATACACTTCAGCTGGTGAGTCTCCGACGCGTCGCGTTCTCACAACTTCGACTTTTTTTTTTGAGCTCACACTTTTATAGATACGTCCGACATGATGGTGCCGAGACCATATCCGCCGATCTACCACACACCTCAGTCAAACTCTCCTGCTTCGGTAGCGTCACCTTCCGCCCACGAACACCGAAGCATCTACGGGCAACCGCCGTCGCAACTGCAGCACCAATCCATATACTATGGAGCGCAACAACCGCAGTATTCGTCCATGCCACCGCAGGCACCATCCCCGTATCAACAACATGCGCAGCAACCTCATCAATCAATGACGTCGCAACCGAATATGATGCTGTCTCAGACTGGTCCACAACACCAGATACCCCAGCACGCCAACCAACATAATCAGGCAGGGATGACGGGTAGCCCAAGACATGCCAAATTGGAACCTCAAATGACACCGCAACTACAGCGCCCAGGCTCGGGTCCATTAGGAACCCCTCAATCTAATCAGAATGGCGGACAACTATCAACGCCTACTGGGTCTTCCACGCCTGGTATCAACAGCAACGCTGCGCCTGGTCCAATTCCAGCTACGACGCCATTGGTTGTACGACAAGATAATAACGGGGTTCAGTGGATTGCATTCGAGTATTCGCGTGATAGGGTTAAAATGGAATACACCATCCGCTGCGATGTGGAATCAGTGAATACGGATGAGCTGGGCGCCGACTTCAGAACGGAAAACTGTGTTTATCCGCGAGCATGCTGCACCAAGGACCAGTATCGGGGCAACCGACTTCAATATGAAACTGAATGCAATACCGTGGGCTGGGCTCTCGCTCAACTGAACCCTTGTCTGCGTGGTAAGAGGGGTCTTATCCAACGAGCTGTGGACAGCTGGCGAAACAGCAATCAAGACCCTAGGTTGCGAAGTCGTCGCGTGCGTCGTATGGCGAAGATGAACAACCGTAAGACGGTGCAAGCTCATTCCACACATATCCCTGGTCCTGGTGGCCCTACCGGAATGTCAACTCCCGGGTCTATCGGACCCGGCTCTGCAGCGCCCTTGGGAAAACCCGGGCTGGGTAGCATGAGTTCACAGATGCATCACCACCACGCCCATGAAGGAAGCGCGCCGGGTGGAGGGGACGAAGTCGGTATGTACCAGATGTGATTGATGCGTTGCTGTTACAGTCGCTGTCGTTGTCGTTGCGATACCTCTTGTTATTATACGGTATAACCTACTTGGCTTTTGTTTGGGATGGATGCTTCTTATGTTTATATATTAGGCTTCAAAAGCCGCTGGCGTGAGGGGGAGCATATGGAAAACTGGCACTATTTCTGTACAATAACTAGTTGCCTTGGTTTGCTGGGGCGTTTGTCACTGTCTGGAGCCAAAAGCTGTATGGCATCGTTCTGCATTCCGCTGCACAAACACACTTCGCGCACATATCATCTCATCCACATATCATCGCAGTCTTGTATTACGGGCCCCTCTCATCTTTATCGCGATTGCTTGCATTGATTCTCGATATGTCTGAACCCATCACGCTACCCCATTAAAACTGAGAAAAGATTATGCTGACTCCCATGCCTCTTATAGGGGACGGAGAGTATATGGATGAATCCCACCAACATCATCATCAGGCACCCGGGGGATCAGGGCAAAGATCTGCAGAAGAGACCCGGCCATCCCATGTCTTCACCGGGTATCCTCAGCAATATCCTAGTCATGCGGCCTCGGGATCCTCTGTACCCCAAATGCATGAGGGTCTCGGTGGTTCTCACCATGGTCCAATTGCCGCGAAGCGCCAGACGCAAGAGGAAGAAGACGATCTCAGACCAGAGGGTCTGTTTCCTGACTTTCCTGAATCTAAAAAACGCAAGTTCATACTTGTCGACGATAGCAGGCGAGGTAACCGCTTACGCGTCCGCGTGGGATTAGAAAGTGTCGATACTAAAGAGATTCCCGATTCGTTCCGGAAGCGGTCAGCAGTTTTCCCGAGAAGCTACTTTCCTCGTGAGATGCAGGATCCTCCCCCTAGCGCAACTGGTAGTCGTTTCTTTGAAGATGATCTAGCCGATGATGAGGATGAAGACGTGGAAGTTGATGGCGGCCGCACCGGACGCTCAAGAACCAACCGAACTAGAGACCGTGTTATGGTTAAAGTCCCTATGGCGAATGGTGTTGAAGGTGAAGTTGCCATACCGAGGATGAAAAATAGTCAACGTTTAAAGGAAGTGAGACTGAATGACTTGGGCTATCGCATGGCCTGGCTGAACGGTCGGCCGTTCGCAGGTCGAACCATCTTCATGCAACGAGCTTGTAAGTTTAGTTTCCAACAATCTTGACCAGATGGATGTCCCTAACTTTGTGAAGTGGATTGTTACCGCCATAAGACACGCAGCGCGGCCGACAACGCCAACATCGACATCAAAACGGCGGCGCCTCATTACGAGACTAGAGTTGGTAAAAGAAGATGGAACGAGCGCATAGGCGCCAACGAACGGTCTGCCGATGACAGCGCCTAAGAGTTATGCTGTCCTTTTATTGTACTGAAAGGAGGTATGTCCAAAACCCTTGTTGCGTGAAGATGTCCAAAAGACAGCTTCGTGGGCTAAGCCGAGTCATATCTAGAAGGTTCTTTACGGTACAGTTTCGAGGCTTGTGCACCTAAGGCGATGCTGTCCTGGTCTACGGTTCGTAATTACTGGGTTCCTAATGTGAAAGGGTATAGAGTTGTGGTGGATGGACGGTGTTCTGGTCTTGCTTCTCGAATGGAGTTCCTGTCAATTAATTCGGTGTCTACAACATCGTCCAAGCGGGAACGGGATAGAATTACGGAGTAGTACGATTCATCAGATTGTAAATCGGGTATACTATCTCGTACACAAACGCGTAGCTTTTTACAATCAATCATACCCACATTCGGATTTATATTCTACCTTCGCGTCCGTCCTACTTGCATTTGTTGATATATACTATGGATCCCCTATTCGAGTCCCAGGACGACATGACTACATGTAGGCTAGGTATTCGGTCATGGGCTTCCAACTTTGCTGACCGTTTTAGTTAGTACCAAAGTCATGTAAACAAAAGCTGAAGGTCGACTGGATGTAATGAATTTGCCGAACCGAAGGGTAATGGTCTCCATAATCTAATAAGCTTGCTGCACACCATTTTGCACACGCGTCACGTAAGTACATTAGACTATTTTCTCCTGGTTATATTTTCGCTCCTCATGCTCGGTGCGTTGTCATTCTTGGTTTCGTTATTAGGCTGGTTATGTAGGGGGCGTGTGCGACCAGATACCTACTGTAAGGTAGGTAGTCAAAGAGGTGTGTGTATGAATGAGAGGACAAGTATCGCGGAAAATGATGTGTTGAGGGGTTTTTAGTAGACTTTAACCTGGCGCAAGAGTTCCGCTACCTACTACATATGTAGGTATGTAGTTCTAAACCTTGTCACAGCATGTGAATATACACTTTGGGGTTTGAACCTGAGTAAGGCTGCTGCGCATAATGCCGCGGAATTTACGTTATAAGAACTGACGAACGCGCGCTATTGTTTGGCGCTCACGAATTAACATAACAATACGTAGTAGGTACTGTCATCCTCTGAGGCGTCTTGAGAACTTGTTATGACTCATTTACAGGCATATTCCGAGGATAGGAAGAATTTGATGCCGCATTACGCAGAAGCCAGTCCACAAGGGCGCCGTGGAAGGCCGAAGCGCAATAGCAAGAACTATCTTTAGTATGAAGACAAGAATATTTATTGCCGGAGTTTTCTCGGGCATGGTTATCCGATGGCCGTTTCCAAGCCATTTAATAATACTGGTGTTGCCAGAGGTCTATTACAATGATCTCTTTATCTCAGCACTTTAACTACAGGAAGCCACGGGTTTTTACTACTTCTCACAAGACATGCAGACAAACGGACTTCTGTGTATAGTTAGAATAGCCTCGTATAGATGCTTTGGAGCCCCTCGTGCAATAACAAGAGTCTATTGCCTACTATATACTAGAGTTCGTGACACTACCCATCTATCACGATACCACTCGTAGTAAAGAACATACGTCTACACCTAGACATTAGCAAATTTAATAGCGACTCAGTCACCGAGGGAATCATCTCCGCCGCGAGCACAAACGGTGAGGTGCCACAGGTAGTGACAGCCCGTATTGTCAGACTTGAGTCAGCCTATTAGTTTCACACCTTGTGTCCATAGATTGAAGGCACTCGTAAACGGCGTCAAGCCAGGAGCTTGCAAACAGGTCACGACAAGCTTGTGAGTAAAGCTACAAGCCCGACGTTTTCATCTAAAGTATATTTCTCGAGAGTGGATACGAGGTTTCCAGTCGTGGTAATATGCATCTTGAATTTCTTATTACATTCGTCCAAAGCTTTTGAATCGGAACAAACATCCACGAATTCTATGATACAAGGCAGCTTAGCTTGTGTGGTTTGAAGCCCGTTATTATTTCCCGGTATTATATACTACGTAGATAGACTCAATTACGTGTCTATAATCTTCGTTTGTATTGGCTCTCTGGGATGATCGGTGCTAACATGGTACAGATTGAACATAAAGGGTTGCCGATAGGGGGACGAAATCGGGAAAGAGCCAGGTAGCTATACCAGGCCATCTGGAGATTTATTTGAGCCGCAGATTACCCCCGGAGTGCGGCCGCCTTGATTTGACGAAGTGGTAGTTATGTGAGATTGTTTGTAATTTAAGTTACATCACAGTTAAAACTACGAATTCATCGTAGCTCATATAATCGCCGTCGATATGCATAGACTAAGATAGATGTTATGCCTCAGTGCCCTCTCCATGATAACTGCGAGGGAGTTCGTAACGAACGGGTACTCTCTTGTGTTTTACTTTGTAAGGCAGCCTCATCCGGATGCTCTCGCACTGGGAATTGGAGGCGATAACGTCAGGATTCTCAGGGTCCATACTGTCCGTGGTTGCGCTACGTGTCTAAGGTGGCGTATCGTTTTAGACCGCAGGCTTTTCTTGGGGATGGAGGCAGGGCACCAAGGGGAATAAGACTCGATAACAGAGCTGACTGATAAAAGGGCTCAGAGACAGCATCTAGTGTTCAAATCATACATAAATTGGCGCAGGCCGCTAACTCAATCACAGGTCGCCCTGCTGGTAGAGTTGTAGTCCGAAAGTATGTTAGCTACTTAGTAGACATACGGAAATCTCCTTTACTATATCGAATAACGTAGCCGACTCATATGATTCTATTCAATTAAGGAGCATTCCGAATAATTACCTAAGACACTCGCATTTCATGTAGAGGATAGCCTCACAGGAAGTAAGGTGCCCGACAACTCTCACGGTTCAATAGATGCGGTAGAGTCAATCGTCGTAATTGTTATATTGCATTATACAGATACCTTGCCGGAGGAGGCCATAGGCAAATAAAATTCGTGGTAGGCTTTCTCTTTGTTAATATGGGCGGGTAAATGCTTTACACTAACTACCAGGTAGAGAAGGCTAGAACTACGCATAACGCAACCTGGCAGACATCCCACTCTCGGCGCTCCTCTCGTTTGTATTCAACAAATTCTTCGTTCGGTGACTAAACTTCTGGCTGCCCTTGGGCGCATATAAACAAATGGCGTTTCCCTTAGGACTACGAGGGACAGGATGTCCTGTTGCGACTATTGGTGTTTTCTGTGGGGTTTATAAGAAAGTCCTGTCTATAATTCGACTTCATTCTCTATTTGACACACTATTTCGGTATATACTCTCACTTCTTCACGAGCCTCCCCAGCAAACTAGACACCGTCTTATTACATCTGCAGCTCCTCGAAGTATCATCATAAAATTACGCCTGGACAGTTGGCTATAAAGAACACTGAGTTTGAACCCGAACAGCGTTGGCCTGGTGGCTCTTTGATTTATCTGTATTAAGGGTTATAGATATAGTACACTAGGTATATTCTTTCCAATGCGAAACTACTACTAGGTACTGGGGAAAGGAGACATGTCAGTCTTATTCAACGCTACACTGGTTTACAGGACACTTGGCTGGAGGCAAGCATCTTCATAGTACCTCGCGATTGTCTCAATACTTCATGCTCCATGATCAGTCACAACGGCTGTAGGGACTTCAGACAAGCGACAACGAAGCAGGCCCAGGCAGGGATATCGGAAACCCAGGACCTCAGCGTGTGACTAGAAGCCTCGGAGTCAGCTACCGCTATTTTGGTCATGATTTGTAAGGGTGCTAGAAGTTTTGAGACACTTTCCTGGCCCAAAAAGGAAACTTGTTCTCTCGAGGGTGCCATAGAAAGAAGAAAATCGATCTGAGAATTACTCACACACTCAGCCATTTGCGGAGGGTCTCATTTCCGTGACCCTTTGGTTCGTCATCGACAAGACCTTTCACCTTATACACTTACGGACACCAGTCGCGTTAGTCACGGGTCACTTCGGATACAGCACTGAGTAAGTGACAGCTTACTGACGAAGGGCACAAAAGCCATGTGTGAAAATGCGAGGGCAGTACCGGCGGCATACCACTTCCACGCGCCGTCGGCCTTGGAACAGACGTTGCTGATGCCTGTCGCCGTCGTCAGCGTGTAGAGGATGCCGATATCCCAGATGCCCTTTGTAAAAAATGTCTTGAAGTAGGCTGGCACGATCGCGTTGGCTCTCTCGCGAACCGCCGGCGCCAGGAAGCTGTCGAGAAACAGCCATTGGTCGTGCGAGAAGCGCATGGCCATGGTGGATGTCAACACCGGCGCGATGCGTAGTAGAACAAGTGGGTCAAAGAACGCTTTGGATGCCATTGCTTCCCGATAGAAAGCACTTAGAAGCTGATGGCAGCTATACTAGAACAGTGTTGATAAGGTACTATGTTCAATTGGCCTATAAGGAGAACACAATTGTGTGCCTCAGGTTTGATGACGAGGATAAAATCCAGTCAAATAAATATCAGCGTCGCGCCGTCGGTTGATTCACTGCATCAGGCCATGTCAGACTTTGCTTAGTGCACGGCCGTGCCATCGGGAGGAACGATCGCGGGATTAGTGCCTTTATCTCATCCTAGGTACTTCGTACTCAGGTATTGTTTCTATTTTAGTACTGGGTATTCTGTTGCTAAGACCTATGGGAGTCCAAAGTTGACTCGCTCTTCGGCATTACTACCTTAGAAAATCAATGAAATGTAATGATATCTGGGGTCAAAAGTAGCAAGGTTAGGTCATAATATGGTGGAACGTGAGAAGAAGACTAAAAGAAGCACCTCTTCTTTACTTAAGTGTGCGCAGCCACTCTGGTGCCTGATTGGCGGCTGCTACTGTAGGTGCAACCATTGTACTTGGATAGCGGGGTGACACTGGCACTGGCACTATTAAGGCTACCTAGGTACCACGTAGGTAGATTTAGCATCTACATTAGCTGAATCGTTGATTCGGGTACTATAAAAGCTAACTTGAAATACCTGCCAACTAGGAGAATAGATAAATGTTAAATGCTTCTCATATTGTTCTGATCGCTTGTTGAGTTTGTTCGTAGCACAAAATTCGGTAACAGGCACAACTGTGGTTCCTGATACTATTTTGCTGTCATCTTAGCTAGATAATTGAGGGCATGACAATTGTAGTTAGAATAGTTTGCCAACCTGGCATGATTGAACGCTCGACGCAGAAAACCAAACAACTACAGACACTACGCTCTAATTCGCTTGTAAGTATTCTGATCAGCATCTCGAAGGGGGAGAGCACGCAGGAGGTTGATTACCTACATCTCAATATTGACTACTTGGTATGGCGCCGCTTGACTCTATGATTGAGAGCAGCAAACAAATCGCATTGTCGAATTCTTATCCGGAGACCACGGACCTATCGACAAGATCCAATGAGCAAGCTTGTGCCATCTCTTGCACATCTCTCAGTGTTTCGTCTTACCTAGCAGTCCGGTCTGATTTGGGTTGTACGCTTTAAAAGTATAAAGCAATAAGTTTTTAGATTATTTGATTTATCCATTCTTACCACTATGTTCCCTACTATGTCAGAGCCATTATTTAGAGCTCTGATCATCAGTTTGAAAAACAGAAGGTTTGTTGACAGCATTGCTCTCTTTGCGCCTCATAAGCTTCACTGTTACCGAATCATCCATACCGTTCACGACTGCTTGGACACATAACGACATCGAAGTTGATGGTCTAATTATACAGTTTTGGTTTTAAATCCTGTTCTACGAGGGCCAAATGCGCGTTCAACCGCAAGGCACAGACGCCGGTTCAATAGAGCACGTTCTCTAGTTACATTGCATCCGTCTACTCAATCTAATATTACACTGATGCCATATCAAGACTTCCCACTGTTGCTAGTCGACTGCAGGTTTCGCGCCTTACCTCAAACTTCAGTGTTCCATTTCATATAGCTCGCCTACCCCCAGACTAACACGTCCGGTTTTATCATACTATGTACTTAAATATGTACTATGATTATCTACATCTTATGTACTGAGGCACGTCTGAAAAGCACTGGTTGGGGCGTTTCCTGTATTACCGGCATGTACCTATGGAGGCAGGTGAGACTGATAAATATATCTGCGCAGTAAACCTGGCAAGTGCTCGGGTAGGCAGAATCGGTGGCGTGCCTGCCTTCCAGCTTCTCAGTCTTAGGCACAACAACAAACAACTTGAATGACCTACCTGAGTACCTACATACCTTAGGTGGGTAGGTGGGACTTCAAGGTTGGTCTGCAGGCAAATCTCAAGACTTAGCACTTCCTCCGCACCTACCTCAGTTATCTTCGAATCAAAGGTAGACAACTTAGTCCTGCGAGACTCAAGTATTTCTTCTCAGCACTTGCACCAACTCTAGGACTTGGGCAATTCAAATCCGTCTTCCCCTAGAAGTCTCCTCTTCCTGGCCCCAATACTGCGCAGTCTCATTTGGCATCACTGAGCCCCCCCCTCTTCGTTCTATCTCTCCTCTCGTACGCATCCCCGCCTCGGCATCACTTCTACTCCTGGCAGGCGTAGCACCACACATGCTGAAATCGCGTCTCAATAAAAGGTACAGGACATCTATTTGTTGCAACGTTGTTCATGATCTGCTCGTTCCCCTGTCAACCTTGCATGGATCATGCTGACAATCTCATCAACAGCAACAGCACTCGTATCTACATGTAGGTGTGGCCTTCCTTGTGAAGAGCTGATTACACCAGTACCTACCTCTTCCTAGATTTCTCCCCCAACGTGAAGTGCCAGAGTACCCTACTACCTACCTACCTTATGTACCTAGAGGTACCTACATGTATCCTTTCCCACATCAGCATTCTCACTTACCCTTCCCTACCTGCGCTGGATCTATTTGGTTCCGACATCTTCTGCCTTCGCATCTCGGTGCAGCTGCTGGTAGGTATTTTTTGTCTTGACCCTCCTTTACTTCCGACTTACTGCCTTATCTTCTCTTCTCGGGCTTATGAACCTTGTGTGTCGATACAGTCAAAGGCTCTACGGCGTATCGAAAACACATTGCATATAGGTTGGTATCCCACCCCTTCACACTCCACCACTCCTTTCTGCTTATTATTTGTCTATTTGAGCCTCCGATCTGCCGCAGAAATCGCCTTTCCGAATGCCACACGCATCACAATACCTTACTCGAAGCAGCATTGACTCCTGTCGTCTGACCCTTTCTGGTAGAAAACCCTGCTATTCAACTTCAGGCTACAGCCTGACTGGTCAAATAGTAAGTCTTCATTGCTTCTGCCAAGGGTTTCCGTCATACTACTGTCATTTTTATCGCTTAAGAGTTGGAGTGTCGTTACTTTGCAGACATGTTTATGAATTTCCTTAGCCTTAGTAGCCTGGATACCCGCTGTGGTTCAATTTCAACTGTCCCTTCTTTTTGTGACCGAATTAACCCCGCGATAGCATGTCGTTCCATCATCCACATTAGTGAAGCGGATATATGAACTAAAAGACGACATAGTTCAAAAGTCAACTTCCTATCTCAATGGACTTCGAGATGGCTCCCTCGCCGTCTTCCGACACTGCTGGCGGTAACCGCCGACGATCATTAACCCCCACTGCAACAGTATTCACCCCAAAGGCCATGGAAGCCAAGAAAGAGGTTCTTCACTCAAGCTTCATCAGTCAGACAGTTCCCAATGCTCATCGCTATGCTGGTGTTGTTGGACTCTGCACTGTACCTGAAGACCAGGCCGGCATGAACGACTTGGGATGGCATGTCGCCGACTTCCTTGCATTTCGAGCGCTTCTCTGTGGTGATAACCCACCAAAAGCTCAGACCTGGCTAGCGATGTGTAATATCCCTGCTCTTGTGGAAGCAAATCCAGACCGGTATATTCACGGCAAGGATAAACGGCTAGTCGGTTCTGCAGCAAGACCAAAAGAGCACCAAGAACAGGGCCGGCTGATCGAACGAGAAGATGATATTCAAGTTGAGACGTCATCGGAATCCTTGAAAGAAAAGTTCATCTCGGCGGTGAAGCAGAAGCTGGGGATCGCGATGAAAAGGGCATACCCACTGTTGCTCATCATCTGTGGGGTCACCTCCCTGGAACAAGACATATATTTCGGCACAATTGATGCTGATAATGTATACACCTTAAAAGACTTGCGCCATGAACTTGGCAACAGCATTAACCATATCGAGGCCACCGTCGTTACGCCCTCCTTGTTCTCTGCTGGTTGGCAGATTAACACCTCGTTCGGTGTCCAGGCACCGATGAAAGTGCGTGGTGATCGATATGAGTTTCTTGCTAGGCAGTTTGGTGGTGTTTTTTCGCAAGATCTTTCCAAGAGTTTCGTTGGATGGAACTGCCCAGCATTGGATGGGGCAAGAGTCGACCCTCTGGTCCGAAAGGAGAGATTTCCTGGGCCGGTGTGTCCGTCCGATGAAGTTAAGGCGTTGATGTCTCAGCTGAAGATCAAAATTCAATCTCTCTTGGTTGGGGGCTTGAGCACTTCTCATGCAGATCATTCTTTCTCTTTTCGCCAGGAAGATGATGAGTGGGAAAGACTACTCAGAGATCGTGAGCGTTCAGTGGACTATCGCGCGCTAGTTTGGTATGAGCAAAAGTGGACTAAACTTCCAACGGCACAGATATTAGAGTCTACCGATACTGGATATGCATTCCTCGAAAATGCCTTTGGCGCTACAAAGGAATCACAGCTTTATCACATCAAATGCCTCATCAAGGAGTCTTACCTAGCCTGGCCGGACCACTGGGCGTCCAACTTCGGACAGGAGACAAAACAGGAGTTCGAGCGCTTTATGGATAAGGAACAACCAGATGAGCTCGAGTGTCATGAGATATTTAATGTTCTTGAGCATCGTGCTAGACAATCCATCTTGGCCGATGCAGTCGTTCAGTACTTTGATCTTCCCATGCCGCATAACCAGCGTTCCCGAGAATGGGATTGTCTTAAATGGAAGCAGCAGCTTTCGGAGATAGATCGATCCTCCTTGATCAAGTACTTTGGCCCTGTGCTTGGCTGCGTCCCTGGACCGAATCTGCCACCCGGTATCAATCAGAACATCATGAGTAAACTACAGAGGCGCTTGGAGAGTGGTGCGAGTTATGTTCGGGCCGCTTTAGGAATTCGATTTTTGACGTCTCAGGACTCCAGCAAAGTTGCCGCCATCGACCGTATAGAAAGCTGTAAGTGATCTTTATTTTTTAGCTGTCACAGCGTTAGCTCACAGAATATAGTCCTCCGGGAAGTTAAAGTAAAGCAAGCAGAGTTGCTAGCTTCGAATCCAGAAGTTCACCTCCTGTGTCGCAAATGGCTCAGCTCTATCGACATGCCAACCTGTGGGCTAAGCAAGGCGATAAGCGTGTCTCGAGCGTTTGGAGCGCCTGAGGATACAATCGATATCCTAGATTCCGAGGGAGAATACGAAGTTTACGAGGGAGGCGACGTACAATCCAGTGATGCGGCGAGCTTCACAGTGACGGGAAATGTTGGAGACGAGTCTGGAGGCCAACAGTTATCCTCTGAGCTTTTCGGTGTTTCTATCACACTTCAACCGCAGGTGACCGCTGCAGCCGAGCACCTGGAAGGTGTTTATCTTCAGCAGATACCGTGGGTTGTACCAGAAATAAGAATAGCAAACCCACCTAGTGTCGTATCAATGCAGGTGCGAGAAGACGAGGGCGTCAACTTCTCCCAGGAGGAGGTGGATCTCGATGCGGAGCAAACTCGAATAATTACGGCACTTCAGACTACGAACAAGACAGAAGAGAGGGAGAAGCTGACTAAGGAGCTCTTGAAGCTACTGCAGCGCAGCAAGAGCCTCGGTCTTCCCGACACCGAACAATCGAATGATGCTATGCAAAACAGTGCCTCGGAGGAAACCAGCGGGGAAGCCATGGCAACTCCTTCTTTCACTGAAACCAAGAATGGCTGGCACAGTGGCGGTGAGACACAAGTCGAGGCGGGTGAGCATGCGACCGCCACCCGTATGCCACATATGCCGATCCAGAAGCCACAGAGTCCCGACTCTGCTCTGCCTCCACACAAGTGGGTTGAACGCTCTGGGGGAGCAGTGCACCAGAACGCGCCACACACGCCGGCCAAGTCTCAACAGCAGACCATTGAACGTAAAACGCCTCCTCACTTGCGGGGTCTTGGTGGCGGAAGACGCAAGTAGGGTGTTGACAGGGAGTTTATGACAGTCACTGTCACAAACTTCGGCCGGGGGAGGTTTTACGTCGTGAGGTGTGGTGGGCCTAAGTGCTATATGGTTAGGAACATAGTCGCGTAGTGCGCTTCGATCTCAGCATGGTATAGGGAATGGATGAATTTGTTGGAAGGTATCTGCTCCTGTGACTTGGTTGGCCAAAAAACGACGGGGAAGCGCGGTCTAGCTCTGAGGACATGGTGAACAAAATGGACGGATGCAATAGTCTAGGTAGCTGAGATGCTCACACTTAATAAATCTTTTGCGCTGTGTAGAATTGCGGAATTGCTCTAAGCTCCCAGACTGATGTAGATTTTATACTCTGTTCACGAAAACTCCAGCGCCCTGTCTGTTATCGCGATAAGCAAAGGCGAGGAGGGGCTCACATATCAGAGAAGCGACGGCGATATGTACTAAGCTGGTACAGGCATTCCTAGTCGCTTGGGAAATGGGGTCTATCATGTACTTTCTTTGCCTTGATCTACCAGTTCCTGGGCGACCACCTCGGCCGCTACACGAGATGGGGCTCTTGAGCCTCGCTGGAAGACGTACAAAGCCTCGTCTTTGCCGGGAAAGCTGAGCAATGGCACTTGCACCACCTTAACCCACTCGTCGCCGTGCTCACGCGTCATGAACTCGTCCATTGTCATATTGCGAAACCCGGTATAGCCGTTGTGGTTCTGGGTGCCTACGACGGCCACCGTGTCGCCGTCGTACGCGTCCAACATGCTGCGGGTGAAACCGCCCTCGCTGCCACCAGCGACGCCGCCGCCGACGATGGGATAGACGAGGAGAAGCACGGCGTCCTTGGCGCCGGCGCGCATAGTACAGAGGTAGGCAGCGCCGTCAGCGATCAGCGTGTCGTGCACCCAGTTGGTGCGCCAGCTTGACTGTGCGCTGTCGACGGGGGTGACGAGCGGGACGGCGGCGGGTGGCTTCGACTTGGACTTCGGGGCGTGCTGGGCATGGAAGGCGTGGTAATCGCGCAGCATGCGCGTCCAATACCCGTTCCCCGACCCGACGTCGATGATCTCACGGCCGTCGGCGAGCACGCACAGAATCTCGAGCGCCTCGTGCGACGGGCAGACGCAGCCGAAGTGGTGCATCATTATGGGCAGGACGTGGTGGGACGACGGGCGGGCGCGCACTGACGACGCGTTCGGACCAGCCCATTCTAAGTTCTTACTTGCCCAGGCCAAGAAGCTGAGGTACGGGTTTGCCGGGGCGGGCCGCGACGGTTTAGCTCGCGGGATCTTGGCCAGCGCGGTGAGGGATGGGTGGATGTACCGCTTCGACGCCAGGTAGGTGCCGGTGGCGCGGCGCAGGGACCCCTTCTTCGCGTTCGCGGTGAAGTTCTTCAGCGCTGTCGCGGCGGCGTTTGTGGGGAGGAAGATGGAGAGGTAGGCGTCGATGTCGGGCTGCGGCGGTGGCGGCAGGACAGGCGGTACTTGCGGCTTCGCCCGGGATGGGCTCAGACTCGGGCCCGTGGGCTCGGGGGGCTCGCCGCAGTACCAGCTGTGCAGCCCGTGGGCTCCGCCGAGGGACACGACCTGCTGGACCTGGGGCAGCGTGACGGCCACCATGGCGTGGTAAACGTAGGTGTCGGTCTTGGGCAGCGAGAAGGACGTCGCGATGGCCCATCTCAAGTCGTCCTCAGCCAGGTGTGCTTCGGCCCGCGCGTGCAGCTCCGCATCGGCGAGGTAGGCATCCGGGTTCCACGATGGCGAACCCTCGCAGTAGATTACCGACTGCTTCCTACTGCTGCTGCTGTCCGGGGCCATGCTGCCGAATGCACTCGCTTTCCGTACTTACACCTGCACATTCACGCTGAGGAATGATGACATGACGTTCGTGTTGGCGGTGGGGTTGGAGCTTGCCGCTCCCTGGCCCGATGACTTGATCTGGTATAGGATCGATAGATACCCCGGCCTATACCCACCCATACCCCTGCATTGATCGACATCTCGGAGCTGCTGCCGGGTAGTTCCTATCAACCCCTGGAGGCGTCCTTCAACCTAACCGTATTTTTGCTTTGTGCCAGACTGCCTGTCGGATGCGTGGCACTTAGTAGCTTTGAGTGCTAACATAAGAAAGAATCTCGCCGATTACTGTTCAATTTAATCAGCCCCTTATGATAATACCTGCTATACGCCTCATCTATATAGCATCAATACCAACTTATTCCGCCAGAGCTAACCGTCGTATCACTGTACATTGATGATATGATTACGGGAGACGAGGTTACAATATATCACGTGCTGACCTACTACTACTGTAAGTACAGCCTATGGCTTGGCAAAAGCATCTACACACCGGTGATCGGGGTCCAACAGGCGACAACACATAAATATAGGACCAGCTAAGTCTGAGGCTTACGACAGCCGCCTTGCCGCCAAACTGGCTGGTTCTGATATTATCTCGGTGTTTCACGTATCGATGGTCACGTCCATTTCCGCATCGTTCAATTGGCTCAAAAAGTAGTGATGTATGCACGCGAGATGTCAGTCGGATAATGAGCTGGATTTGGGGAAATGATTGATCATAGCAAAAGGCTAATTCAAGAGGTACAGTAGATGTGAATTCTACTTGTGTTCAGTTCGATTATCTTTGTGCTTGTGATCGATGAACGCCTCGCCTAAGCGCCGGGAGAGGTGCGGTGAGACATGTCACTGTGGGGGTCGGCTGTCATCAGTATGGTCGACCAATGGCATCTAAGAAGTCCGACTATGCCACACTGCGAGTTTAGGTTTGTTGGTTGATGGTACTACAATGGCTGCAGGAATTCAGCCATAAAATACCTGGTTGGCGACCCCCGCCCGCATCGTCAAGGGCACTGTTGGTTGGGCTTCTGGGTTGCCTCTCAGGCTTGATCTAGCACCGGGTTCTGTCACCTTGATGGCTTGGTGCCCTCACAATACAGCAACTTATGATACTATTAAGCCGTAGTCTCTTAATATACTTACAAAGACTCTAGGGGGACGGAACTGGTGGATTGTAAAGGTGCGATCAAACGTTTCGGGCTGGCCAGGTCGAAGACTGTTGAGACAGCCAGCAACTATTTGGGGGTACAACTATTCCTCGAGTTAGAAAACCATGTGCTATGCTATACTGTGCTGCTTTGCGGCCTCTGGCAGAGGACCTATTGGCGTATTCATATCAAATGAGATGCCGAAGTTTGACTTTACAAATGTGACAAGGGCTTGTTTTCAGGGGCTTGGAGCAATAGTTCATATTCAGCTAATAATTTTCTTCGCGCCCACAGAGGTTTTGGTTTCTTATTCCATCCTTCAATGTAACCTTGCCGTTTGCTCTCTATTGATAGCCGAGATTGGGCACGTGCCTTGGCCTACCTCACCGACTAGGCTCCGATTGTAGGCCTCTTCGCATGGTTCGTGATCTTCGGCGGCCAATAGTTACTAGCGTCAAACTGCATGTCTTGCCGTAATGTTGGCAGGCGTTGGAATTCGCTTGATGTTATTCGTGTTACAACAGGTCCCATTAATGCCATATTAAGCCATCCGGCTCTCTTATTCTATATCTATTACAGACTTTGCATTCGGAAGCAAGAAACATCTCTGGCCGCCTTTATTAAGCCCTTTACACAATGGCTCGGGTGAGAATGGCAGTAAGGAACTACTATCATTCTTCAGTTGCGTTTACTGACATGTTTAGTTGTCTCGTCGACACTCTGTCAGCGGACCAGCTCCGCAGTATCGACAAAGCTCTCAGAGCAACGATGCTAACTCTATTCCGCTTTCTTCTATACCTGTGTCCCTTAACCAGAATACGTCCCCTCGTAGTGAAATCTCTTCCCGTTTCTCCCCTGACGCAGCTCTACCGTCAACTGAGAGTGATTCAACCAATGAAACAACACCCAACATATCAACCCCTTCCACCCCTTCAACCTCTGCCGCTCGAGCACTCCCTTTTATATCTGTCACCCCCGCTCGTTTGACTTTTGGTCATGATTCTAATCCAGAAAATGCTGGCCGACAGCGGGAGACTATCAGTGTTTTAGGTACCCAGCTGGGGGAGTTGCGTCTCTCATCCACTAGACCAGCTAGTGTAAAGGATGCCCCTCAGGCGGCGGAAACGGGACGAGATAGCCGCTCCAGTCCTCTACTTGACCCAACGCCATCGCCACGGAGACTAAGCACCGGTAGAAGACGCTCGGGCTCGCAAAACAATCTACCAAAACACGACGTTAGGGACGAAGCTCCACTGAATGATCGTTTTAACATCCCAGTAGTTCAAGCTGCCTTGCGCAATACGAAGGGTTTGATGTGCACATTGGCAGATGTGCTACGAAGTAGCGCGGTGCATAATGAACCAGACTCGGTAATGAAGCGTCTTTGCCGCCAGGCGGAAGACCTGGCTGAATTTAAATGTTCATCCACACGAATTGTTGGCTTTGTTGGAGATTCAGGCGCTGGTGAGATAGCTGCTGCTCATAATGAGTGAGCGATTTGTGCTAACTATTCTAATCATAGGCAAAAGTAGCCTGCTAAATTCTCTCCTAGATTGTAAAAATCTAGCTAGATCTGTAAGTCCTCCCTGTAAAATAGACGAAGACAGCTTAATTTATTGGTATCACCATAGAGCAGTGGTGGACTGGCCTGTACCTGTGTTGTCACGGAGTTTCACTATCATGAAGACGAAGCGTTCGCTATTAGAGTGGAAAGGTTCTCCGAGACAGAACTTATGCCTCAACTCGAAGATCTCCTGCGAGACTACCGACATTTTCACTTGAATAGACACTCATTCGACTCAAATGAGTCGTCTCACTTTGAAAAGCGAGCCAGGCTTGCCAGTGATACTTTTCAAGCTCTATTTCGTCGTCTTTTTGTCGAAAGAAACACGTTGATTGAAGATACCGAGTCGAAAGCTCTATCAACCCTTAAGTCATGGGTGCGGAGCTTCAATCAATCTACGATTCCACAGGAGCACTTTGGACTGAGTTTCAATGAATGCTCTACTTTATTGATGGAACTTACTTCAGACACACCAACCAGTATCTGGCCGTGGATTAAGAAGATTAGGTAAGCATCCTTCTCATCGTTTTAGACACACAGTCTTTGACGTTCTAGGGTCTATTTGAATGCACATATATTGAGCAAGGGACTCATTCTGGCCGATCTGCCCGGTATGTCCTTCTTTAGTATAATATTACCGTGTTTCTACTAATAATAATACTGCTAGGTCTCCGTGACTTCAATTCAGCACGTCGAAATACAACAGAACGGTATTTACTCGAATGTGATGAAATTTTTGTTGTTGCCATTGAAGGTCGAGCCGCAACAGATGAGGGAGTCCAAAACGTTATTGAGCTTGCGAAGAAAGCCAAATTGTCAAACGTTGGCATTGTGTGCACTAAGTCTGATGTAAGTATCTTTGAGCAGCTGGCCACGATCAAGCACTCACTCGCTCATAGGAGATTACATCATCAGAAGCTTTGAAAGATTGGAAAGGGAAGGAGGTTTGTGAGAAGATTGAAAAGATAGACAACGGTATCTATCAGCAGAACGAGGAGGTTGAGTGGTTGAAACAGGAAATATCATATTTGGCCTGCGAAGCGCACAACCTTGACGACGAAGAGAGGGCCGAATTGGTATTATTAAGCGTGAGACTCAATTCAACCGAGTAACTACACACCATCCTCTCTGATCATTTGAAGCTTATTCTAATCACTTGGCTACAGGCAACTACTAAACGGGTACAGATTTGAGTAAGTTATGCCGGGATCTCCTCAGCATCGAACTCATTAATAATGAAAATAGTCGACAGAAGCTTCTCGTTACGACTCGCAACGTCATTGTCGAGAAGAAACTCGTCACGCTTTATATAGACGCGGTTCCAGACAACTTGCTCAAAGTGTTTTGTGCTAGTAATGCAACATACTGGGACTATCGCGACAAATCTAAAGACGAAGCAACGCCGTACCTAGAACTCAGCGGGATCCTAGCAATCCGTGAGCATTGTATGATGATAGTGTCAGAGAGCCAGTACACGGCATCTGAAAAATACATGCGGGATAACATCAGTGCGTTTCTCGGAGAATTGGATCTCTGGGTACAGTCAGGAAAGGGGTCATTGAGTGCAGAGAATAAAGAGAAAGTTCGAAACACTCTAGACACCGTAGAGAGGAAGCTAGACCTGGTACGATACCCCGGCTTCATAATCAGACTGGCATTCAAATCTAATATTGGTTTAGGGGCTTTGCGGACGGACATCCGCGCTAAATGGCGTAGCAAATGTATACAAGAACGAATTTATTACTAAAATATATCGGCCACATGGTAAGTATGACCGTTCCGCCAAGATGTCTTGATCTAAACAAGCCTAGGGAGTAACGTAGGTCGATGGAGCACAGCCGCAAAGAATGCGAGCACTGACTGGACCAGTGTAAGTAAGAATCCCGTCAAATTCTACAAGCTATTCGTCTAACCATGTTCATATAGTGGCCTCATCGTATGTTTCCCATTGATATGCTCCGAAAGTTGCTAACGAGCCAAGAAACATACTCTGCGTTTTGTCGCAATCACGGCACCTATTCTACTGCAGCTGTTGGGTCACGGAGCTGGAATCAAGAGATAATCGAAGAAATGATACAAGATACGAGCACCCCTTGTGATGAACTGGAAATGAGCCTGGTTGAACAACGTAAAGATATCGTCAAGACAATTGATGACCTCTTCAGCTGGGTAGATGAATTTCTAGGTTAGTCAGAAAACCTAGAGGAACGTTCCAACTTACAAAACTGTAGATACTGGGTTGGGCGAGTCTCCTGGCACGGCGTTTTCCCTCACATCCACGCTTCTATCCCAGAAACGCGTGTTGAAAGCCGACATTGAAACTGTTTTGAACGATCTCAAAAACGATCTTCAGTGAGTAAGGTTATATTTCAACTTGGACGTGGAGCTAATATACCTGTTCAGGATGCTTCGAACGGACGCCTTGTCCAGTATTCGTACGTCTTTCATTGGAAAAGCTATGGAAAATGCCTACACGAGTGCAAGGTTCGAGAATGGTAAACCCAATCCCTATACCTATTATCACCACTATGCGTATAGTGCTTACTATTAGCAGGAAGAGGTAGCGATGCCCGCAAAAAGGCCATCATACACTCGGCAGTAAAGCGAAACTGCCTTTTCCCCGACCTATTGGAAAGCTTCAAGAACGGTTTCAATGACTACGTCGACGGTGCTCAGGAACGTATCAGGGAAATTGTTGGCTCCCATTTTGATGCTATCAAAGGTACGCTTCAAATTGTCCGGGGTGATAATGTTACCCTAGAGAGTGAGATGGATCCCGAATTTCGTGGACGAGTTGAATCCAGGTTGGAGGCCACTAGGGGGGAGATGGAGAGAGTGTATAGTACGCTCACAGCTTGAGTAGGACGGTATCTAATATTTAGCTGATATGGTTCTGATTTTTTTCGTCTATCGGCTATAAACCGAGTCATAGCTTGTTATTTCGTTTTTCTCTTTATTTTTGTTCTGCTTATACTACTTTGTACTCCTAGGTATTGGAGAATATGCCCGATAATTGTTATCATGGTTTGAATACTAAAGTGAGTTTGAAAAGAATATCTCGAATTATAAGCGTCGAGTAAATTACATCCCGAGATTCCTTCTAAGGACCTAGGAAAGAGTGTCAGTTGAGATCACTAGTATTTGTTATTACTTAGTAGACCGTTCTATGAAGACAGCTTCCTCAAAGCCTCGCAATTCTCCCCACCCATTCTGGTAATACCTAACGACGTAATTATTATGCGTGCTCTTAAGGAAGCATGTGAGTATAGACTTGTTTCCCTACACCTGGGCAAAGATTAAAATACCTTGGCTGCTTCTCTACAAGGCAATACAGCAAACCTGATGGAGACATCTACATATATACTTACCTACACTTCACAACGCGTACGCGACAATAATGGTCACCTGACTTCAACAGATAGGTAGCAGAATCTATTCACTACGGATGGGATCCAATAGACCCACAATCGAAATCGAGGCCACAACGGGCACCATAACTGTTCATATATAAAGTAAACTTCTCCCACCCTCCCAATTTACTTCTCTTCTTCCCATCTACATCTTTTTTTCTCGTGCTCTGGACCTATCAACCTGAAAAATCCACACACACAATCACCAACTGGCTGTAATCACTCACCTTCTTCGCATTGACTCTGATCAATCTTTGGTAACTCTCATCATCATTCTTTTTCTATCACCAATCTCATCGTGGAGGCACGAAGCAGCTTACTTTGCGGCTCTTTTTGCAGCGGATTTGTTCCTTGCGTCGCCTTCAACCAAGATGTCGTTTGTTTGTGGTAACAGTCACGATGCCGCCGTGACGCTCTGGGCGCGACTATCAACTCAGATTGATGGCTTCGCCACAGCCATTAGATTGACTGTGTTGGAGTTCAACAGCCTGGGCGAATATGGAGAAACACTCTTTTTGTGCAATTCTATGTGAGCTTTTTCCTTTGTCCTCCATTTGAAGCGGTAATGGTCAAGGATTCAATATCGCTGTACCCTACAATGTGCTTGTCATCGTGAAGTTCACCTCTAATGGCAATCACGTCTCTGTTACTCTCTGTCCGGCCTTTATCATCTCTTTCCCATTGCTAACCCAGAAGTAACAGGCTTCTTATGCACAAAATAACCGAGTTCATTGCCGACACTTCCAACCCTACTGTGGTGTTTCTAGGAAACCCACAAGAAATAGAGAATATAACGGGCTCAGTCATCACGGACTTCCCGGGAAACAGACTACGCATGCTCTGGTATCCATTTGGCAACGGAGTCAGTTGGACAAATTTCACGATTCCGGCCAACACAGTACTTGGTGGAACTGGCATCACAGACGGCGGCAATGTACCAGGCGCCATGAACGTTGCAAATGGCGGAAACATACCAAACCCACACAATTCAACTTTGCGTGAAGCGACCACGCATCAGTTCGTCGGCAGCAAAACACCCAACGTTTTCCCGGTTCCCACACATGCGCCCATGTGTCCTACCCATCTATCTTCACCAACAACAGCAAATGTTCCAGGGCCCGTCCCCCCCTTATCACGGAAACGGAAAGTTCTGGGTAATGCTCTGCAGGGTAACGCTAGTACGGGCTAGAGTCCCACTAGCTCTCTGTCTGGGCAGAGTACAGGATCACAACCTGGTTGCGGGGGCGTGGACAGTGATGTCACGCCGAAACCAAAGAAGCTGAAATCTGCGAACCCAAAGCCGATGAACTCTTTCTTTCTATTCCGGCAGGATTACACCAAACGAGAGGGATCCCAGCATCAAAGAGTAGTGTGTAAGTGAGAATCGCCGATTAAGGCACTTTTGATATGGTACTGATTTCGCAAATTCCTAGCTGGGGAGGCTTCTAAGATATGGAAATCCATGTCGGAAGAGCAAAAGGAGCCTTGGAAACAACAGGCTCGTGACCTTTCAGAGAAGTGGAAGGAAATTGGCCTGGGTAGCAACCTCAGTACGAGCTCCAATCCAGCACCAACGGCACAAGCAGCAGTTGGAGTGCCACAAGGGCAGCAGAGTCAAGTACATGACTACGAGATTTCTGGTCAATTCATGCAGCAAGCCCAGAATTTACAGCCATATGCTTTGCAACAACAGCCGATCCAAACCCAGCACAAACAACAAGTCCCTCAGATTCATTCGGAATATTCATACCCAGTTCAGGATGTCCAGGCATACCAATCTCAACTCCCAGAAGCCTCTTGCGACCCTTTCTCGCATTCACAGGAGCACCAAAATGCACCTAAGCCCCATACTCAGCACAACGAGGTTGAACAGGTGCAGAATGGACAGTCTAGTCAAAGTCCGGATGAGCTATACCTTGATACCCCGCTCATCAGCCATGATCAGCTCAACGGGGTTCATCAACCACAGGATGGAGGGGTTGCCCAAGGTCAAACCTATCAAGAGGACATAGATCCCTTTGACGACGAAATCGACGCCTACCTCGCGAGAATAATTAATGGTCAGAGCGATGACTAGGAAGTTCCTGTCCAGCTTTACGCTGACCTTTCTTGACATTGGTATATATACCCCCATTTTCTGGGAGACAACACTGGGCGCTTGGGGGGGTTTTGATTGGTGGTCTCCACAACCATTCTTCGTAAAGAGGATATATTGGATTTGAGGAGCTTTAGCTCTGTTTCTTTGCTATAGCTGGTTCGTTGGAAGGGCGGAGAGACACTACACAGAGATTCTAAGCTCGGAATAAGGGAGTTTATTGGCCCGCAAGATGGGTAATACCCCAGGCTTCTGTTGACTGCATGGCTATATTGGGAGAAAATTGGAGAGATTGGGGGTATTCAATTGCTTGAGATGGGCAATATCACCTGGGTTGGTTCATAACATGTATAGTAGAGTAGCATGAAACTAGATGTAACATCTTTGTAAATGCTACTCCCACTGCTATAAACCTAACTCGTCTTAAAGTAGTAATCTAGGAATAACTACTATAAGTCTATCGAAAGAGACATATCTTTATTAGACCAAGAACTTTGTGGTTGTTTAAATAAGTTGGGCGAGGTTATTTAGACATAAAGACTGAGGTCCGCCCGCTCTGTAGAAGGGATCCAGTGGCCATCTTGACCGTAAGGCAGACCACCCCCCTACGGCCCACCCCCTCACGGCCCACGCCACCGCCATACAACTCCCATACAAATCAACCAAACTTCAACAGCACATAT